>JAKOGI010000241.1:537500-687500 GCA_029747015.1 Carnegiea gigantea | reverse complement strand
ATGGCCTGCTCTAAATTCATGGCTCGTTTGAGGTGTTTGTTGGGAGAAGAAGATAAGAGGGTTTGTGTTCTTCAACGATCTAATTAAGATTTGGTATGAATCTACAATACCTAAAATCATCTTTTTTAGTTTTCCTAGTAAGCTGCCGCTTTATTAAATTTATAGAAATACCTTAAATCATCTTGTAAAAATTTAATTTTTTTATTAACTTTCCCATTCAGTCATAGAAGTAGTCACAGAGTCGAAGTAAATAACTGAAAGTCCTAAATATTCTGGAAACCTTTTGGAAATTTGGTGTTCTCAAAAAGCGGAAGGAGAAAGGAAAAAGGGAAAAAAACAGAATTTGTGTTAGTAACATTTTGTAGGGAATGAATGTTGTAGTTGGATAAATAATACCTGAACACAATTACTGACAGATGTTGCTGTTATAGTATTCACAATCTGCATTAGAAATCAAATTTGGAAAGTGAGAACACCTAGGCAGAGAAGCAACATGTAACGCCCCAACTTAATCCCTCATTATTATATTCTAATTAGGTTCATTCGATTACTGAAGGAAAGTTTAATAAGTTGCGACGTTACCGCCGTCCCCAAAAGAGACAAGGCTACTTTAAACAATAAAACGGTCGAAAACGAAACTTTCACTGATTAACATACATTATACACGCTTCAAAAGGTCCAACGATGTCATTAGTCATTTCAAAATATACATCTTACATAAGTTTAATCACGTCCAAAAGGCAGCATACATGACAGTCAGACTTCTCAAGCCTCAAAACAACCATTATATACATAGTTATCCATCATTGTTTCAACCCATATCTTTTGGGTTCTTGGTTTCGGTAGCTTCATACTCAGCCTTCACCTGATTCGCCTTCCCTAAAACAATTTTAAAAACACAAAATAATGGAAGTATGAGCGATGGCTCAATACGTTACCCCTGTATAAAAGAATAACTTTTCTTTAAGAGTCAGTGGGCGCGCGCTATATTAAAACGTTATTTCATAAACATTTCTTGGAAAGCATTGATATCCTTAAGTAACTAATAATTATTTTCTTCAGCCAAGATCCCAACCCTATAATTATGAATGGTTGCCATGATAACATTGAATTATAAAATTTCCCGTTAAACGGGAAGGACCCAACAATGAATTCTGCTAGCAGAAACTATGAACAATGAACACTGAAAATTGAACATTAAACATTGAACATGGCACATTATACTGAACATTGAACTAGGTCTCAATAGATTCATAGGCTGAATAAAAACTCATAAACATTAATTAATGTAAATATAAATGTTTTTTTTGAAAGGTACGAGAGATAACGTACCTGAGGACCAATTATTAATTTTTTCCCTTTTCTTTTCCTTTTTCCTCCTTAAATGCTTCGATTTCAAGTCTTGTGTTCAAGGTTACTAACGTAGGTAAATCCTGATCTAACAGTGTCAATATATTATAATATATTTGTAATTGACACTATTTCCATCCTGATTCAAATACATACCAATAAAATCAATCCTTCTAAATGAACATTTAACAGCTTATAAAATCTAAGCTTCCCGAGACTTTTAGTAATCCAAGCCCTATTAACTCCATCCAACATTACTTAAGTAATCTTACCCCACATCCTCCAAAAATCGATATTCTACATTATTCAGAGAATCCCAAAACCAACATTATACAAATAATCCAAAATCGATTATCTAATTAACTTCTCATGAACCAAGATAAGCCAAATTCAATCAAAGTGAAACCCTCATCAATTCTGCCATTGTTTCAGAATTTAATGAAGATCACTGTCACTCCGCCAGAAGAACCTTAATCAAGTTCCATCGCTTATCTCAACCCTTCATATATCTTCCAGTATACTTTCTCCATAATTCATACTTAACACATCCGCATAAATATAAACTCATATTTATACCAATAATCATCCTATAAGCTCCCATGCACAAGTAATCATCTCTAACCCAATTCAGGAATCAACTTATTCAAATTAATATCGTCAAATACTAACCAACTTGGCACAAATTCACAATTTTTATAAGTTACCCTCTTCCTAATTCACACTCCTCTCCACCATACATACACAATCCAAACAATCACAATTACTACTTCTATAATATTCATCAAGGCTCAGCCCGTAATTTCAATTTATTAACATTGGCAGGTCATGAGCTTTCTAAGATTATAACCCAATAATTCATCATTCATCAGCTTGAACTAAATAAAGAATGGAAAGGCATGAATTGGGATGTTTTTACCTTGAAGGCCAGTGATGAAATTGAACAAAATAAATTTGGGGTTTTACCTTGATAGCTGCTGGTGATGTCGGGCAGATCGAGACAGAGAAAGAGGCAGTGGAGTTTAGCGGAATCCGACGCCTGGCTGCCGGCTGGCTGGAGTCAGATGGACGACAGGTCAGAAATGAGGAGACAGACAAAGCCACAGTGAAGGGAATGAACAGGGAAGGGAATCGGGTGGTGGTTTCCGGCGTGCTGGGTGGTCGGCCAGAGCAAGGCGGTCGGCGGCAAGGCAGTAACGGCTGATAGAGCCAACGACCGGTGAGGGTCACTGCAAGGGGGGGGTGGTCGTGCGTGGAGAGGAAAGCAGAGCAAGGGCCTGATGTTTCACCCCTTTATTTGATAGCCTTTGTTTTGAGGTTTTTTTTCCCCCCCTCTTTTCTTCTTTTTAGCTGAGGTCTCACCGCCCAGCTCCTTAATAAATACCTTTTTTTTTTATTTGGTTTGTAGATAAATCCCACATCAACTCACAATTTAATGCTAGCTTATCTCATTTAAATACCTTTCCGCTTGGCTTAATGTGGACCGCACATTTGGCCGTTTAAAACTTGCCCTCGCTATTTTTCCTTAATTGCTAAGAAATTATAAAGGCCGATAATTTTCGACCATATTCCGGTGTAAATGTGCGTTAATAGAAAACCATATGATTTTATCGAGTGTATAAATACACATATCTAGATATATATCTTGATAAATACATGTATATTATCTTTTTATGAATCTGTAAGCATTCTATGGTATCGAATTTCTTTAAACCCACAATAAAGGGCGCCGCTCACTGCTCTGATTTATCTTAATCATATTACCAGATAAACTAAATAAAACGAAATTAAAACTGATTAATAAAATAAAATGGAATAAAACTAATTAAACGAAATGAAATAACATTGTGTTACACAACATATAAACGTTGGCTAATTTCGCAATATGTGGGATGTCTATGCAGACTTTACTTACCCGCTCATTTTGTGTAGCCAAATGCGTTAGTGTCTATTTAGTTGATCATCGGCATATACAGGAGAAAAGAGGCTAGTAGAGAGTAGTGGGAGGCAAAAAATTGAGAACTCTTGAAGCATCAAAATCTTTATAATTGCAGTATTTGCGTCCCAGTATACAACGTAGGAAGTTATTAGTGGTATATCTGGTTTCCTTTTTTCTGTAATTAAATGATTGAGGTACACTATGAAATGTATAATCGTATTTATCTTGGATTTATTTAGAGTAGTATTATAGTTCTACAATGAATTGTGGGATTTTTTTAAATAAAAACATTGATAGTACTTATTGCCTATTGTTGGCTGAATAGTGGGTTTTTTTTTTTTTTTTGAAAGTATGAAAATATGGGAGGTTGTTGCCAGTTGGAGTTATCCCACTATGCAACGTGGGAAGCATTAGTGGGGTGGATAGAATTAAAACTAACAAATTTTCAGTTTTTTAATTCTAATCATATAACCGTCCTTAAACTTATTTGGAAAAATTTGAATGGCTACTTGAAGATTTGGAATTCGAAATTGAGTTTTGGCAAGATTGCATGAGATTGTAAAGATGAAGGAGGGAAGATTTCTCAGCTAATTTCATTTGGCTATTTATTATATAAAGATTATTATTATTTTAAAAAAAAAGTCCATGTTTTCAACAACCTAGCAAAAATGTTTTCCTTACATGAATAAGGTTTCATTCCAATGTTACTAGTATGGTTTTAGTCAGTAGGAAAAGAGTTTTCGAATTTTATTTTCAAGCTAAATATCAATTGACTTAATAAGTCTTTATGTTGTGTTTAACTGAATCCAAGAAACTTTTTTGACTCAATCAAAGGGATTATATTAATGAATAATCAATGAAGGTACACACATGTCCTTTGTGGCAAGATCGTGGATAATATCTGGCCCCCCTCCTCAAATATCCTGGCCTCTCCTGAAAGTCGATAGATTGAAAGTTGGCGATTGCATGGGCAACCGTATTACATCCCCGTCTAACAAAACTCTCAGAAACAAAATCGACAATAATAATGATAATAATAATGATCTCCACACACATAAGTATTTATTGTTGTTAATTAACTCAAATAGTAATATCAACAACATGAGTTTGAATCCCGCCTACATCAAACTTTGTGCCTCTCTGTAATACTTGAACACCCCCAAAATTTAAAAAATTTCAAGAAGAGCCAAGGTAAGATCTTACTTTACCAATATTCTTAACAACCACTTCAATTAAAAAAATGATCCTTAACAACACCACCAAAGAAAAAAAAAAAAGGACAACTCAATGTAATCATAAAGTTTTCTCAATATAACTTTTCAATTCAAATCTTCCAAGGCCTTTGTGTATATGTTCTAGGATTTCATCGGATTTCAGAATCAAATCCTTTCAATCTTCAATCTTCATGTATCTTTACTTCTTTTCTTTACCATCTAAACCAAAAACCCCCAAAAGACATTAGCAAACAAAATCAATATCTCCAGAAATCAGATATGATTTGCTGTTGGAAATTGTTTTCTTTGTTTTTTTCTCACAGTTCTTATTTTCTATATCTTTTTCCCTGTTCAGATTGCAAAGGCGCACGTGCAATGTGCCCTGAATTATAACTAAGGGGCCCTTAAAGTCTCTTAGAAGGGCACCCCAAGTGGCCTAATCTTTGGTTGAAGGGGTCAATTGAAAAAATATCTCCTACTTATTTTATTTTATATAACATTAAAAATAGAACGAATTAACAGAAAAAATATATTCTTTTTCTTGGATTTATCATACAAAAATCGAAGCATATCCCAAAGATTACGTATCACATCTGGTCTGATATAATCCATTTTCCCAAATTGTTGAAAATCCAAAGGATTGCAAACAACACATACATATATATGATCTTCTTCTTCTGAATTCAAATGGCTTCTCATCAATACCCAACCGCCAAGCTCTTTAATATACTTCCCAGAAACAGTTTCTTTCTCATTATTATTATTTTCTTTTCAAATTTGAATTTTTGAAGATGGCTGTGGATGCCCACTTTCATGTTCTAGCTGTTGATGATAGCCTCATTGATAGAAAATTGATTGAGAGGCTCCTCAAATCATCTTCTTTTGAAGGTAAATGTTTGTATCCACTTCAACTATTACATAGTTTTGATACCTTTTTTGTTCGTCTTTCAAAAACAGTCTTTCTGATAATATCTGTAGAGTGTAAAACTGTGTCTATATAACTATCATAAAATACATTTGAGCAGAATTTATTTCGGATATTTACTTCAGTCAATTATCTCCTTCTTAATTGACGGGCTATGTGGAGGTCTAAATATACACAGTTTTAGTCTTAATTAATGACGAGATGATATGGTAGAAAAACTATAAGCAGTTCCTCCGTTTCAAAATATTTGTCCTTTTTCCTTTTACAGAATTCCGAAAATAAAGTCATTTTTTAGTGCTATTGGTATTAGTAATAATCTTCGGGGTTTTTTTTTTTAAATTATTTTTGGGAATTGGGGTTGTAATTGCAGTGACAGCAGTAGATTCAGGCAGTAAGGCATTGGAATTGTTGGGCTTGCAGGAGGATCTTCATGATCATCAAGTAAGCCCTTTCCTCCTTTTTTTTTTTAGGGGGGGGGGGGGGAAATTTTAATAACCCTTGTTCTTATTTTTCTAACCTAAAAAATTTACTTTGTTCATTTTCTTTAACAGGACTTTGAAGTCAATTTGATCATAACTGATTACTGTATGCCTGGGATGACTGGCTATGATCTCCTCAGAAAGATCAAGGTATGCATTTAGGAATTAGGAGACAAAATAATTAAGATTTCACTGTTGGTTTTAAAATAAATTTTAGCAAATAATTCTGAGTAATATTTCATTTGATATTCAGGAATCCAAGAATTTAAAAGATATACCAGTGGTGATTATGTCTTCTGAGAATATTCCTTCAAGAATCAATAGGTAATTGTTGTTTACTTTATGATTAAACTAAATTGATATGTTGTGCTCATGCATATATATATGGGCCTTGTTAACTTTTCTTTTTTATTTTATTTTATTATGAGGGGTTAAATATAATACAATTGAATGGGTATTATTTTATTAAGAAAAAATTACTATGAGACTTTTATTTTTCCCTAAAACTCTTCAGTATTTTGTAATACCATCAGAAAATGTATGAATCGCATAAATCTTCACAATTTTTGCTGAAAACGACAATACTTGAGAAAAATGCAAAGATCCATACAAAATGTATGTGTCTGTATTCTATATTAAAAAGTAGATTTATATTACGCGATGCAAGTATTTTTTTTTTTTTTTAAAAAGCAATTTTATATATAGTAGTTTTCCCTTTTATTAATAATGTACACAACTCTTATGTAAAAAAGATTTTGGCAGCTTTTTTCCAACTAATTAAACTGTTATTCTTGAATGGCATGTTAATTAGGTGCTTGGAGGAGGGAGCAGAAGAGTTTTTACTAAAACCAGTTCAATTATCAGATGTTGACAAGCTTAAGCCTCATTTGATGAGAAGCAAATCCAAGGATGATGACTACTTTGAAGCTCATTGCAAGAGAATGAGTGATGATGAATGTGTTTCTCCTAACAAGTCAAGAATGAGAATGGCTGATGAACTTGAAAGTACTTAGCTAGCTAGATCTCTTAGCATGGATAATCACTTTTTAATTTTATAAAATTATGATATATCTGGTTGTTTCATTATTCATGTGAAACAAGTTGAAGTATTTTAAGTTCATGTAAGAAAATGAGGTAAATTTTTTGGAAAAAAAGAGAGAATTGGTAAAATATCTCCGTATTAATTATACCTTAGTTTTGGACATGTAGATTTAACTATGGCATCTCCCACTTTTTTTTTTTTTTTTCATGTTTGTTAAATTTGTACTCCAAAAATCTGAAATGGAAATCTCCAAGTTTTTATCTTGATGATTAAAAATGGAAAGAAACATGCATGTTGATATTGCAATTATCTTATATAGCTTTCCCACCGAAAAGATTTATTTGCTCTCGCAACCTATATTTGAAGAGTTGATATTCATTGCAGACTATCAATTAACAATTCAAACCCAATGAGCAAATCAATGCGAAACTGATCGGAGAGAACTGCTCTCGTATTACACTATTGCTCATCCAAAGAGAGTATAAAAATACTTTCACAAACGGAGAGAAAACATTTATTAATAAAGCAAATATTATAATTAACCATTAATAAAGTAGATATTGGGGCTACGATTGGCAAAAAGCTAATGGCAGCTCTTAAGAACAAGAAGAGAAGGAGGATGCTGGAGTTTCTCGGAGAGAGAAGAGGCGGGAGAGAAGGCTTGAACATAATTAATTTTATAATATGAACAAGTTTATAATTGTATTTCTATTATCACAATATACTTGTGTGAAAAAACTGAAAATATCATAATCAATGAATAACCTCTAATTATAATTAGCACAAACTAAGCAACTAAACAACAATAATTATATTTAAAGATTGATTACATTTATATCATTACTAATCTACCACTTAAATTTAACTAAAGGCCACGTAGATTTTTCCACCAAAATATTTTTTTTTTTTTTTGGGGGGCAATCCAAGCAACAAAAGCTACTGAGCTAGCTGTGTACATGCATATATCTAAAACCAACATATAGGATGTGCCCACTGGGCCCAGTAGAAAACGTACCCAATTGCTTGAGCAAATGAAATTCATTCTTTCCACGCACTGGACACACGGCCATCCTTTCGTTTGCAAGATTTATATTTATTACTTAAATTTCAATTGAGCATCAATACAATTCTTAATTCAAGGTCGTAAACAGAATTTCTTTTTGGTGTTTTTTATTTTTTAATGATTTTTTTTTAAAAAAGATAAGCACGTCTCAGAAATATTAGGTTATCCATATCTCAAAAGTTCTATTCTTATTGTAATCCGTAAAATATTAAAAGAACTCTTTTGATGGAGAACAAGAATAACATGCTCTCGAGTACAATTTGGCAGTCGAATTAACTATAATGTTGACTTCTCTAAAAATAGGATAATTTTTTTCAATGATATGATAAACAACTATCAATGATCTAAAATTTTAATAAATTTCTTGCTTTCATTATAAAGGAAACAACTATAGTCACAAACATGAAAAATTCAATAATTTCTTATTCATGTTGATGTTATAGAAGTGTTTAACTTAATATCATAGATAGGCTAAAAATAACATTTAATAATATAGTCAACCCCCCCCCCCAAAAAAAAAAATCCTACATCCATAGAGGGCAAATCTAGATGTATTTTGATGAATATTTCCATTGCTGGGGTACCACGAAGGTACCAATTTCATCATCTTTGACTTGAAAATTTGTCTCATAGTTCAGAATCAAATCTTATCAGAGAATTATCAATTCAATTTAATCCATCATATAAATAATGAGTCCTAATTATCTTATGATCATGTTTTTAATTATTTGACCCACTATTAATCTATGGTTTTAAAGCTATGTCAAACTATTTTCTTAGGAGAAACAAAATGTACACATACCACATAACTGTCTAGATATATAAAAAATGTAACATATAGTTAATATTTGGTTGGGGAAAAATAGTTTTTCCGGAAAATAGTTTTCTAATTTTCCGCTGTTGGGCACAATAAAAGATGGAAAACCATTTTTCAAAGAAAATAGTTTTCCTTCCAATGGAGTAAAATGATTTTCTTTTTGAGAAGACAGGAAATTGATTTTCTTCCTTCAACTCTTTGACGATATGGTCAACCAAAATTTAGACAGGTGTGTGTTATGCGTACATTTTGTTTTTAAGAAGATAGAAAGTTAAGCTAGGAAAAAGCTTGGAAATAGCCTTATGCATTAATCAATACATATATATATATATATATATATATATATATATATATATATATATATATATATATATATTTGATTACTTTGCGGAAGAGAAAATTAATATTGAAAAATTTGAAGGTTCACCAAGAAATCACTCGATCCACAGAGTATCCAATTAAAGAGTAGATAAATGGTGGGTTTATTATATTGAATTTGACAGGGAGTTTTTTATATAATAGAGTGAGCCAATGAACAATTTTCGTAAGTGAAATTGTCTCATATAAAAAATAATTAAAAAAGATTGTTTACATGAAAATTGTTAATAATGTTGTCTCATTCAAGAAATTAGGGTCAGTAAAACGCATGGCTGGCATTGACAAATACAAGTAATGGTCTCTAATATTCGATTCAAAGGGTCGAGTCATTAGATAACCTACATGCGAATAATCTAATGTTAGGCATACGAAACTCAAAGACTAGCCCTTTATAGGGTTACTATTACTTGTTTTCAATCATGTACGAATGTATTAGTATTAGGAAAGGCTACCGCGCAACTGATTGGGTTTTTAAGTTTGGCCATTACATTCGACAGTTATCTATAATCCAGCACAAGGACCTTTTCTCTATCATCTTTGAAGATAATTTAGAAAGAATCCTTAAAAAAAGGGTTACCTTAAGTATATTACGTACCTTACGTTTTCTTTACAAAAGCAGTGTAAAAAGAAGTGTTTGTTGTTGTAATAGGCTTATGGTACTACTCATAGATTATACCATGTAATAATCTACCCTAATCTCCCTATAATCTTTTATCGTGGAACAAAAGACGTTATAATCTACCCTTATCCACCTTATCAAAAGGTATTCCTCCAAATTGCCACCCTTAAATTCTATTGATTACTCATAAGATGTGAATCACGCAACTATGCAACATCCCATGCAGCTAATTAAAATCAAAGATAAAAACAGAGTGATATATATACATAGTTTGATATATTCTGTCTTATGATTTAGGAATCAAACAGCCTAGTAATTAAGCCAAATAATGTCAAATAAGTAAGAATTATTAACTCAAGAAAGCTGCAATGAGTTCTAAGGTTGTGTTTGGCGACAACGGTTTAGGTAGTATTAAGTGTTTTAGCTCAAAATACCGTCTAGTTTTAATTTCATTGTTCGGTAAAGCAGTGTCTTGCATCGATGGATAACATTCATACTGGCATTCTAGAAATGTGATCAGCGTTTGGAGTTCGATTGAGCATTTTTCACCTAACCTAAGCACTAATCAGTCAAACTTAGAGTTCAGTAAGCTAAAAATGTTTGAATCAGCGTTATAACTTACAAGTAGCATTGAACATTTTAAACAGTGAATTAGAGAAGCCAATAAAAAATTAGGTCCTGGCCTTCAAAAGTAATATTTCACTTTTTTTCGGGGGCCTAAAAATAACCTTTAGATATTTTAATTTTAATAACTTATCCAAATTTTTTATGCCAATTTATACATTCATCAGTTAATTTAATAACTAAATTTACCAAATCCATTTCCTTCAACTTATCTGTACAACTATTTGCTAACATCTAAATTAGAAATTAAAAAATATCTATCACCTAAATCGCTATCCACTATCCAAATAACTATGTTACCAAAAAGGGCCTAATAACTTGTTTTATACGAAATTATTTCATTTAAAGCACGTGGGTCGACCAAAAAACATAGAATAAATAAAAGCGAGACGGACCATCAAAATGCGAGACTGCTTCATTGAAAATTAGCCTCATTGTGATATAGTTAGCTGTAATTAATGACAATGTAATACAATATTTGGCTCTAAGATATAATTCATTTACGGGCTAAAAAACAAAAATATCAATTTAGAGTTTTCCATGAGAGATGGTGCATGCCTGCATGCATGATCATCCTAATCTGTCGTGATATGGATGAAATCATTCATCATTCACTCTCTTCTTTTTGATCATGAGGCCTAGATTTCGTCCTCATCAAGTGGGGTTTAAGCCTGTCCACATCTGATAACTGCACTGGCTTTAGCAAGAACTCTTCTGCTCCTTCTTCCAAGCATCTGCAACATTATTTTGTCCATTCATCAAAATTGTCAATAGGAGTATTGAAAAAGGAGAAAAAAGACAGGTTATGAAAAAGGGAAATTATATATGTTATATTAGTTTATCCCAAACCTGTTTATTCTAGACGGGATATTCTCAGATGACATAATCACTACTGGTATATTTTTTAAATTTTCAGATTCCTGCAAATCAAACCCAAAAATATATGAGATTGTTCACTTCCTTATGAAATATAAAACTACAAAAAGGAGTCATGTACACTACAAAAATGACTCATGTACGTAAACACGCGTGGATAAAAGTTACCTATATAATATATACAAGTGGATAAAATACATACTTTCAAATGTATGATATATTTTCCAGTTTTTCTTATGGAATATAAAACTATCGTTGATATTCATATTGAAGATTTCTCTCTAAGAAAGAATTTTATAGTAAAAAATTAAATAAATTAAGGTTGAAAATCAATTGGATATATATGTTCCAATTCAGGCAATGAAGAACTGATATTACCTTGATTTTTCTGAGTAGGTCATATCCAGTCATTTCAGGCATACAATAATCCGTTATTATCAAATTGACTTCCATATCCTGGAAAAAACAAATTCATACAAATTAATTAATCAAATGTTGAAAAAAAAATTAGGGAGAATTTAAGAGAGAGTAATAGAATTGTACATACATGATGATCTTCATGCTGCTCTTGTTCTCCCTCTTCATGATTCCCTTGCAAACCCAGCAACTCCAAAGCTTTTGTGCCTGAATCCACTGCTGTCACTGCAATGCCAACACATGTCATAATAATCTATAACTACATATCACATCACATTAGCCATTTTACATCAGAAAGAAATTTATAAATACAAATTAAAAACTTGGCTAAATAACCTTTTTTTTTTTCATTTTAGGTGAAAAATAACAATAAAATTGGTATGTACGTGAGAAGGCTTTGTATGGTATTAATTATTAGCTATTTAATGTAACTAGCCTCTATGGTGCTTAGGCTCTGAAGTAGCTAGGCATAAATAGATAAAGAGACGAAAAAGGTCCATATTTCGTTCCGTAAAATTTATCTTGTCTAAATTAATAACATAAATCAGTAAGAAAATATTATTTAATGCAATGTACGTAGGGCGCATTTATAGTTTGTTTTTCTCAAATTGAACAAATTCATGAACACCTAAAATCAAATTAATGCAAATTAATTAATTTAGGAAAAATAAATAATGAGACCACACCTTGGAAAGAGGAAGTCCTAAGTAGCCTCTCAATGAGCATTCTATCAATGAGGCTATCATCAACAGCAAGAACATGGAATTGGGTATCCACAGCCATGCATGCCCACTTCAATAACTTTAACTTTCACTTTCAGAGAGAGAAATGAAGAGAGAGTTCTAATTAATTAGCTCAAGGAACAGTGTGTGTAGGTGGTGGGGTGGGGGGGATTAAGAGGAGAATATATATATATATATATATATTTATAATAATTGGTCAAAATTAAATTAATTTTTTAAAATGTATGTTTTGGGGTGATGATCTTGTGACAGTTTGGAAGAAATTGAAGATCATGGCAGATATGATTCTCAATCTTCTTGATTTTGATTTGGTGGAGGGATGTGATCAGATACAGAAGCTTCTGGCTGTTTTCTTGCCAATTTGAATTTTTATATTTTCAGCAAAAGATCTTTGGAGCTTTGACTCTTTGATTCAAGAATTGGCCAATGGCCATTGTAGCTCTAATGAGTTATGAGTGCTTGCCTTCTTTTTTGTTGTTTTGTTGTTTTGGCTTTTTAGGGTGCCGAATCCTCCCTTTTTTCCCCAGACAAAAGGACTAAATATTAATTCAGTTAGAACTCAAACCTAGATTTTTGATATATAAAAAGATCTTAAAAAATTATATCAGTTATATTAATTCTCAATTATGTCCATAAAGGCTTATGATCGAATGATAGTCTAAAAAGGACCCTCCTAATTTACTATGATTTGATTTTCGCTCCTAGTGACAGCAGAATTCATATTTATTGTTCTGATTGGATGATTCAGTACATGGGGTGTGATCAAGAACCCCAAAAAAGAAAAGGGTTAAGAAACAAATTAGAGGCAAATTCTGAAGTGGGCAAGTTATTTCAATTTTTTCCCCCCTCATTTCTTTGCTTCTTTCAAAGGTTTTATTTTCAAAAAGAATCCGTAAAATTATATGAAAATCAATTTTAAATACGATACCTTAGCAGTATCACGCAATGATTTAGCTAGTTAAGGGAGTTTTTTTCACTTATGCAACGTTATTCTTACATCTAATTTAAGACATGCTCGGCAACAGCATTTTGGGTACCATTTAGCGTGTTGACTAAGTCAATACACTCATCAGGTAATTTTTAGTATTTAGTAATATAGTGTAATGACTAGCATTTCAAGTAGTATTTAACATTTTAAGCAGCGTTTTTGAAAAACAAATAGTATTAATGTTTGGCATTTAAAAGTAGCGTTTCATATTTTTGGGCCAAAAAATATCCTTTGGAAATTTTATCTTTGAAAATTATCTATATCTTTTTATGTCATTTTACATTAATCAGCTAACTTAACAGCTAAATTTACCGAACACATATATTTCAACTGCTCATCTAAACAGATATCCGCTAGTAGCTAAATTAGAAACGCTAGTAGCTGCCTAAACAGTTATCCGCTATCCGCTACTTAAACTACTAATTTTGACAAACAGGGCCTTAGTATAAATATGAACAATAAACCATAAAACTATGCAAAGTTCTCATAGATTATTAATTTGTGATTAAAGTATATAAAAACATTACAAAAATCAATTATAGTTAACTTTTTTTGCTCTAGAATCAGTGTTATAAATACTCTACTGTATAGGTCAAGAAACGGTACCAGCTATTGCCCCGTATTGTACCTGTCAATACCACTCTGTATCGTCAAATAATGAGCGGTACCGGTATTTTCGGTCAAATACTGTTCAGTAAACTAAAATTTCAAATTTTTTGTCTAGAATAATTTAAACTATGATTTGTATAAGACGATTTAATTAAATATAATAATACGTATCTTCGTAATTACTCCCCCTAACGTGCTCATCTTAATCGTAATTGTAATTAGAAATTTAAGCATGAGTTCTTTAATTGTTGCAATTCAATCTCAGCACCCCTTAAACAACTATAGTTTGTTATGCAATAAATAGTCAAATTTTGCACTCCCTCTGTTCTATATTCATTGTCAAAAATATTCTTTTGTCTAGTCTCATATCATTGCTAAAGTTTTCTTTTCCAAGAGTTCAACATTGTTTTTATTGGTTGAAGAAACCATTTCAACAATGTAAATAAATTTAATACTTATTTTTGCACATTCTCTAAACTTAGCTACCAATATGGAACAGAGGAAGTATTATCTATTTCAAGAACAAAATCCATAATAAAATAAATTTAAAAGAATACATAATAGCCAATTTTGTGGCAACAGACCAACACAGTCATAAACTAGCCTGCGTATATTCATTAACCTAATAAAAAAATTTTTATGTCGGGCCAAAATTAATTCATGAATAATATTCCTAAAATTTGCACTGTGAGTATGATTACATGATGCTTCATTCCTAAACTTAGCTCAAAGTAGCACAATTAATCAATCAAGACCTTTCAAGTACCCTCATTAATTAATATTCTAGATTATGTTAATGATCCAAAGTTCAAATGAAAGGACCACATTTAATGTTCCTAGAACAACTAACAAAGCTTTCTGTTGTTCTAAAAGAGGAGGCAGCCTCAATAAAATTATAAAATTCGCAAAAAAACACCCCCCCCCCCCAAAAAAACAAACAAACCTCCTTGCCCAAATGCAAAAAAAAAAAAAGAGAAGTGTGCCCTGACGTAAACTGTAAGTATTTATGGTTGTGATTAGGACCATCACATCACCCCTTCAGGCTTCGTCATCTTTTCAAAATCTTTGTTTTACTTTGTCAATGTCAACCTATGAAATAGATATTTTAGAAATTAATTAGTGCTAAATATTTAATATCAAGTCTGTTATGTTGGCCCTTTTTTAATGAGATAATATATTAATGAAGAAAAAAGAACAAATCCAATAACTTTATGCTAGCTAGGACAGGATAGGATAGACAGAATCACCAAGTTAAGTTGCTGCATATACACAACCATTTGCCTATTATAGCCAAGCAATGAACTCCTAATTCCTGTATACCATTGCTTAGTTTGTGTTGACCAGCAACGGTTATATATAAATGGCTATTAGTGCAGATTTGATTCTACTGTTATAATTGAATTAATTGTGTATTAACTAGTCATAATCACCCATTAATTTGCTGATTCTGTTAGAGGTTTTGTGCCATTATAAATACAGGGTGGATTATGGGTGTGGTTTATCAGACTAAGTAAAAAAGAACTCTCTTCACTCTCAGTACTCTCCCTCACACAAACCTAGCCATCGTCAGTGGGTTCGGGTCTTGAGCGTGAAACATATACAGTGACTCTAGTAGCACCTGTTCGTGGGCAGACATCTAGCAGGTGTAAAGATCCTGATATTTCCACATCCAGCTAATCTTAAACTTACCTACAGTAGTATCAGAGCCTATCTGTTCCGATTCTAGCCTCAAACATATGATTATCATCATGAAATATGAAATCAGAACATGAATCTGGACAATATGCTTATATGCAATACCATGTGATTATACCAAAATGCAATGAATTATAATTCTAATTAAGCATGCTTGTTCAACCTGAATATGAATTTGATTATGAGGCAAATGAGTATGTGCTATTCTGTCTAATTATGCTAAATTCACGCTCTTTGGTCAGAATTTATATGCTTCAAAATTAGAATGCTAAGCAGAATGTTATAATGACATGAAATTCATTTGCACTTTTGCTAATCTGATTGAGGATCTATGTGATTATAAGAAATAATGTAATGCATAAATCGAGTATGCTCATCTGAAAATCATGTTCTATGTGAAACTGAGTTGAATTTGAAATACGTCAATTTTTTAAGTTGATGATTCCTGGCTAGATCATGCAAAGTAGAGAAAACAGAGACTCATAGATTTGGATCTAAAACCCAATCCTGACCCTTCTCGGCCCCGACACCCCACTGTCCCAAAAACCCAAAAAAAAAACAAAAAAAAGGGAGAGCGGACTTACCTACAAACCCATCAGTGTCGCCGAGAGGGGCAGCACATGTGAGTCACGCGCCGCCAATTAAAACACATTTGTTCATTTTCTTCCCCCCAACGCCCCTAACCTTCTCATATCTGCTCATCCCGGCTCAGAACCATGAAAAAAAAAAACCATCGAAACCGCAAGTGGGTAACACGCGCCGCCACAGGGGTGGCACGTCGAGCGAGTGGGTGGCATAAGTCGAATGCTCGACGGCCGATCTACTCGCTGGCGTGGTCTGTTGGTGAATTTAGTCGATGGTTGATGCCGGGATGCGTTTAGAAGAATCTGGAAATGGGGCAGTTCCTCATCTGAGTTTTCGGGTGGTGGTGCTTATGGAGGTGTGGACACCGTCCCTCAAAAGGAAGGCGCGCATGGCTACTAGGAGACACGGCAAAGTCGAGGCAGATGGGTGTATGTCTCGGCTGAGAGCCGAGATTTAGAGAGAGACAGAGAGAGCCTTTGAGGGTCAGAAAGAGAGAGTCATGGAAGCAGATGATGTCTTCAAAGCCTAACCCATAGAAGCTTCAAGAGTTAGAGAGAGGGAGTAAGAGGCTTCAATAGAGAGAGAGAGAGGTGAGTCTGGTATAAAAGCAAAGAGGAGACCGACATTAAAAAGGAAGGGTCTCGGTTTTTAAGGCTGTACTTTAGTTCTGTTGGGCTTTATGATAATATTAAAAGTTTTGGTTTTTTTTTGATGAGAGCATAAATAAGTTCAATCTGATGCATTCTTGAGATTAGTGGGAAATTCGTATTAATTTTGATTTTTGAATGCGTGAACTTATTATTATGACATGAATATGTTCAATGTTCGAATTCTTGTTATTGCATGCCCATTTCATATAAATTCGTTTCATATGTCGAACAATTTGTTATAATAGTTAATAATAATGGAAATATGAATTAGTTTCATATATATGTACAATTTGCAATGTGTGCATATGTAAATTAGTTTTACATAGATCTTATTAAATATCTATGTGATATTTAGATAAATGTTAATTAGTTTAACATTTTTAATTGTGGTCCATATGAATATTTTTATGGAAATATTGTTGTAATTAAGTTATTTAAATTTTCTAGTTCATGATTATATAAGATGATTATGAGCTTAGCGAAATTTTCGATCATATGACATGAACGATAAAACTTTAATAATTTAATTACTTAATAAAACATGTGCCTTATGTCCATCTTTTAATATGAACTTGCAAATATGGCAGCTAACAGTGTAATGATTAATGAGCTTTCCACTAGTTAGAAGTTAGATGGGTCTAACTATGACATGTGGAAACGAAGATTCAGTATTTTCTAAATGAGAGGGACCTGCTAGAACACCTGACGGTAGCTAAGTTTCCGCCATCTGACGCGGATACAGATGGCAAGCCCATTGATACTTCTTCTGTGCAGTATCAAGAGAGCTTATAAGCCTACCAAGACTAATCCAATAAGGATCGAAGGGCGCGATTTACTATGTTGTATTTCATGCACGATGATCTTATTAGAGAATTTGAGCTGTGGGACATGTGGGACTAACTCAAAATCTATTTTGGTCGAACATCTGAGACAAGACTTCGTACCTTGAAGCTCAAATGGATACGGTACCAAATGGATTCCAATCGTACCATGACTGAGCATTTACGAATTATGAGTGGCATAATTCATGATCTCACGGCTGTTGGCAAGGAAATTTCTGAGGGGGAACAAGTCCTGAAAGTGATTCGGGCGCTCCCTGCAGAATCTCAGCATTTGAATCATGTCAAGACTGTCTTGACTCATTCTAAACATGTCAAGACCTTTGCTGAGGTCCAAAGTCACATTGAAATGGAAGAAGAACGCCTGCAAATGTTAGGCACTCCGCATCTGGCTCTTATTGCCAAGGCAAATAGGCCCAAAGGCAACAAGAATAACCGAGACCGACATGCCAAGAAGGGTTTTCGCCCCCTCAGAATGGTAGGCCGAAGGCTGGGATTGCCAAGAAGTAGAAGGCCAAAGGTAATGGGGGGATCAATATAGCACGTGTGAAGTGCTATAATTGTGGAAAGAAAGGTCACTATGCTCGGGATTGGCCTGAGCTGAAGAAGGTACCTTCTTTCACTTGTTCTCCTGAATTATATGCATGCTCCCATGCATTAGTTTCTAATTCTTTAATTGGATTGTGGATACGAGAGCAAGCAAGCATATAGTTCGGGACAGAGTTGGGTTTGTGGATTTTCATCGGTTCCCGATGGGTTCACAAACTGTCGTGTTGGGTAACGGCAGTGAAGAAAACGTTCTAGGTGTTGGAACATACCAGCTCATCTTACAAGAAGGAAATAAGCTGCTTCTTTTTGATGCCCTCTACGCACCTAGGGTGCGAGTCTATCTTTTGTCTTTAGTTTCTTTAATGAAATCAGGTTCTAATTTTAGTTCTTGTCCAAATGGTTTGAACATTATGTATGGTGGCAATGTGTTTGGCCACGCAACTTTAAAGAATGACTTCCTTGTATTAGATTTGGATAATTGTTATAGTAATTCTCCTTCTGTTTTTCTCTCAAGTTTTGATTCTGATTCTGATTCTGAATCCATTAAATGGCATGCTAAGCTTGGTCATATTGGCCAAGATAGGATGAGTAGGCTAGCTAAAGAAGGTCTTTTAGACCAACCCACTAAGGTTAAGTTGCCTAGATGTGAGTCGTGTCTAGCTGGCAAGGCGACCGCGAAGCCTTTTGGTAAGGCTTCAAGGGCGTCAAGCCCTTTAGAGCTTATCCACTCTGATATTTGTGGACTCATGAATGTGAAAGCACGTCATGGGGCTTTCTATTTCCTCATTTTCATAGATGATTATTCAAGATATGGGTATGTGTACCTATTATCACATCGCTATGAAGCACTTGATGTGTTCAAACGTTTTGTAGCTGAGGTTGAGACCCAATTAGATTGGAGAGTTAAGACTCTTCGAACTGATCGTGATCGTGAATACCTCTCATATATGTTCAGAGAATTTTGTGAGGAAAAGGGTATACGAAGACAACTCACGATTCCTGGCACTCCACAACAAAATGGTATGGCAGAGCGTAGGAATCGAATATTGCTTGACATGATCAGGTCAATGATGGCACACGCCAGCCTCCTAATTAATTTTTGGGGGGATGCGCTGCTTGCGGCGACTTACATCCTCAATCATGTGCCTAGTAAGAGCGTATCCGCTACCCTATATGAGTTATGGCATGGTATAAAGCCCTCCTTGGAACATTTATGCCCATGGGGTTCGGCTGTTTATGTACATAACTCAACTCATAAACATGGAAAACTTGGTCCAAGGGCCACTAAAATGGTGTTCATCCGATATTCTGAATATTCTAAGGGATATGTTATGTATGGTGAACACCCTAATGGTGGTATGATAGAAATGGATTCACGTAATGTTGAGTTCCTTGAGGATGAGTTCCCAAGCATTGGTGAAATCAAACAGGACACAGCGTTGTATGAGTTACCGCCAAATAATCAACTATCTCTCGGTGAGGGGGAGGATTAAACACTCACCGTCTCACCGAGGATAGTACTCTTCTGTTGTCTGGAAGAGATGATGAGTTGTTGGTTGCCTAAGAGAATCAACCTGCGAATGAGGTTCGTCCTCATTCTCCAGTACATGAACATGAATACAAGGTCAGTCCACTTGTTCAGGATAATGGCAATGATTCTCTCTCAACTGAGAATTCTGTACCTCTTAGAGATAGGGGGAGGAATACCTCAGAGGGTCAAACTAGCACAGGTCCTGTGCTCCGGAGGAGTGAGCGTGGAAGAATACCTCGACGATATTTTCAAATCGAAGAGGAGATATTCCTATGCACTCCTTTAGAAATCGAAGAGCCTACCTTTTTTCAAGAGGCCATTGATTCACCAAACCACAGAGAGTGGATGGAAGCCATGAGGGATGAAATGGAATCTATGACGAGAAACAAGGTTTGAAAACTTGTTGATCTTCCTCCTTGACGTAAATCAATTGGAAATAAGTGGGTTCTCAAGATAAAACGTCGGGCAAATGGATCAATCGATAAGTTTAACGCCCATTTGGTGGCGAAGGGGTTTACGCAAATTGAGGGGGTAGACTATGAAGAGACTTTTTCTCCTGTGGTCAGAATTGCCTCTATTCGCCTACTTCTGGCCCTGGTTGCCCATTTGAATCTAGAGTTGTTCCAAATGGACGTAAAGACTGCTTTCCTTAATGGAAACCTTGAAGAAGAGATCTACATGGATCAACCTATTGGTTTCGTATCGAAAGGTCAAGAGGACAAAGTTTGTCGTCTTAAGAGATCCATTTATGGTCTCAAGCAGTCTTCCAGAGTGTGGTATTTCAGATTCTATGAAGTCATTATTTCTTTTGGTTTAAACATGATTTTTGAATATCACTGCTTGTATGTCAAGAAAACTACAAAGGGGATTATGTTTCTTACTTTGTATATTGATGACATACTACTGGTTGGAAACAACATGGAGATGATCCAAACTACTAAGCAGTGGTTGTCCTCCGTCTTCAAGACGAAGGACATGGGTGAGGCCAGGTATGTCCTAGGTGTAGAGATAACTCGGAACCGTTCTAAGAAGCTTCTTGGTTTGAGCCAAGAAGCATACATTAACAAAATCTTAAAACGTTTTCGAATGCATTACTTTAAACCCGTTGCACGATAATTTTGAGTGA
Source organism: Carnegiea gigantea (assembly GCA_029747015.1). NCBI lineage: Eukaryota > Viridiplantae > Streptophyta > Magnoliopsida > Caryophyllales > Cactaceae > Carnegiea > Carnegiea gigantea. The sequence goes on along the minus strand of JAKOGI010000241.1, from coordinate 666,445 downwards.
AAAATAAAAGCCGCAAGCATACAGCTTTCGTTATAGTACTTCAGGGTCGTCTCTACAGGGACGAGGTTGAGATTAGGTCACTAAATACGAATTTAAAATAATTTAGCATCATTCTAAGCTACCCAAATCAACGAACTAAGCTTCATGATTTAGGTCCACCTTAAACTCAAGGTTACAAAGCAAAGCTAGAATAGAAAGCAAGCAACAAGAAATAGAAAGCCAAAAACAGGGAACAAAATCCACCAATTTAATCGAACATAAACAAAAAAACAGAGCAACCATGGGGGAAGGAGTTTCTGATCCTTTCAACCACATTCGAGCAGTGCTGAAACAAGGGGAAGGGGAAATTTACAACTAATTGACTCAAACCTGGAATATTTCAAAGCCAAAATCTGGATCAAGCAGAACTCCCAGACAACTAGAACCGAGGAAGAAGATTCAACACTTCAAGAAAGAACAACCCACAAACGAGCTGCAAGGCTCATTAAAACTGGTAGATTCGCCATTATTCCTTTCATCGAACAAAACGAAATAGGGAAGGGGGAAAACCGAAATCATTCAAACTCACACCAAGAAATGTTGCAATTACAATTGAAGATTGCGATAAACTACCCAAATCAACGAACTAAGCTGTGAATATACGAAATTGCAAGCTGGAATATAGAATCTACCATTTGAACACCAAAGACGAAAAAGATGAAAAACGAACCCTAAATTGCTACAACTCGAACTAAATCAAAAACTAAAATCAAAACCTAAAAACGTAGACTAAAACCTAGATTAAAACCTAATTTAAAACCCTAATTATTACCTAATTTTCTTCAAATGCGCCGTAACTCTGCAATTTATATTCTGCCTTCTTCAATTCTTGGTCGTCGATCTCAGCCTGATGTGGACGGTCGAGATGGGACGTTGCGTGTGTGCTGGCGTGCTGCGGAGCGTAGATGGTGCTTGATGATGATGGCGATGCTTCGCTTGTCGAAGAGAGAGAGAGAGAGAGAGGGAGATGGAGATGAGGGAGATGGCGATGACGAAGATGGCGATGTCTGGGTATCGGGGGTCTGTTCGCCGAGAGGAGAGAGAAGGTGAAATGAGGGGGGGTTTAGATGTCACGCGAGGCACACGTGGGGGGGCTGGGTTAGGTTTTATTTTTAATCTAATTTTCTTTTTTTCTGATGGGTTATAAAAGCAACGGGTTAAGGATTTTTGGGTCGGATTTGAGTCAATCTAGCCCAATACTTCATTTCTGGTATTTTTTAAATCTTTTTCTCGCATTTTTGCCATAATTATTCAAAACCTACAAAATAAAATAAAATCAAATAAAAACCTAAAAATAATTATTATAACGAGCATAAATCGAGCATAAAGTATCGTAAAAATAACATATTTTTGGCACAAACAAATACACCCGCACCAAGATTTTGCTCATCCTCGAGTAAAACGACTAAACTAACTAACTAAAAGGAAATAAAAAATAAGAGAAAAGAAAATTCTAACTCACTGTTGTAGACTCGTAGGAATCACGGTTGCATTTAGCGTATATAACAAGCCCTTTAAACCCCTTGATCTCCCAAGTGGACGAGTGAGGTCTCGTGAGGGTTTTCATGTGAAATACCCACAAAAATGATTTCAAAAAGAAAATCTTTTTAGTTTTTTCTCAAAACTAATATGTACAGAATTAGGGAAAGATATATACACTTTCTAATCAACTAAATCACCTATGTAACCAAGTTATCGACTGCATATAAATAGAGTGTACTTCAAAGCCCTCTATCCCATAAATGACATCAGAGCACTAATTTTTCACCCCATCGAACATCCAGATTCTGAATCTATCCCAATACTCGTGTGTAAGTGTATCATCATTCCAAGACTTAGTTTTACCAGAATTAGACTCAATTTCACTTGACTGATACAACTGCATTTATTATCATACTAACATTGGAAGCAAGTTTTTTCAGTAGTAATATTGCCTCAAAGGTAACACCCAGTAGTACGTACCTCAAAGGGTAACGTCCACTAGCGCATGCCTCAAAGGGATACTTGTCATTTCAAATTTTTTTCTATATCTTTTTCTTTTTCTCTTCTTTTTTTTTTTTAAGGCACAAAATCAAAATATTTCACAATCCCAAAGGTGATTTGCAAACAAGAATTAGCCAAATCAAAAAGCTAATCAATCTCTAAAATAAAGGTAAAACACATCCCAAAAAAACTAAATTCAAATTACTATTCTAAACTACAAAATACCTTAATCAATAAAAACTATAAATCAATTCCAAGTGATTGGTCGATCAACCCCGTTTGAAGTCTCAAGTTTTCTAAATTTTTATGAGTTTTTAGATTTTTTTCAACAAATGAACTAAATATATCACAACTGATAACGAACTAAATCAAAGTATACGCAACTAATAAGAACAAAACTAAAAAAGAAAAATGCTCAAACTGAAGGAAACAGAAACTTGCCATTTTGTTTTTAAAGTTTTAAAATTTTTCGATTTTTTTGTGGTTTTCAAGTTTTTAAATTTTTTTTTTCAATTTTAAGCTTTTCTTTTTTTTTTTTTTGGATTTTAGGCTTTTCTATTATTTTTTTTTGGGATTAGGAAATTTCAAGAAATGGCTAAGCTAAGTAACAATTAATAACGAAATAAACAAAGTAAGACATAACATATGCAACCAATAAGAAAGTAGCTAAAAAAAAAAAATATGACCTAATCTTATACCGTTGTCCCTGGCAACGACGCCAAAAACTTGTACAAAAATTTTGAGTGAAAAATAAAAGCCGCAAGTATATAACTTTCGCTGTAGTACTTGAGGGTCGTCTCCACATGGACGAGGTTGAGATTAAGGTCACTAAATATGAATTTAAACTAATTTAGCGTCATTCTAAGCTAATTAAACAATACACAAATGAAACTACATAGTATAAATGGAACTAACTATTGAGAATCGCTAACTGTTCATATCAATCGCTACATCCCAAATATGATATTATATAATCAAACTAAAATAGAACTAAAATGATACTAACCAAAGCTTCAGGATTTAGGTCCACCTTAAACTCAAGGTTACAAAGCAAAGCTAGAACAGAAAGTAAGCAACAGGAAACAGAAAGCGGAAAATAGGGAACAAAATCCACCAATGTAATCAGGCATAAATAAAAAAACAGAGCAGCCATGGGGGAAGGAGTTTCTGATTCTTTCAACCACATTCGAGCAGTACTGAAACAAGGGGAAGGGGAAATTTGCAACTAATTGACTCAAACCTGGAAATGTTTCAAAGCCAAAATTTAGATCAAGCAGAACTCCCAGACAACTAGAACAGAGGAAGAAGATTCAACACTTCAAGCAAGAACAACCCACAAACGAGCTGCAAGGCTCATTGAAATCGGCAGATTCGCCATTATTCCTTTCTTCGAACAGAACGAAACAAGGAAGGGGGAAAACCAAAATCATTCAAACTCACACCAAGACATGTTGCAATTACAACTGAAGATTGTGATAAACTACCCAAATCAACGAACTAAGCTGTGAATATACGAAATTGCAAGCTGGAATACACGAATCTACCATTTGAACACCAAAAACAAAAAAGATGAAAAACGAACCCTAAATTGCTACAACTCGAATTAAATCAAAAACTAAAATCAAAAGCTAAAAACGTAGACTAAAACCTAGATCAAAACCTAATTTAAAACCCTAATTGTTACCTAATTTTCTTCAAATGCGCCGTAACTCTGCAATTTATATTCTGCCTTCTTCAATTCTTGGTCGTCGATTTCAGCCTGATGTGGACGGTCGAGATGGGACGTTGCGTGTGTGCTGGCGTGCTGGGGAGCGTAGATGGTGCTTAATGATGATGGCGATGCTTCGCTTGTCGAAGAGAGAGAGAGAGAGGGAGATGGAGATGAGGAAGATGGCGATGACGAAGATGGTGATGTCTGGGTATCGGGTGTCTGTTAGCCGAGGAGAGATAAGGTGAAATGAGGGGGTTTAGATGTCACGCGAGGCGCATGTGGAGGCTGGGTTAGGTTTTATTTTTAATCTAATTTCCTTTTTTTTTTTCCCCTGATGGGTTATAAAAGCAACAGGCTAAGAATTTTTGGGTCGGACTTGAGTCAATCTGGCCCAACGCTTCATTTCTGACATTTTTTTCATCTTTTTTTTTCGCATTTTTGCCATAATTATTCAAAACCTACGAAACAAAATAAAATTAAATAAAAACCTAAAAACAATGATTATAATGAGCATAAATTAGGCATAAAAGTACATAAAAATAACATATTTTTGGCACGAACACCCGTGGACACTCCAATTGAGAAGGGTTTAACCTTAAGTCTCGATCAGTGTCCTAAGATCGACAAAGAGAAGAAGAGAATGAACAATGTTCCTTATGCTAGTGTAGTAGGAAGTCTAATGTATGTCATGTTATGTACACGACCAAACATTTGCTTTGCTGTTGGTTTGGTAAGTCGTTACCAAAGCAACCCAAGGCCTGCACACTGGCAAGCCGTCAAAAGGATCTTTCGTTACCTGCGTGGTACGAATGACCTGGTCCTTTACTACCAAGGTGGAGATCTTAAGTTGAAAGGATATACAGATGCTGATTGGGGTGGTGATATGGACGAATCTAAGACTACCTCAGGATATGTGTTCACCCTAGGTGGGGGAGCGATATCTTGGTACAGTAAGAAATAAGACTGCATAGCGCTTTCGACTATGGAAGCAGAGTATGTTGCTTACTGTCTTGCCACTCAAGAGACAATATGACTAAGGAGTTTTCTACAGGATCTTGATCTTACTCCCAGATTCATGATCCTGTAGAAATATTATATGACAATACTATTGCTATCCAATTTGCAAGAGATCCAAAGTTCCACAGGGAGACTAAGCATATTATGAGGCGTTATTATTTTGTACGAAACACCATAAAAGAGAAAGAAGTTGCTATTAAGTATATATCTACAAGTAGAATAATAGCAGATTCTTTAACTAAGCCTATTCCTGGAGACGCTTTTAAAGCTCACGTGATGAGCTTAGGTCTTCGTAGCACTTAGTTTTTGGGTGTATCTAAGTGTATGATGGACATGTTATTACTTGTATTAAATATTTATGAAATGAAGAATGATGTTTCTTTTCAACTATTCATAAATGTACAAGTACATTATAAGGCACATTGTTATGTCACCAAGCTTCTGATTGATTGACACTAGGTGTGCAATATTGATTATTCATACTGGGAGTGTATGAATGAAAAATATAGTCGCCTTAGTAAAACTAAGATGAGACTCGGAGGAGTTGAATATGAAATAAGTTTTCATATCGAAGCCTTATAACCGAATCTTGAGTGCTGAGATTAACATTAGGTGTGTTAGCCTAGTAGTTCAGGCTGGTTTTTTAGGTAAAAGCCAAGCTTGTGATTCGCATGGCATAGAAGGGTGACATGCCCAGTTTAGGGGGGCTATGCCATGGCACACTATCATACTGTGTGTGCTGAAAGTCGACCTATCTGATGAGTGATAAGTGAGTTCCCTTTCCTTATCACTCTATGACCCTCATTGGCAATACTCCTTGACTTAGAGTTATAATATGAAGTCAAAACTTGATGTTGCTACCTTAATGTATTATTCAAGAGCCAAAATATATACGGTCCGGCGGAGCACATTAGAAAAGCAGTTATGTTAAGATGGATTATTGTAATTGTCTAAGGAAGAATCATTTCCTCGTCACCATATCAAGCCCGGGCGATTATATTTAGTATATAATCAAATGATATATCAGGCATTAAGGGATAGTGTATGCCATTGGTGGTGTATTTGAATGATTCGGGGTATTGATGTTTCAAGTAGGTGTTATGTCAGTTAGATGGTAACTTGATATAGCACTGATTTTTTTTTTACTTCTGGTCGGACGCTCAATTCCTAGTATGATGTGTGAGGAAAGATTGTTGGCAGAGAGATATGAGACTGACTGATCTTTGTGACCGAGGGGGAGCTGTTGAGCAGTAACGGTCACATATATAAATGGCCATTACTGCAAATTTGATTCTGCTGTTATAATTAGGTTAATTGTGTATTAACTAGCCATAATCACTCGTTAATTTGCTGATTCTATTTGAGGTTTTGTGCCACTATAAATAGAGGGTGGAATATGGGTGTGGTTTATCAGGCTAAGTAAAAAAGAACTCTTTCCACTCTCAGTACTCTCTCTCACAAAACCTAGCCATCATCAGTGGGTTCGGGTCTTGAGCCTGAAACATATACGGTGACTCTAATAGCACCTGTTCGTGGGCAGACATCTAGTAGGCGTAAAGATCTGGGTATTTCTGCATCTAGGTAATCTTAAACTCACCTACAGTTTGCATTGAAAATGAACTTGTTTTATCTAAATTGCAAGCGGTGTTTCCATATTTTTGGAACTCATGTCTGTCACATCAGCAATTTTGTTGTATATGTATAGATTAGTCCTAATCAATCTGATTCTAGCTCACCAAAGAAGTTGACCTCTTATAGCATTCCTAGCCCTGAGTTTCAATTTTTGAAACTCATGCCTACCACATCAGCAAAAGTTTCAGCTTTTTGAAATTAAATCACTTCTCTAACTTATGGAACTCTAATTTGAATCACCCAATAAAAATATTTGTTATGGACCCACCTTATAACACATAACTTTTTTTTTAAATCACATAAAAATTATATATTACCACAAAAAAAGAAAAAGAAAATAAAAAATACAATAAAAAAACAAAAAGGCAGAACAAGTGGTGGAACTGGGCAGAGTTTCTACCCACGTGTTATGCCGCCTAACACTCAATAGCAAATGGACAAGTGGCAGATGAGACCCGCTCATGGAACGCAAGCTTCGTGCTAAGAATGCTCTTATGTAATGTTTAATTGGATGTAATGCAATCAACTTTATTATACAATCATTATTATTTAGTTTGTGGTAATCATATTTAAAATATAGTTCTTTTTATTGCAATTCTCTCATACAACAAAATAAGGTAATGAAAATACAATTACAAACTTATTTACATTATAAGATTGATTACATCTAACCAAACATTACATTAAAGCATTTCTAGTGCAAGTTCCAGTTTTTGGAACTCAAGCCTGACACATCAACAAAAGTTTTAATTTTTTGGAAATTGCATTTAATCACTTCTCCAACCAATGGAACTCTAACTTGAATCACCTAATAAAATATTTTTTATAGATCCATCTCATAACACAACCTTTTTTAGACTACCTAAATAATTTTTTAGTTGAAAAAAGGAAAACAAAAAAAATAGAAAAAGACAAAAAGAAAAAGTGGAACGTTGCATGGAACTATGGAGAGGAACAATAAGCAAGGCAAGCAACAATTCCATTATTCTAGAACTAGAAATTATGCAAGTGACACGGGGGACCTACCACTGAAACGAGTTCCATTGGCTGAAAATGCTCTAAGAGCCATTGGATCAAACTTTGACCTCGTTCAAGTACCTTTATTTCCACAAATCCACTCCCTTTATCATTTTCCATCATTTTTTGACTTGGTCAATCTGTGTGGGCTTCCCGGCCCACTAATTGTTTATTTGGGCTGATACAACACAACCATCTTGTCCAACTTAGGCAACGCAGTGCTCATTGATTTTGCCCCACTTTGGGCAAGCTGGAATGGGCATGTTTCGAGCGGAATCGATGAGCAAACTCACACTAATTTTTAATTTAAAGACTAGTAGATTCTAACTGAATGTTATGTTTGTCAAGAGATGCAGTATGATTTTATGCGGCATTTGATAGAGTAATGTAATCACTATGTAATGAAATTAATCATATAATATAATTATCAATATAATGAAATGGGAGAATAATTACATTATAATGTTTGGTTACAAAATTTTTGCAATTGTGATGGAATGAATTCATTGAGAAATAATATCTCATTTTACACGTGGCGTGAAGTACTTGCAAGCAATTCGCTTTTATTTTGTCTACTTAATTATTTGTAGCTTTGTTAATAATTATCATCCTATACTTATTATCATGATTATAATGCTTCACATGAGACTTACTTCACTCTATTTCCTCTAAATCACAATAATGTAATATTGTTCAAATTTAACAAGTAGAAAGAGAAGATGATGATGACAATGTGTGTGTGTAAGAGAGAGATAATGTCTAAAATGTACAAAAATGTACTTACAATAATTGACTATAGTTTGGGTTAAACTTCATCTAATATGGAGATGAGAAAGGAGGGTGGGGGGTTTCAAACCTTTAAAAACGTGGTAATATAGTACTAAGATATGGAAAGCGGAGGAGAGACAATGGAAAGAAGAGAGAGAAAATGCTCAAATATAATAGCTTATGGTTAGATAGACTTTGATTTAAAGGTATGCAATTACAATAATTTAGAAAAAGTAAAGTAATCGTATTTGCATAGATTAAGGTAAATATAATTATAATGTAATTTTGATTACATCCCTTAATGGTAACTAGACATAGTATTGGAATCATCATTACTATCTGATTGTATTACTAGTATTGGAATCATCATTACTATCTGATTGTATTACCGTCTTGATTATTCAGAACCAAACGACCCATCAGTTGTTTGCATACTACATAAACCACTGCGCACTCTAAAACAGAAAATGTCACTACCATAGCTTGTGAGATCTCTGAAACTTGTTAAAAGGAGTTGGATTCAAATCCTACTTATATCGACTGATTCACTTTAAAAAGTTTTTTTTTAAAAAAAACCAATTACTTTAAAAAGATTTTTTTTTTTAAAAAAAAAAGGCAACAGAAAACGATAGTTCAGTGAATCAGTGCTCTGTGTTACGTGAATCAATTTTCACGAGACTTCACTGAAACCCCCATATTGGCTTGGCATTCAGCATATACGCGAAACGAGGCCAAAGCAGTAACAAAAATAACAGCACCCGCCAATGCATACACGTATTGTAAAGGAAAATACAACCAGAACCCAAATTTCATACGAAACAACTACACAATTGCACATCATGGAGCTTAATCGAAACATCAATAAATGTTAATTTACTTAATTATGGGCAAGAATGACAATAACCAGTCAATGGTAGTATTGATCAGCATTCTCTGCCACAAGCTGCAAAATAAGAAGGCAAAACCAGAAAAGAATTACATCCTGCTACAAAACAAAGGCAAACACTACACATCCGTGTACCTCTAACACACTCGAAGACTCCATGAGTGAGAAGCTCAAAGCATCAAAAAAGGAATGGTACAGATTCTTGAATGAAGTTGTCTGCATATAACTTTGCAAAGCAACCAACATGGTACCCGAACTTTTTCACCGCGCTCCGTTCAGCCTTCTTCCCATTCGACATCATCATCATCCTCATCTTCGACAGTAGCATCAGCTTGAACATTCAAGTCATTCACCTTGTAGCTCTCCCCAGCAGAAATCAAAGCTGTATCTGTGACCATGACAAGTACTTGGTCACTCATTTCAAGAAAACTTTTAGCACTAAATGTTCAAAATGAGTACTAAAGGCCCGTGTTCTCTGTGTCTCAAATGCAGTTGGAGAAAGTCAAGGTGAGGCAGTTTGTTCAGAGTCAGACAATAACAGACTAAAAGCAACATATCTCCCAAAACTGTCTTCTGCCCTTTTTCTTTTCATGTAATTGGCATTCAATCTCCAATAATAAACACCTCTTTATCTTTTTATATGTCAAGCAAATGCAACACTCTCCTGAACATAAGTCATACGAGGCATTGATTTGTTTGATTGTCCCTAACAGAAGGGTCACAGCAAAATATCGAAGAATCCTAAGGTTCTGCCCCTTTAATACGTCGAGCAAATGTCTAGGCTCTGCATAAATGCTTGCATTTTTGGGTCAGAATTCAAATATTTTTAGGAGGAGGGGTTTCATAGTATTTTGCCAGAAAGAAATCAGCTGTTGGATAAACTACTTTGTCTGAATTCTTCACAATGCCTGATCTGCCCTATCTAACATAGACCTGAACCCTAATTCTGTTTTTTCCTCAGCTAGCTAATCATACATGCGAATGGGACTCTAGGACATTTCCAACAGTGAACATGACTGACATGAAAGGGGGACTACATAAAACAAACATCTACTACCTGAAGGGGCAGCTTCTTCCCATTCAAGGTCATCTTCATCATCATCCTCACGCTTTGATTTCGTGCCAAATTGACGTTCTGAGGATGGGCCTTGATCGGAAGTTTGACCATTAGACAACTCTTGCTGGTTTTTGGAAGCTTCTTGCTGCTGTCTCTCAAAGAGAGCAGCATAATAAGCTTTTAGATACTCATCCTATAAAAGAACCACGCCGAAGCAAAAATAAGTAAGGCTTGCCCATAAGCTTTCATCATAGCCACATTCTACACTCCCTCTTTGTAAGCTCCATACCTGGAAGGACTGCTCATCCTTCTCAATGTTTGACTTCTTGTCATCAGATCCACCAGGTGCTGAACTGCCATCCATCTTAACCTCTTCTTTAACCTCACCACGTTGTTCTTTTGTGAGGTTCATACCTTGTTTGATCATCCAAGGAGGCAGGACTTTCATAGGTGCATTCGTGGTTTCAGATTTCGAGTCTTCTTTGGCTTGCACACCAGAAAGAGCAACTTCAACCTGGCAGAGAATTTTAATTTTTAAAATTAAACATGTCATTGTAGAGATAATATAAGCTTAACCCCATCCCAATGCCCCCTCTCCCCGAACAACCCCCCCTCCCCCAAAAAAAGGGAGAGAGGGGGGACGGGGGGGGGGGGGACAGAGAGAGAACACATACAGAGAGAGAGAGAAGAAAAGCAGCAGCAAAGGCATAACATAACAAGTCAAGACAAGTGTAACATGTATTTCACCATCTACCAATTGGCAACCAAACATCTGGTGATTCCAGATCAGTAACTCACCTTGGTGTCACCGAGGAAGGGCATCGGTGTTCCACCTTGAGCTGACCTGGAAGGATCATTGGGGTTGTCCCCAGCTGCACGAGCAGCTGCACTAGCTCTAACTTCCCAAGCTTGCAAAGTTCCAAACTCTGGGACAGGCAAATCTTTAATTCTATTGAGTTGCTCAACTAAAGGCTTCAGCTGCTCCTGTACACATTATTTATTGTTATCCCCATACAATGGAAAACCAAAAAAAAAAAAAAAAGGAAATAGTGAAACTATAGTTATTCACATGCACAAAAAATATACAAAATGACACGAGTATCACTCAACAATCAACATTTCAGTGTGAACATAACAACGTTCAAAGACATGGCAAGATGCCAGGAACATAACTGAAATTGAATCAACAAAGTTGTGAAATTCTTGATCACTATCTAACTAAAATAATAAAAGAAAAGAATACATGAACTCAAATAAAATCACTGTCAAGAAAACTTCCTCGAAAATTGCTTATGGTACGGATGACAATGGGTCTCGGATCAGATGTCTAGACATTCAAATCCGATCCAATTAACAATCGGATCTGAAAATCCAATCCAAATCGACTCCGTCAGATCAAATGCTACGTTCAATTCGCATTCTGATCCGATTAAATCCGGATATAATCAGATATAATCCGATTATATATTTTCATTTAGTATTTGCACAGTTTGTTCTTTCCAACCTCGCTTTTACTTCTTGTAAATGTGACGCTAAACAACTTTGCAATGTCAATATCTTTTCATATCAAACATTTCAATATGCCAAAGTAAAAAAGTGTTGGGAAAGAGTACACGAAGTCACTTTAGAGAGAATGGGATAACAATAGTAGCATGACTGGAAGGAAAATGAAGAAAATACAACTTTGATTGACAAAGAGGAGAGATCAAGAGGGAGAATTGGGAAGATAGAAGAATTTAGTTACCAAAGAAGAGGTTATTGCGTATAATACAAACATTACACAGATTTTTTAGTGTTACAACATGAGGATTTTTCTAACGTCAAGAAAAGGTGACATCATTAAAAATAGTTGTCGGATCAGATGTTAATCGGATCAAATGGGCCCTCCTCCAAATCCGATCGGATTGGAGTCGGATCATATTAGTTTGTATCAGATTCGAATCAAATTATTTTTTTTCAATCGAATAATTTTCAGATGGATCAAATCAGATTTGCATCGAATTCGAACTACACTGTCATCCCTACTTCTGGGGTATCCTTCACTTAAGGCAATGGAGAACATTAAAGAAAAAGGGAAACCCGGGAGGGGAGAGAAAAGACCAGATAGATATCAAATGTACACATCAGAAGTTCTAAACGACGACTAATACTACTACTACTACTACTACTATTATCTGCCGCTGCTGCTGCTTATTATGTGCACTATTAGCAAGATCTGACATGTCAATAGCAGATGTGAACTCAAAGGTCCATCACATAAAACACTTTTTTTTGCAGCTTAAAGCCTAAAGTATTTCTGAAGCACTGAATCCAAAAGATCAAACCGATGATCTACCACTAGATGAATAGCCAAACTTCCAACAAATAACCAAGAAAAGGGGAGGGAGTACTAGTTTACCCACAGTTAAGAACGCTCTTTAAATTCTTCAATGTTTTTTTCCCCAAGTAGTGTTTAAATAACCATATATAAGAAAGAGAACATTCAAATTGACACCTACGGGAAAGATCAGTTGAAGATGCTCTCACAAGCTAATACTAATTTGCTCATGATAAATTTACAGACCTCCATTTTCTGAAGCATCTCTTTTAACTTTTCACGGCGGCGTCTCCTCGCATTGTCGTCAGCATCACCTATATCCTGAGCAGCCAACTTGTCACTCTCAGCAACAAGTTCCCCATTACAACTTTCGCAGTGAAAATACTCATCCTCCATGGAAACAAGCCTCGCTGCATCCAGAGCCGTGTATCTGGACATACAACATCAGGAAATCTCTAGTTTCCGTGAATGCCGAGATACATTAAATCCGTAAGCTACGGGAAGCTGTGACCACAACCTTTTGTTACAGTTGGGGCAGATGTATTCCTGGATCGTATTCTTGCTGTCCAATTCATCCTTGATCTTTTTCTTCATACGATGCATTCTGTACCGCACAACATCATATATCTGCAAGAACGTACAGCTTTCAGACCTTTCTAACAATTTTTTTCCCTTATTTGTTCATACATGTTGCCACTTGCCAGTTTCACCTATTTGATCATGTGATTGCAAATTAAATTCACCAACATCATTTAGTCATAGCAAAATGCTGATGATTTCCAATTACTTCTCCAACAGTTGAAGAAGTCAGGTTAGCGATCTTTTTTTAGCTTGAATCGCAGAGGACTACAACAAAACGCCTCACGAAATTGTCCTTTACTTCTTTTGTAAACCCCCCCCCCCCAAAAAAAAAAACCCCAAAAAATCACCCTGAACCTTAAAAAAAGAACGAGTCAGCAGGAAGAAGAAACACATTAGGACATGAAGGCTTCCAGCCAATGCCCAACCATCACCACCAATTTTCACGCGGTGACGTGGGGTCCCTACTCAAGCAAAACCTCTAGCCAACAGGGAAATTGTAAAGATACCTTTTCCTCTTTTCCTATGTACCTTATGTTTGAAAGGCATTACTAATCCTACCAACCATTGATAACAAATGATATATAAAAGAGTTCAATGAGAAATGTGCTTTAATCCGCTAAAATCCAAAGCTGCAAAAATCAGCTGGTAAGGACGCTTTGAACAGCCTGGAGTGGAAAGTGACCAGATGATTGGATGATCCACTGTCAAAAAGTACATATATCATAGAGGAAGAAGCAACCTGTGCATAATCTAAGCAACAGTAGGAATGAGTGTGCAGCTTAATCTTTTCCTCCCCCTCCCTTGTTGGATGCTGACCATCAGCAGTAGCTGCCACAGCGGCAGCATGCATCTTCACACCTTTTGCTGTCTGCAAGAAATTAAACACATGTTTCATGTAAAAAAAGAAAAAAAGAAGGGAAAGATATCTTCTGATAGATAAACCTCTTAAATCCATGTAAAGATGGGACAGTGCATATTGCATGACGAATATGCCTGGAGTTCACCTACTCACCTTTCACATCAACTGAAGACTAAGGAATATGTTTAATATAATACAAAAGAAATAGTATTTCTATCTGGAAAACAAGAACACACACTTTTAATAGAATTCTTTTGCATTTGTGTTTTGACATACTGGAAAGCTGAAGTCTACAGGACTAAAAAATGTGTTGGCCACTGAGTGAGAAAACAAGGAAAGGGATTGCTTCCAGGCTTAATGAGACCTCCCTGCACAGTACAAGCATTCACAAAAAGGGGGGGCACGGGGGGGGGGCAAGTGTAAAGTTCAAAGAGAAGATAAATTAAATGTGGAAGCACTTGACAGAAGAGAGCACCTTGTAGACAAAATCCAACATTCCCCAGGTTTTATCAAACATAAAAGACAAAAAAGAGACCCCCGCAGCAATCAACACATCAGGATTTCAGTATCCTAAGAAACAAGCAGTCAAACAACCGACAATTAATCGCCAAGCAGACTCCAATTGGGGGAAAAAGTGGAATGATGCACTGATCAGGTCAATGTTTAGAATACTGCATTAGACCAAACCAACTAAAAGCCATCCAACAAAATTCTTTGCAATAAAAATCTTGGCCCCAAATAATGGCAACAATAATATTGACAACAAAACAATGAATAGATAAAACACCAAAGCATTCCCTTCAAAGTAGGGTTAGTGTGTGATCAGAAGGGGGGAATGAACTTTATCTTGCAAACCTATAGAACAGTGCACTTTACATGCCCATCCCTCACGTTCATGGGGTTTTCGCATCCTATTGATCATAATCTACAATGTGTTCTTTCATGTCATACATCTGATGTAAATGAAAAGCATCATTTTACCACCAATAAACTCACATTCTGAAACTGCAAAGATCAATTTGGAATGATTGAGAAAACTTTATGTGGTTTGGACACAGAGAATCCAAAAACAACATAAAGACAGTGGCATGCCTTTAGTATTACTTATCGAAAAGTTACCAATAATAAGTGCTCGTTATTCATAAAAGAAGGAACTGTTCCAGAACGTGGAACAAAGGGGCACAATGATAACAACAGAGAGAGAAACAGTGGAGGACCATAGAAATGTGGGAAAATGTGGGGAAAAAAATACAAGATCCAATCAACAAAAGAATTACCACAAGCACAACATCATTCCACACCACGACCATTAATATCCATAAAAGGAGATGAAATGCGATGCAACGTGCGAAGACCAATTGCATAAAGATGAAACCAGCGGCCACCACCTAACGCCTAATGCCTAAGCAGACACATGAGTCCAATAATGACCAAGTAGATCAAACATTACACGATGTTTCATAAAACTAGAAAACAAATGCTCCACAATAAACGCAAGTTTCGCAAAAATGATTTCGCCTTAGGCATTTTTTGGTAGGCGGGGCCACCAACCTCTTTTCTATGATCACGCATGACCAGCTTTTCCTCCTCAAAGAACCGCAAGGTCCTTCGAAGTTGCTTCAAGTGAATCTTTAAATCCTTAGCCAGATCTTCCTCTCTCACCCATTGGCGTCTGGAATTGCAATCAGGGTTGCAGTCAGCAATCAATTACCAAACTATTGTACAAATACATTATATGTTCAAAGAAATTGTCTTAACACAAATGATCACTTCTTCAAGACAGACAAAACCAATGTCATATTAAATAGGCATATACTCCACGGTTTCTTTTTTTTTTTTTCGGGTTTTGTTTTGAGAAGATGGAAATGTATCAGTTAAAAGAGCAGCTTTTAGCACAGAAAACAGACAGCCAGTGGCCTGCCTCTTCTTTCTTTCTTTTGTTTGTCTTTCTTTTTTCCCCTTCTGGAGGGGTGTCTGGGGAGAGGGCTTGTGCATTATACCATCAATTTCAGCAAAACGAAGATAAAATCTTCCATAAGCTTCTCACATGCCCTTCTAGGTGCTGCTACCCCCATCGGTTGATTAAAATACACTATTACAAATTCAAGATTTGTGAAATTTGAATCAGATTAAATCACATATGAAAATTTGCGCTCAGCAATAGCAGCCATTTATCATGTATCGTCCCCTCTTACCAGTAAACCCATACGTCATCGAATGATTTTTTTTTCTATATGAATATACCGTTAAGCATAATCTACTATCCCAAAGAGACAATATGCTTTTGGCATTGCTGGCCTATAAATTTTATCAATTTTGCTTGCCATTCACATCCTAATCAAATCACTTTGCTGTTGGCACTGGATTCAGTTGCCCTAATCTTTAATTAATCTCTAGTCCAGCCAAACTTGCTTATTGGTTTTATCAATTATGCTTCAAAGTTTACATCCTAATCAAACCACTGAGTTCAGCTGTCCTCATATTAGATAATTACCATCTCAATGTCACCACACAGCCTACAGTGTCAGGTGAATATACCAATTACCAAGTTCCACAAACTTATGTGTATCTATTCATTCAAGTCCTCACCTTTTGTACTGCAGGAGTGTCATACACATAGCAAACGCATAAACTCAAGTTTCTTCCATGGCAAATAAGCCTTCGACAAAACTAGATGACCCAGATTACTACTACACACGCTTACCTAGTGAGAGCATCAAGAATAACCACAGCCATGCCCCGGTTGTCGCCGCGACTGCTCTTTGGCATATTATCCCCCTTCGTGGAGATGTCATCATAAAACGCCCTAGCCGTAAGCTTCACCAATCTATTCACAAAATCCAGAGAAAAGAAGGGACTAAAGGGATCATCCAGAAAAACCTAAACTTTGAGCTTGCTTTAATCTTAGATCAAATGAAAACTGCAATTTCGTCAAGAAACTAAGAGAAATTACTTGTTAAATGGTTCATAGCTCATTTTTTGCTAGTCTGATTGGCGATCGCTGCCAAAATCCTTGTCGATTAAGATAAGCCCTGATTCAGGCTTCGAATAACATCAAAATACATTCCCTAGGATCACGGACAGCTTCGTTCTTCGTTCTTCCAGTACCGAGTGTCGAGGAGAATTGGTGGTGCGAATTTAGGGCAGAGCGAGACAGAGAGAGAGAGAGAGAGAGCGAGAAAGACAATGGGAGGAAATTAGGTTTTAATTTTGGATTTATCGATTACACACTTACACCGATAATAACTTATGTTGTGAACGGGTTGGTTTATGTAACATTGGCCCTACTTGGCAAACAGCTGTTAGCTGTTAGTTGTTTGTATTAACGATTAGTTATTAGCTATTAACTGTTTGTATTAGCTGTTAGCTGTTAGCTGTTTGAATTAGCTATTTGTTGAAAAACTGTTTGGTAAAATTAGCTGTTTCTGATAAAATTGTGAGACAAAAAGCTAATTCTTCAAAAAGTTCTTCCAAAAAGCTCATGGAATTAGCTTTTTCAAATTAGCTTTTTGGATCCAAAAAGCTCTTTTAAAAAGCTCTTTCATCAAACACCCAAATTAGCTTTTTTACTTGGTCAAAAAGCTAATTTTGATCAAATAAGCTCTTTTTGGCCAAAAAGCTCTTCAAAAAGCTCTTTGCCAAACAGGGCCATTGTGGCGGTGTGCAAATCTTTTTCCCGTTATATTTGATTGGGTTATTAGACGCGAATAATATGAACTTCGGGTATATTTGACGAAAATAATCTGAACTTTAAAAATAATCCTCAGCACTCCAAATCTTGAAGGTATTTATTTAAGTAGTCCAAAGGTCATTTTAGATTTTATTTTTTAGGTAATTTAAACTTCAAAATGATGAATTAATGCAATTTGAATTTTATATCTTCTATTACTTTAGGAGCAATATCCTTTATAATTGTCTAAAGAATAATATCTAAAATGATGTTACACTATTGAAAATAAATGCCCGTACAGTTTGGAGTACTGGGAGCTATGCTTGAAGTCCAAATTATCTTCATCCAATATCCCAAAGTTCAGATTATTCGCATCTAATAACCCTATTTGATTTGATTTATTTCATAAGGACACTAGCTTTATAATAGGCACATTCGATTAAAATGAAATTTGAACTTTTTTTATTTGAATAAGTTCAGTTTTTAGGTTAACCGAGTAAAAATAAATTTAATTTGCTTCAATTATTAAAAAACGGGTTCAATTTATTATAAATAAGTCCAGTTCAGTTTAACGGAAAGGGATTCAAATTTCAATACGAATAAGTTCAGTTCAGTATATTAAAGAAAAAAATAAATCCAGTTCAACAAAATTAAACTTAACTTTGATTTAATTTAGCATAAATGAATTCAGTTCAGCTGATCGGATAAGTTGGGTAAGATCAAATTGAAAAGAACAACGCATAAATGGGGCAAATTTTATAAGATTTCACCTACAGTCTCCAGGCTTTTATTTGAACCTATATTTATACCATCGAGTCTCGAATTGTCAATATTTCATTTTTCAGCCACTAGCATCAAGAGATACTTAGATGAACCATATTATTTGATTTTCAAGATAATTGAATATGATCAATCCTATAAGTTGGGTGAGAATTCATAGATACACGTACCTCATAGAGATGTGAAAACTGATTGCGCAAAGAGGCGAAACAAAACATTGAGGTTGAGATGACAAGTTTGTACCCGTGCATTTGCATTTGGTATGTTTTTCATAGTTGATCCGAATATGATAAAATTACTACTTCATATATGAGATGACAAACTATAACAAAACTCTGGTCACATTTATAGATAAAGGGCGTGTTCGGCAACAGCGTTTTGGGTAGCGTTTGGCGTTTTGACTAAATCAATACTCTCATCACGTAATTTTTAGTGTTCGGTAACGTAGTTTGTTTATTAGCATTTCAAATAGCGTTTAGCGTTTTTGAAAAGCTAATAGTATTAATGTTTTACATTCCAAAGTAGCGTTTCATATTTTTTAATCGAAAATTACCCTTTGAAAATTTTATCTTTGGAAATTATCAATATCCTTTTATGTCAATTTACATTAATCAGCTAATCCAACAGCTAAATTTACCGAACACATTTTATTCAACTGCTCTTCTAAACAGCTATCTGCTAACAGCTAAATGAGAAACGCTATTCGCTATCTGAACCGCCATCCGCTACCTAAACCGCTATCCGCTACTTGAATCACTAATTTTGCCGAACAGGGCCAAAGAAAAGTAGGAAACGGGGGTTGATCATATTCATCAAAGTTAAGTGCTGGAGCAGAGTATTCATCCCCATATTAGTCTTAGAAAAAGTACAATATATCAAACCTAGCGAAACATATAGAAATCATACCTATTATATTTTATTTTTATATCCATTAAATATAAATGAGATATTTACATAAACCTCCTTGACATATCTTGCAACAATCTTTTTTTTTTTTTTGGGTTGAAATAGCTTTTACGCTTCACAATTCAAATATAAGTTTACCTTAAAAGATTATTTCAAGAAATTGAGGATTTAAAACATTACGCCAATATAATTTAAGGAAGTACATCCCTAATGCATTTCCTAGCTCTTGAACTTATTAGGTTACTAAAAAAAATTTAACGGAATTCGTATTATGGAAAATATTTACATATTTGAACATGATAACATTTTATTTAAGTTGAGTTCATCATACGATTTATTTGGTCACTAATTTGTGACCGTGCAAATGCAGGAAAAATTCAAAATGAAAGCTTTTGATAATTGACTAACAACAACAATAGAAGTGCTAAGGAGTAATTCAAATTACTATTCTTTATGCTTTTGTTGAATATTGCTAAGGAAGTTTAAAAAATAATAATAATCAATTTAAAATTTGCTTATTTGTTTTTTTATTAAAAAATCTCCCAATTTTTAGAGTTAAGCCTATTTTTTGATTACCTCCCAATTCCACTAATCCAATCTATGGAAATTAGAATTCTTAATATTCAGCTTTAGGAAATAACTCCCCAACGATATCAACTTTGGGATTCTTATTTTCTTGAGTCTAGGGTAATTTGAAATTGAGTTTTTGAAGTAATTTAAAACAACTTATCCCTACCCTCCAAAACCCCCCTCCAACCAAAAGGGAGGTAAGAATATGAAAAGTCATGAATGTCACTAAAAATCAATTAGCTAAATAACATAACTAACCAATCTCCTATACGTGCCATCTATACATCTGCATGAAAGAATATAATCTAAATAAAATTAATTATAATAGAGAATCGGATGGAATTAGTTAATTATATAAAAAACACACAAGTTAGGGTTTGATTATTGATTGTATAGAATCCTTTAGTCTCATGTTGAATACCCTTATATGCATGCAATAGAGAAATTCTTAATTAGCAAGGTATGGGATACTCGAATCTCTACATGTTTATGTCGAAGTCCTTAATTTCCTATACAAAAATATTTACCATACAATCATTTATATTTTGATATAATATATGATAAGAAAATTCAAGCATAGACAATTCACAATTTCATGTTGACTAGCCAATAATTTGATGCAACACTTGCATGTTTTTATGAATGTTAATCTCGTTCACAATGTACATGTAGGAAACTTAAATAAATAAATTAACAAATTTTATATTAAAAAATATTAGAAGTTGCATATCCAGTGCATGTGTACAACTCACTAATTCCAACCAAAATAGATGTGTCTGAATTTGAAATTAATTTTGCATATGTGAACTAAAATAAGGAGTATATGCCGTTTTGGATCGTATTTAAGCCCATCGCCCATCATCTTTCTCTTTCCGCAGTCATTGCATATAAAATCTTGAAAATTTTCATTAGGCTACTAAGTAAATGATTAGGCTTTGTCCATGAATTTAAATGATTAGTAGAGGTCAATTCTCAGTTTGGAAAGAAAAATTTAACATGATTTTCAACAATTATAAAGGGCAGTAATTAAGAAACTAAGGATATGTATGGGTTGTAAAATTTGAATAAGAAGATAAAATTTTGGATGGGATTATTTTAAAATTTGAGAAGTGGGAAATTGGAGGGAATGAAATTCTAAGGAATTAATTATGCTAGATTTAATGTTGTACTTTCTTTCACTTGACATAATATTTTAATTATATTATAAATTATGTTTTCCTTATCAAATCCAATATTATTGAAGTAACAAATTTTAGAATTTAAAAATATGTAAAAAAGGGAGGAAGCAAATACGACGCCTCTTTTTTGGGTGGGTTTTAATGTGGTGAATTTATTCATTTGGAAAATATATTGCAGTTACAATATAGATTTGATTTTTTCTTTAATTTGGTCAGCACATATTGATGAAGCTTGTCGGAATGATAAATATGTCATAAATTAATAATAAGTGTCAATTTTCATGAAGAAAAATATTCGATATAATTGTAAGGTGTGAAGATTTTGTTTTTCATTCATCATTGCATATAAAATCTTGAAATTTTTCATTATAAATTAATAACAACAATACAACAACAACACCACCTCCCAGTGTGAGTCCCGCTTTCATGGGGTCTGGGGAGATTCAGATGTAGGCAACCTTACCTCCGTCGGTATCTTTGCCGCTAGAGAGGTTGATTCCGAGAGACCTACAAAATTAAAAATAAGCTAAAATGAGGGAATGTTTATAGGTGTGTCATGTGGAGATATGAGTTTTCTTAAAACACCACAGGAAAGAACTACATTTAAATTATAATATAGATTGGGAATATCAACATCCTTAAACATGATAATGTTTTATTTTGTTATTTTAAGCTTGTCAAGTTCGTCAGCCAATTTTATAATTATTATTTGACAAGTGTAAAGATATGCAATATTTTCAATCATAAAAAACAGGAATATAGTTTAATACTAATCTTGATAATTGCAAGTTTACTTATTTGTTTTGGAAAGATTATACTTATTGTATATAGTTAACAAAGTTCATTTCTTTCTAAAATTTTATTGTGAATCAAAATCATTCTTGTACATGGTAGAATTTGAAATTCAAAAGCCATTAAAAGGCGGGAAGTAATTTTAGGGGGTGGATTTTGACACGATGTAATATGATGCAAGTATGAGTTGAAAAAAAAATTGTAATTATAGTATAGACAATTTCGCATATATACACACTTTGGATTATTTTAAGCCAATTTTATGGGGAAAAAAATTAGGAAACATCAAAAAAATAAAGATTTGATAGATAATTAACCAAGAAATAAGATAAAAGCTGACCAAAGAAACTGCAGAACCTTACTTCATATACAATTATACAGCCTAACTCCAACTTGAAAGCATTCATTGTCATCCACAGAAGCCCAATGTCCTCTATCAGTATCGCTTATTAAGATCAATGCATTCATGCCGAATATAGTTCCATTGAATGTCTCCATCGCCCTCTGATTCAGGTAAATAAAAGTTCTAAGAGGCATCAGACTACAACCCCCCTTTTTTTTGGTGCAAAAAAGCTTATTGGACTGTAGCCATATAAAAGCTTAAACAAGAGATTGACTGGACCAGAAAAACATCCAGGATTAAGCAATTTGGGCTTGAAAAGAATTCCAATAAGACCTAGTCCAATGGAGGCCATGACAATAATTCGTGCATGCATACTGCATAGTTTGTTAAAGGGGTAAAGATCTAGCTAAAAGCTCTCGAGTTTAGAAGGAACCAGTGAAGAGGTTTGAGTCTGCATAAAAGTGAGAATTAATCTACATCTAAAAAGATATGGAATCCAAGTTAAATTCCTCTAAGAGGACTGTACCAAGCCCCTATATAAACAAGTCATGGCCAAAAACAAAGGTAACTTAATTAGACTTTGATGAGCCATATTATGCTTACTAGTCTCTCCAAAAATTCCCCCTAACTTGAATGTCAGAGGCTATTAAAGAAGAGCAACCCTCCTTTGAGAGTGTTTTTTGCAAGTAATCCTTGGACAATGGTGCAAGTTCCTTAAGGTTTACAAAGGAGCTTATAAACTGTATACTATACTAAAATATTTGGTGCTATCTGTGGAGATCTAGAGTTGAGTAAGATTCCACCCAATGATGGTGATAAAGGAAAGAGTATTGCTCTGCCTAAGAACCAGGATCTTTTTGCTTAAACCTCTGAAAAAAGAAGATTTCATGGAGGATGTATCAAACCAAGGGGTCCAACTCCCCCTTGTAACGGCTCAACTCTTAATCACCTAATTAATCTTAATTAATTGATCATTAGAGATTGTTATAAGCAAGATAGTCACAGTTGGGATACCACTGCCAACCGAGGAGGATAATGCTTAGTTAGTTCTACTTGATAACATCTCATGTTTCATATATAAATCGAGGGATTTGGAATTTATCCTAGCTCATATTCAAATAACATTTTGGCAACACACAAACAACATATGTACGATCCAACACTTTCCGAAATGTCACTGTGAGTTCGTTTAGACTTCAGCGAGAGCGCGCATTTACCCTTACACTATAAAAAACAAAAATTCATTTTTTAGTGAAAGCACGCGTTTCAAATCATTTAGTTTGAAATAAGGGAGGGAGATAAGTACATTAAAACTGTTATCAATTATTATTATCATATCGTGACAATGCGATCATTGCATAAGGTGCATACCTCTCAGGCCAATCAGGAAGCTTGAGTTGAAGTCGTGTGGGCAAGGTGATGGGCCTAAACCCTGATAATTGATAATTGGTGGGTTCACTTAATTATGTAGCAAAACAATGCTTGAAAATAATTGATTAAATACTTGTATATTATGAAATTTTGATATCTATAAAAAAAAAAATTGAACTTTTGAGAGACACATGTAGTAAACATACCTTATTCTTGATCTTCCCTCTCTTCAACACAAACAAATGTGAGCTCAGACAACTTGGTGGCATGACTTTATGTTTCTATCCACATAGTTTCTATGAGAATTACTTGCTATTTGATGCATCTAACAATTGAAATACATACTCTATGTCAACTAATATTCTGGCCCTGTTTGGTAAATAGCTGTTAGCTGTTTATGTTAGCTGTTAGCTATTAGCTGTTTGAATTAGCTGTTTATATTAGCTGTTTGAGTTAACTGTTTTTTAAAAAAGTGTTTGATAAAAACTAGCTGTTTCCAAAAAATATGTTGGTAGATTTTCATTTATGCCCTTATTTATGAATTAGTTTTTAATGAGATGTATGTAATTTTTTCAAACTCATGGATAATAATGTAATTTCCACAAAAAGCTCTTCTCAAAAGGCTAAGTTTTTTCAAAAAGAGCTTTTTGGAGTCAAACAACTATTGCAAACAGCTCTTTACCAAACACGCATTAGCTATTTGACTTAGTTAAAATAGTTAAAATCCTCTCAAACAGCTATTTTTTTTAAATAGCTGTTGTTACCAAACACTCCCTCTGCCTCAAATATTTTTATGTTTTTGCTCCTTAAAAACCTAATTTTGTCAGCTTCCTTAGATTCACCTTCCACAACATTCTGCAACCTAGTTATGTCAGCCGCCCCCTCCTCCTCCTCCTCCTCCTTCTTCTTATTATTAATTTACTATTTTATTTTAAATTTTTTCCAATCTTATTTTTCTATATTTTATTTTTTAACAAAAAACAATTTTTTATGCTATTTTGACAAAAGTTTCAACCTTTCGTATCTTCTCTGCAGAGGTCTTACTATCTCTTTCTATGGTCGTCATTGTTGTCATATTTAGTTTCCAGCTAATTCTTAAATACGGACGTAAGTTGATAGATATGAATCTACTCACCTTGGCTCCTAGTAGTTATGCCCCAAATCCACTTCTGATCTTGACTCACCGCACGCCCTTTTTCTAATTTTTATGTTTTAGACATTTCAGTATCTCTTATGTTAATTATTCAAATTTAATCACAATAGATACAAATCTTGGTATACGCGAAAGGTGTTGGATTATGAAAGTGGGTATTGTCCTACATTAATAAACTTCTAAGAATATGATAGTGGGTGTTGTCCTACATTGATGAAATTGAAGGGCTTTAGCATGTACATAAGCTTGTGAGTTACTCCAACTATTGCCAATTGATTTCGGGTTGGAACCTCATTTGAGCTTATATGCATAACTCATTGTTAATTGCCCAATTAATATAAAAATTTAACAAAAGGTCTTGGTCTTTCAGAATCCAAATCACACATGTGGCCAATTTATTCGAGACTTTGACCCCTACTCATGTGAAAGGAGAGAAGAAACAGAGATGGTGTTGTAGTGGTGGTTGCTGACATCGGAGGAAGCAAGTGTCGGCTGTTGTTGATTGGCACCAGCAATGGTTGGTGTTGTGGTGGGGCAGTCATTGAAATGGAGAGAGAGAATGGAAGGACAACAAAGAGAAAAAGTGAAGAAATTATGTACAAATTATATCATATGTCCAGGTCTATGAACCTGGGTACTTTTTTTTGGCGCTAAAATATGTATAGAAGTGGGTCATCTACTCACCCAACAATTGATGTGTTTACTACTTCCCATTGTTGCCGAGGTTACGCGCTCAAATCTGCAACCTGCCAACTTTTTTGTTTTTATTTTTTAATATTTTATTTATCTCTTGTTTCTCCAATTTATAGAGTTGAGCATTTTTGTTTTATGTGCTTGAGCAATCTATTGTATCAAGTTGAACATTTTGTTTTACTCTCTTAAGCATTTTTCGGGTCTATAGACTTCGGCAAATTATAATATAAGCGTTGGGAATTATGCGTGCTATTTTAGTTGCTTAACTGCCATTTTGTTCTTTTTTTCCCTTTTATTCTGTTGTTGTTGTTGTTGTGGTTATTGTTGTTGTTGTTATTGTCGTTGTTGTTATTATTATTATTTTAATTATCTTATTGTTATTATCATCTTCTTTTTTTGTCAACAAGTTACTCAGTAAGAGATAGGATACAATATTAACTTAGCCCATAGCATATGTCATCTACGAGTTAGTACTACTAATTCATGAGCTTCCTTAGCTAGTTGTCTAGTTACCTTAAACACTCTCAAAACACTAAAACATTGACATAGACTCCCACAGGTAGCAAACAAGGCTTTAGCCTGTGGCAGAACCATGGGCCATCCGTGTAATGCTCGTACAATGTCCCACGAGTTTGTCCGCACATCAATATTCACCCAACCCTTACTCTGTGCAAGTAACAAGGCATGTTCAAAAGCAATAAGCTCAGTGATGAAGGAAGTTTCTGCTGGTGTTGGTTGTGCAAAAGAGATAACTCTGTCTATCCTATTGTAGGTGACCAGCCCGATCCCTCCTTGCAGATTCATGCGTTTCCATGTGCCATATGTGATTAGTGTGATATTGGGAGAGACAGTCCTTGATGCAGATGAGAAGATATACATAGACGGTGGACCTCTTGATTTAGATGTTGCTTGCTTGAATTTCTCATAAGTATTTGCTCTAAGAGCAGAAGCTCATGTCAGTTGTGACCATTAAGACATATATACTTAGACCATGACTGCTGGTGGAATCTGGTGGTTATCAAAGAGAATTCGATTCCTTATGATCCAGATACTCCAAATTATACAGAATTGCTGGACCATACTTTACTGATCTTTGTCTAATTTGTACAGATATAGTAACAAGTCTTAGAGCCAGTATTAAAATTGTACCATTTGACTCGTCTCTACCCTAAATCCCAACTCGCAGTTGCCTAAAGACGGTCGGTGATAAGGCAATCATGAAACAAATGTTCTCTGGTCTCGATATCAGAATAACATAATAAACAATGAGCCTCCCACATCGAGGCTCAACTTTGATAATTGACCTATAATGGCAGCCCATCATGGAAAACATGCCGGCGGAATATTTTCCATTTACTCAGGATGCACAATATCCACGTAACTTTCCATGCACGGCTATATGTGCAACCACCTCCTTTTGCGTTAACCGATCATATCCAGACTTAACAATGTAGTCTCATGTCCTTGTGTGGTCTCAAGTGATCGCATCCCTAGTTGATGCTAGTCGGAGTGGAATAGGTAGGATATGTTTGCAGTTTCTGGGGAAAAAAGTCTCCGTACTAGGGAAGAGTTCCATCTCTAGCTAAATTCATCTAGAAGGTTGTTAATTTACAGTTCTGCCACATGATCTCTTCCTCCTAGTATTGGAATATGATTCAAGAATAGGCCAACCACCTATCTGTCTCGATCCTAATGTGATTGTCGTCCCCAATAATCCATTAGAATCCATCCATGAACTTCCTTATGGCCCGCATCAAACTCATCCGACCCCAAGTGGAGGCTTTTTGTCGGGCGTCCAATACAGCTACCTCAATTGGTGAGGCAACCTTGTATTTGGCCTCGTAGATTTGCGATAAAAGAGAGTCTGCCCTAATATGTATCCGTCATGTCTAGCGCATTAACAATGAATCATTGAATAACGCTATATCCCCAGTTCCCAGGCCACCGAGGCCCTTAGGCAGTTGCATGACATTCTTGTTAACCCAGTTAATCGACCTTTTTCCCACTTCGCTTGCCCAAAAGAATCTAGTAATGATTCTGTTCAACATTTTAGCCACCGTTGAAGGCAACTTAAACACAGATATAACATGGTTCTCAATGCAACGAACACAACATTTACGAGAATAAGTCTGCCAACCGAAGATAAAAGGGTGTAATTTCCATTCTTGTAGCTTACACTGCACATTATCCACTAGGAATGAA
The DNA here is from genome assembly GCA_029747015.1 of Carnegiea gigantea. Taxonomy (NCBI): domain Eukaryota; kingdom Viridiplantae; phylum Streptophyta; class Magnoliopsida; order Caryophyllales; family Cactaceae; genus Carnegiea; species Carnegiea gigantea. Next base: position 638,919 of record JAKOGI010000241.1, on the reverse strand, counting down.
AAGTGAGAGCATTTGGATCTTAGAAATACTATGGGCACTCCTAAATAGCATCTAAAGGTCCATTCAATCAAGAAGCTGAAGATGCCCTTCAGGATATTCCGCTTCTCCAATGAAATATTTGGGGACAGAAACATTAAGGATTTCATTGCATTAATAATTTGTCCCTAAATAAGGCTCACGGTGTCAACCATGGGCTCAAGGATCCAAAGTGTTGCTCCTTCAATGGAATAAAGAATATTGCATCATCTGCAAAGAATAGATGATTAATTGGCGGTGCCAGGCGGGATACTATGATGCTAGGGATCAGTTTGTGTTTATTTGCTTGATCGATCGAGCATACCCAAAAATATCTCCATGCATAGGATAAATAGATATGAAGATAGTAGATCCCCCTGACGAAGACTAGTAGCCTGTTTGAATGGGATAGAGGGAACACCGTTAATAAGTACTGAGTATGAGACTGACGCGACACATCCTATGATCATTCGAATCCATGATTCCAGAATCCAAAGTGATGTAATACAGCCTCCAAGAACTCCCATTCGACTCAATCATAGGCCTTGCTCATATCTACCTTGAGTGAAGCTAGCTTGGCCCCCTTTCATTTCTTTCTAATAGTCTTCATAATTTCATGAGCAACAAGGCAATTGTCTTTAATATTTCGTCATGAACAAATGCTCAGAAATTCAACAACATGGCCCCCTCTTTGAGAGTTGCTTTGCAGGTGATCCTTAAATGGTAGTACAAGTTCCTCAAGGGTCCCAAAAAAGCTCAGAAACTCTATGCTATGGTAAAACACCCTTCATGAATCATAAGCTATTGTTGAAAGAAAAAGAATTAGAGGAGAGAGCAAAACTAAAATTAAATCAAAATAACAAATTCAACTGCATTAATCCTAAACCTTTATATTTTATAAATGTAAAAATGTATAGAGGTTAAGAGTCCTTTTCTCTCTTATTCCAGGACTCTCATTTAATCCCACCACATGGATAAAAAGCTAGTTTTAATTTTAAATTTTAAAAATTATCTATTACTACCACAACTTTCAAATCCTGCACTAGCCTTAACTTACGGAATTCAATGCTATCAAAACCATGAAAATTATTTATCCAATAAATTTGAGCCCTTGATATAAATGATTTTTCTTTAAACAAAACTCACCCAAAATTTGTAACTAGCACGATTCTTTTTGATGGGAAGTTTCTAGGATAACCTACCCTCCCAGTAACTCTCTACATTTCCCTGTTCACAACTCTTTTGACCCTTGATTGCCTTCTCTCTCTCTCTCTCTCCACATTTGAGTACCTCTGTTCCAGAAACTTCATCTCTGTTCCTACCTCATGAGGAAACTCCATCTCTCTTGCCCACTATATTTCTTTCTGCCATATGAAAATCACCATTCCTTTTGAATTTTAAAAAAATGCCCATCCATCAATAGTCCTTTCTCTTTCTTTAAAGCCACAATGATGTTGAATGGCTAGATCAGAGGAGCCAAAAGGGACATGAATTTGAAAATCACAGTTTTTTTGGGTTTAATTTGTTTATTTTGTGCTTAATTTTGGGTTTTCATCTCATATTCTCATTTTATTTTGAAATTTTCATTGGTTCATTTTTTCTGTAGTATTTTTTTCCTCAGAGCGGGCTATGTCAAGGCTCAATATGGTTGTTGTCACCGAGATCAAAGGTGCTCTTCATCATCTCTCAGTGCTTATTCTCCTATCACTTATTTTTGGGTTGATTTTGGGGTTTTTCCCATTTCTATTTTGTTGATTTCTTTCTCATGTAGGTTTTGTTGACTTGAACAACTTCCCTCTCATTTTTGTTGATTTAGGTTCTTGGGTTTATGAGGGGTTTCTGCTGAGTGTGTGCATGCATGTGTGTGAGCAATGAGATGTTGCGAGAACTCGTCTGAGTAATATTCATTTTCATTTTATGCAGGTTCTCAAGGTGATGACGATGCAATTTCATCTATCCTATAGGTATCTTCATTCTCCTTGGATGAGAATTGGTAAGACATTAAAATAGAGGCATTGTATAACCGACTTTCTTTTTGAAAAGGTAATTTAAATTTTTTGTATGTACAATTTTACTTGCTTAAAAAAATTAGAAAAAAATTAGGCTCTTTTATCTATAATTTTACTTACGTAAAAAATTTGAAAAAATTAGGCTTTTTTGTATTTTACTTTTTGTTGATGTGCACTTCATGATAAACATATTAAACAATTCTAAGTCAACATAACTTAATTTCAATTTTATTGGGATATTCTATGTATGTGAGTTCTTTTTCCTTTTTTGGGGGTAATTTTGTTTGAATTTGATTTTTTCCCTCCTATATGCTAAAATTGAAGTGAATATGATTCTAAAGGTTTCCTAACAAAAGTTAAAATGCATAGCTTCAGTATGGTTGCCTCCTTTCCTCTCTTTAAAAGACTGTGAACTGATTATGATTTTTGGGTACTAGGTATCATTTTTTAATTTTGTAATAAAAAAGTCAGGTGTGCGGAGAATGAAAAGAAGAATTTGAATTTCTTTTTTTCCTTTGTAAGTTTCCTACATACATGTCTAGGAGTGATTGCCAATATTGGTGCATAAAACCTATGATGTTCTCTCTCCTCATCTCCTTCTAAAATGTTAACTTCTCTTTCAGTAATGAATCAATAAAGGAGATTTCTTTTGGAATTCTCGAGCTATGAATTAGGTGGGAAATTAGCTGAAAAGAGCAATTTTCTATCACCCACATCTGAAGAGGCAAGAAGGTAATTAACCATATAATCTAAGCTAACCTAAACTCCATTGCTGTATTATTTACAAAATGGTGTTTTCATTTTTTGAATTAGATGATATTGATTATATTTTTAACAAATGAATTTTATAGTTTAGCCAGTGCTCGGCTGCCACCCCCTTCCAAAAAAAAAAAGCCTTTGTGCAAATATGGTTCAAACAGGATAATTTAATTTCACTGCCCTTTGCTGTTATGATATTACCCCATTGCTTTGATCTCTTCCCTGCCTATATGAGATAGGGGTTGGGAATCCTATTAATCGAATTTTTTGTTATGTTGGTGCAAGCATAATACGAATGGTGTGTTTTGTGTCAAATTCAATGACTATGGAAAGGGAGAGGAATTATTCTGGTTTTAAATTTTTGTTGATTGGAGGTTGAATTGAACTTTGGTGCTCTATGTGCCTTTAAAAAAAGACGAAAAAAATCATCTTTATTAAGGCAACAGAAGAGGAATTATCTGTTTCGGTACTTTCTAGGGTGCTGAACATGACTTGGGATGAGAAAGCGGGCTTACGTGATGGTACGTGCGAAGCGTCGGTTAATCTTCTTTCTCGAACATGGGACCTGCAATGGCTCGGTGAATGCCTCTTCGACGGTCAAGTCAGTGGAGGGTCCTAGTAAAAGTCAAAGCAAAAAAGAGAGAAAATTTATAAGGGATCAGAAGTGCATATAAAAAACCAACCCTTTTTCTGAGGTAGGAATGCGAGTATTTATAGCTCCTGTAGTAAAGGGTAGAATGGTAACTTCACTCTGAGGGTTCTTTCAATTGGCTGCCAAATAGTTTGCCCCATTGTGCTCCTGAGTGTGGCCTAAGGGTCCCGCAAAGGGCTTGCTGTGTGCAACTGAGCCTAGGCCACAGCTGGGAGTGGGGGTCTATTTAGAGAATCATATTTTTTGGATCATTTAGCCCCTCATATTTTGGCTGAATGTAGGATCAGACCGATAGTCAGGCGGAATGTGGAATGCTCATATGTAACGAAGGTCGGCGGTCCTCGCGAAAGAGCACACTAATAGTCGAGCGTCGTAGTTGGGCTGACACTTGGCGGCCGACCTCAGGTCGGTTGGACTTTTCGAGGCAATCCTGGTTCCCGAAGGTGGACGGTGGCATGGGGAATCATTCGTGCTTAGGAGTATAAAATGGGGTTATTCAAAATTGCCTTTCATGCCTATTGTGTGAACTTCACTCTTAAAAAGGCATTCCAAGATGGGGTTTCCCCATTCGCTGAAGACCAACGAGATGGCCCTGTATGCCTTAGAGAATTTCGAATGGTACTGTAGGGAGGTGGCCCTTCCTCCTCTACCCCTCCTATCTGATTACAAGGACCTACGTCTAGATTTTGACCTTGCTGCGACTGAGGAGGCCGCACATAACTTCGGGCTTTCCGAGATGGTCCAGGTCGTGTTTCTGGCAATGTTGCTCAATGATGCTGTGACGTTGGGCGTGCTGCGCGGATGGCTGATTGACATAATGGAGTCGGCCCTTAAAGAGCTATGTTGGAGCATCTTTCAAGCGTGGGTGGGATGCAACAAGAACCACATCTCATAAGCCTGTCGTCCCGCTATAGACAGTGATTAGGAGGAGGAGGAGAACTTGGGGTCTGGTGATGCATCTTTGCCCCCTAGTGATGAGGGCAATGACTAAGGTTTATGCTCATCGCGACCCTTATCATCCGCATTTTCCTTCCTTTCATCTCTCTTTTTTTTTTTTAACTGCTGTGTACTCTTCGAACTTCAATAATAAAATGTCAACTTTTTCTTCATGGCCTTGCCCTTAGTCATGTGTTCTTGCTCAGCTAATCTGACCTGCAGGCCATGCCAAAGAGGACTGATCTTTTAATGTTATGCGGCCAAAAGGTCACCGCTCATGAGGCTCGGTTCTCATGTCCATGGTTGGAGCAACAGACCTCAGGGCCCTGTTGCAGGGCTACCAGCTCCTTTTGAGGATTAGCGACGTTCGAAACAGGCACTAAGTATCTAGGTGCCATGTGGCGTGGGCGGAGTGGTACCGGGGTTCTGGAACCACCTCGGGGGGTGAGTTGTCCTTTACTCCTCCTGCTTCCCTCTGTAAAGGTAGAGTTGGAATTTTCGTGAAGAGTCACTCGAGCATGCTCCCAAATCTTTTTGGAGAGAAAGACAAGTGTTCTAGAGAGAGAAACTCTGCTCTTCTTTCATCATAGCTGTCCCCCATTTCGCGACATCGAGGAGATGGTCAATCATGTTGGGGAGACTTTTCAGTGGCAGTTGAGGAGGACCTCACGTCCTCCTCGCCCTCTCCTGAAAGATTACTAGGACCTATGCCCAAGCTTCCCTCTACCTGAAGGGAGGAAGCGGCACGTTACTTCAACATTCCTGAAATCGTCTAGGCCACCTTCTATGCTATGGTGGTCAACGATGTTGTGGAGCTATCTGTAGTGAGCAGGGATATGGCCGGGGCCTTGAAGTCGACCCTCAATGGTCTGAGATGGACTATTTTCGAATCCTGGTTGAGTGTCAACAAGCATGCTCTTCTAGAGGCGCAGCTTCACCGAAGGCCTATCCTGGAGGTGGGCTTGGGTCAGTGAACGATTAGGAGGAGAGTTCGGGTTCGAATAATGCCCGCCCCCTTCTAGCGATGACGAATAGTCGCAGGCCTTTAGTGTTTACCTTGCTTTTTTGCTTCGATCCTTTCTTTTGTAAGGTAGACTTGTACTTTCTGATTGTAGCAATGAGAAGTTATCCCATTTCATAGGGACCTGTGTGACGCCTCGAAATTTTGTTTCTTATTTTGAATCTGTGCAATGTATTGGGGGAAGTAATGAGAAGGTATGTTTCATTTCTTAGTAATTGTGCAAGCCAAAAAAAAAAAAAAAAGAGTCAAAGTCAGTTTGACCGACCTTGACCGGGTCAAAGTCGGTTTGACCGACCCACCCAAAAAAAAAGGAAAAAGAAAAGGAAAAAGGGGGAGGGGCATTTTTTTTAATCACGTGAAAGGGGGGGAGGGGGTTTCACTGGTTCTTTCCCACAACTCACACATACACGACAGAGAGAGGCAGAGAGGAGAGAAGAAGAAGAAGAAAAAGAGAAGAAGAAGAGAAGAAGAAGAAGAGGAGGAGGAGAAGAAGAGGAATTCGATTTTAGTTTCGATTTACAGATTAAGGTGAGTAATTCTTGCTTTCTTCAAATCCAAAAATTGATTAGGGGAAGAATAATTTGAGATTCCTATTCGAATTTTGCAAAATCAACTTCGAATTGAAGCTGGGATTTTGATATCTTAGGGTCTATGAGATTCAAACCCTAAATTCAATTGTCAGAAGCCCACCCTTAAAAGTTGTATGTTTATTTGTGATTTTTGAATTCTATGAATGTTGTGAATTGATGGATATGTTGTGAATTCGTCCAAATACGTGCTAAACTATGGATTTTTGGATTGGTTATTTGTATTTGGTTGAACAATATGGTAGAAAAATAGGGTGGAAATTTCGGATTTTGCTGATAATGTGTTACTGTCGGATTTTCTGGGAATTATTGACTACTCGAAAAATTCTAAAATTTTTACTGTAGGTTACCCATGACATTAGGCAACTTCGTGTAAATTTTCACGAATTTCAGAGGTGTGGGTTATAAGTTATGAATTTTTGAGTGAAACTGCCCTGTTGTTGAGTGCAGAAAGTCGGATACTATTTGAATTATGGTGAGCTATTGGGTTGGGAAAAAATTATGAAATTTTTACTGTAGAATAAAACTGATGTCTGAAAGTATCCTGTAAATTTTCATGAATTTTGATGTGTATTTTAGGAGTTATGAATTTTTGATTGGGACTGTTCTGTTTTGGGTGCATGGTTTTCAGTTACTGTTTTAATTTTGTTTTGAAGGATATACTTGGAGAAAAATTATCAAACTATTATTGTAGATTCCTCATGGTATTTGGTGTTTTTTGGTAAATTATTGTGAATTTTGGTTGTGTATGCTAGACATTATGAATTTTTGGGTCTAATTCTCAGATTTTTTTTGGGTAATTTTGGCATACTGTTTGAATTTTCTGGGAATGACGGGCCCGGAGAAAAATCATGAAATTTATATGGCAGAATCTATATGTTATTTTTTAATTTCATGCAAAGTTTGGTAAAGATTGGATGTGTAGGCTGTGAGTTATGAATATTTGAGTTTATATGCTTGTTTAGTTTAAATATGGATTATTTGTATGTTTGATCTGTAAATTCGATATGGAAAGGCCATTGTTGAGCTTCCTAATTATTTCAAATTGTGTGATGAAGTATGGGAAATCTATGAATATTATTTTGGGTGGAATTATGCTCTATTTTGATTATGTTTTTGTTACAAATTGTGGAATTGAATTTCTTTGAAAATAAAAATATGACTATACGATTTCATTAAGTTACGTTTTTAGGGAAAGAGATTCATGTCTTGTCTGAGGCTATTACAGAGTGTTCTAGAGCTATGGCTATAGAAGTAGTTGTCTTTGTGTTTGGAGCTGTGTGAGTCGTTGGTAGGTACCTTGAGTGGGCACTACCCGGTCCACCAATTGACTCTTCAGTTTGTGTTATATGGGAGCTGCATGGGTCCCTGATACTCCAGGATGTGAATGTGACTCATCAGTTTGTGATTTGAGGACCTCTACGTACTTTAGAGCGTTGGGTGCCTGGTTGGTACCATATGAATGAGTTGCGGCTGGTCCACAATCGGTTGGTACCATATGTTTGAGCCGTAGCTGGGCCACCAGGATGTGTTTGTCACCCCTACATTGTGATGGTTCTTTGTGTGGGCCATGAGTTGATTTCTCCTAAACTAAAAAAGGGTGCATTTAAGAATATGTGATATGTTATGAATTTCATTTTGGTTTGGATGTGAACTTTGGATATGCTATGAATTCGGTTTGGCTTGGATTTGGACTTTGGATATGGATTTGGACTTTGGATATGTTATGAAAAATGGTAATTGCATTGGGTTTGGACTTTGGTTATGTGATGAAATTGGTTTTGGATTGAATTTGGACTTTAGTTATGATGTAGAAATCCTTTTGGATTTAAATTGGGCTTTGGATTTGGAGTTGAAGGTTCATTCAAAACACCTATGAGCTTGTGATTGATTTAAAGATACATTTATGTGTTTAAGTGAACTTTTGTGATAAAGTTGATTTGATGTATGTGCCAATTATGGTTATGGGCTAGCCGTTAGGTTGCTTAGCATATTTTGTTTTCTTTTAGACTCTAGTGAGGACTATGAGCCCAAATGACATGATTAGTATGGGACAATCATGGTTAGTTTAGTGAATAGACTAACAGTAGAGTCTGTTCCAGGACTTAAGTGAAAACGAGAGTCTTTGAATCGTACTTGGTATGGGATAAATATGACTAAGCTACGCTAATTGCCCATTCCATGACATAAAGATGTTGTGTGTATTTGTGACATTTGTGAACATATTAGATATGGAAGGTATGAATTTATTTTGGTTCTTGAAGCATATGAATGTTCTTATGTCACCTTGTACACGCCATATGATATGTTCTGTCCATGTGTCATGAGTTACCTATACTGTGTGATTATGTGTTAACCGGTTAATGTGCAAAGCGTAACAACGGGGAAGGTAAGGGTTATTCACTGGGCTCGAGGAGCTCATGACCTCACCATTTTTCAGGTTCTAGAAACCAAAAGGGACCACAGGAGCATTAAGAGAACTTCTTTGGACCTGGAGGGCTCGTTATATGTATCTATTATGGATTATATTTAGTAAATACAGTTTTGTATTTTGATTCAGATATATGTAAGAACATTTTGTATATGGTTTAAGTATATATGCAATGCATGTTTTAGAACTACCGGCCCGAACTTTCGTTAGACTGTGATTAGCGCTTCCGCTGCTATCAATAAGTTAATTAAGATTATAGAGCTTTGTGGATGCTCCTAATCGGGCATCCACGGCGGTGACGCGCCCGTCCTCCTTCAGGTGGGGCGTTACAACTTGGTTTCCTCTTTAATGTTTTTACACCCTTCTTCATGTGATATTCTCACACAGGCACAGCAACCGGCTTATGGGGGACTAGAGGTATAGCGACCGGTCCCTAAGCCGTGCTTAGAAACCCCTAGCCTCTTTTGGGGGCTATAGGTATAGCGACCGGCCCTCAGGCCGAGCCTAGGAGCCCTCGGCCCCTTGGGGGTAAGAGGTATAGCAATCGACCCTTAGGCCGTGCTTAGGAACCCTCAGCCCCTTGGGGGCGAGATGTGTAGCGACCGGCCCAAAGGCCGTGTTTAGGAACCCTCGGCCCCTTGGGGGCGAGAGGTCTATCGATCGGCCCTTAGGCGGTGCTTAGAAACCCTCAGCCCCTTGGGGGCGAGAGGTATAGTGACCAACCCTTAGTTCTTACTTGAGGACCCGTAGCCCCTTCAGGGGCTAAAGGTGTGGTGAACGGCCTTAAAGCTGTACTTGAGGACCCTGAGCCCCTTGGGGGCGAGAGGCATAGCGAACGACCTTTAGGCCATACTTAGGAGCCCTCAGCCCCTTGAGGGCGAGAGGTATAGCAACCGACCTTTAGGCCATGTTTAGGAACCCTCAGCCTCTTGGGGGCGAGAAGTATAGGGACTGACCCTTATGTCTTTCTTGAGGACCCTTAGCCCCTTTAAAGGCTAAAGGTGTAGCGAACGGCCTTGAAGTTGTGCTTGAAGACTCTTAGCTCCTTCAAGAGCTAAAGGTATATCGAACGGCCTAGAGGCCGTGCTTGCGATCCCTAGCCCCTTTGAGGGCTAAAGGTGCAGTGACCGACCTTGGAGTCGTGCTTTGACTCTCCCTGAGTAGTGGGTAGTTCCTAGGTGGAACGATTAAACCTTTGTTCACCGGGTGATTATGTAGACTGAGACGCCATCTGTTGGGGCCTGAGTAATGTGCAATCCTTTCGGGGAATCTCGAGGAATGTGCCCCCTTCCTCGTCTCCTCTTTCTTCGCCTATATAAGCTGAGGGGGACTCTTTATAGGAGATCATTCCAACACGTCCTCGAAAGCCTTTTAGAGAGAGAAGCGAATTTCTAGAGAGAGAAGATCTGCCTCTCTCCTCACTCTCGTTTAAACTTACTGTAGCAACCTTCAACCTTTCCCTTTGAATCTTCAAAGAGTTCGAGTACATCTTCAACCCTTCCCTTTGAATCGTCAAAGGGTTTGTGTGTACCTTCAACCTTGCCTTCAACACCATCTTCAATCACCTTCATCTTTTGCATATATACCTTCTGTGCCTTCTTTGAGGGTTGTCACTGTATTATATTTGTAGGAATATGTCTTCATCTTGTTCATCGAGTGGAAACGTACCTGAGAGGCTGACCGACGTTCGTTAGGAGGGCCACCACCCTTAGTTTCCAAGCCTCAGACCCTAATTGATGGCCTGGTGGTAGCGTACGTTCTCCCAAAGAATTAGTTCAGGGAGCCTAAGAAAATTGCTTATGCTGTGACGCTATTTGAGCCCGACACCCCCTCGTGGTCTAGCTGCGAGTATTCCTCTCCTCCAAGTATTCTCAGTATTAAGGGGAATGTTGTCTAACCATGGGAAATTGACGTGGCTGTTTCCCGTATGACTGACATCCAGGAACGCAGGATGGCCAAGATAAAGACCACCGCCCGGCTGAGGAGTCCAGACGAGCTGCTGGCCGAGGGGTGTTCCAAAGGTAATTTTCGCTGTGCCTCGGGCTCTCATAGGTCAAGCGTAGAGACCGGGTCTACCAGTACCAGCTCTTCCTCAAAGGGGTAGATAAGTAGCTCAGGGAGAGTCGTGCTCAAGAAGAGCCGACATATGAAGTTGTGGCCGAAGGGATAGTCTTCGCGGGGGCTCCTGAGCGTTCGAATATCCAGGACGGGCTGAGCTCCCACTTCCCCAATCGTAAGGTCGTGGCTTCCTTAAAGAGGTCGGCATTATAGGAGAAGTATCTCCTGCTCGTGGGGTATAAATTCGTCATCCCTTGAGGTCTGGGCCCCCTCCTTCCAAAGGCAAAGGAACTGAGGGGCCGACCCAGCTGCGACAGTCGAGAGATCGCTCAGCCTTTAACGAGGCACGAGGGTCTCCTGTGACCGGCGGGTCTCAGGGGAGCCAGCAGGAAGCTCCGCGAGCTATTGGGGAGCCCTTGGTTGATTCCCAAGCTCCGACTGTAGATTTCTTAGTGGTTGACATCTCTGCTAATCACACTTTTGTGGATAAATTGGTGAGGTCATGGTCGTTGGCCCCGTCAGACTCAGTGGAGCCGTCTGCGGTTGATGAAGAGCAAGTGGCTATTGCTGAGGTAAAGTCGAGTTCGTGTTGTTTCTTTTATTCATGGTTGTTCTCCTTAGCTGATCATGCTGGAGTACTCTCAAGGCTTTTGCTCGAGCGCTAAAGGTCACGAGGTCGAAACTGTCTATCTCGTCCCTGGGGAAACAGATCCACGGCCTCCAGAGCTCTGACGCCCTTCTGCGGGGGCAAATTGGTGATCTTTAGATAGAGTACCAAAAGGTCGGAAGAGGCGGCGACTAAGTACAAGCGCCGCTTGGAAAAGTTGAAGAAGGAGAAAGAGGCCTTGGAGGCTAAAACAAAGACATGCAGCACCAACTGGAGGAAGCTTGCTCTAAGGCGAAGGCCGAAGCGGAGAGGTCGGCCACGATCGAGGACCAGGGCTGTGGGTGGGGACGCAAGGAGAGTGTCGAATTCTTTCTTGAGCTCTTAGTGACTTTGGCACCTGATGCCTTCAACATAGAAGGCTACTTTGAGGCATACGTCATGTACGTAGAGGATCGTCGTCTAGCCCTGGCCGAGGGACGAAGCCCTGAGATGGTGGAGTTTAATCCACATTTAATTGATGAAGATGGTTTGGGCAACAAGGAGACTATGCCTTTGGACGGTGAGGCCGGGTCCCCTAATGGCGAGGGCAACGAGGCAACTAAGCATAGGGCAGTGACAACGATGAAGATCCTGATGTCTAGTGCTGGGGATTTTTAGTTTTGTTCTTGCTCCTTTCTTCTTTGGACTCTCGGGCCTTTATTAGCATTTGTAATTCCCAATTTATTCAATAAAAATTTCTAATGTTTTACAATGGAGTCTTGAGCATTGTCACTTGTCTCTTCACTTGCTGTTTCACTTACTTCTATTTGCCTGCTTACTTTTGCATTTGCCTTTCTTGTTTGCTTATGCTCTGTGGGATGGTGGCCCCTAAGCGAAACGATAAGTAGGGGATGGGGTTACTGTATAGCGGAACCTTTAGCCGCTACTGTGGTTAAGAGCATAGCGACCGACCTTGAGACCGTGCTTAAGGACCCTTAGCCCCAATTGAGGCTAAAGGTGTAGTGACCGGCCCTAAGGCTGTGCGTAAGGACTCTTAGCCCCCATTGGGGTTAGAAGGTATAGCGACCAGCCCTGAGGCCGTGCTTTAGGACTCTTATCCCCGATTGGGGTTAAAAGGTATAGTGATCGGTCCTGAGGCCATGCTTAAGTACCTTTAGCCCCCATTGGGGCTAAAAGGTATAGCGACTATCCTTGAGGCCATACTTAAGGACTCGTAACCCCCTCCGGGGCTACAAGGGATAGTGACCGGTCCCCTATTGGGGCTAAAAGGTATAGCGACCGACCCTCAGACCGTTCTTAAAGACCCTTAACCTCAATTAGGGCTAGAAGTATAGCGATCGGTCTTGAGGTCGTGCTTAAGAACCCTTAGCCCTCGTTGGGGCTAAAGGTGTAAGACATTGAGATGGACCCAAAATCGCCTTCGCGGCCATTGTGTTTGTTGCAAGGAGAACATAAATACATAAATGTGGTGCTTGAACGAAGGAAAAGTACTAGTGATAGTATTTTCGCAGATTGCTGCTGTACTAGGTCCTTGGGATACGAGTGCCGGCGGAGGTCTCTAGGCGATATGTATCCGGCTGTATTTGAGCTGTGACCTTGTATGGGCCTTCCCAATTTTCCGTGAGCTTGCTGTGCTCTCTTGGGCGAGCCACAACCTTTGTGGGACGAAGGACGAAATCTCTGACGCTGATGGGGTGGAGTTTTACAGTGCGATCATGGAGCCGTGCGATGCGGAGTTTGTAGAGTTTGTAGAGTGCCTGTTGATCTGGGCCGACCTAAAATTTCCCTCGAGTCAATCCAAGTCAAAGTTGGAATTATTTTTCCTTTTCTACAGAAATTTCTTTCTTTTCAAACTCACTATAAAACCTTTTTTTTTAAGAAAATATGCATCTAGAGGTCTTCCTTCCTCATGAAGTTACAAATCCTACAACCTTTCCCCTCCCCTCTTCCCTTTACCCTCCCTCTGGCCCGACAACCCCTTGGCAGCCACAGTTGAAACCCCTCCCCTCACCTTTTTAAACCTTACAAAAAGGAGCCCTAAACCATCTAACTCTCTCTCTCTCTCTCTCCCCCTCCTACATCTCTCCCTCTCAAGCACGTTATCTCCCTCCTCTTTACGCTGCCTTGGCTGCCGCCTAACCAGCCCTGCGCTGCCGGCCACAACCGCCACCCCCTTGTGCTGCCTCTCTCTTGTGGTGAGTAACAACCACCCCATGCCTACCCTTGTGCAAAGTCCTAACTTCAATCATGCTTTTCAAGTTTGAAACCCTTAGGTTTTTATGTTGTCTTTATAAATTTTGTTTCTAAGGATTATATTTAGATTTTGAAACTGATTTTTTGTTATGGATACATATATTTTCAGATTTAAATTCCAAGGGGAGTGAAGTTGATAAGCACTTCTTTGAGGAACCCCAACGAGCTGAGCGTTTGATGGTATTTCATGCTCTTGTTATGAAAATTGAAACCTTTTGACTTGGATGACTCAGGGAGGAGGGATAAAGTAGTCGGGATTCATGTGTAGAGAGTCACGAGAATTAGCATCGTGGGTGTTAAGGCGAAAAGATCTGACCTTGGGTCCGGATTGGGGAAGAACATGCCATTGATTAGAGTCAGAAAACTGACGTGTCTTTAAAACTTTATTCCTTTTATTCTACTAATCTAAAAATCGTGAAAATTTGAGGTAGATGTGATGAGATGTCCCCTGTACTATGCGTTTTGAATTGAGGGGTTTTGACTTGTATTGAATGAGTTATGGTCCTTTTACTAAAGACTGTCCAAACTCAGATAGTCAGGGATAGTCTTTGCGTTTTAGGATTTTTAACGTAGTAACTGTTGGAGTTTGTGAAATCACTAAACCTAAAAGTTGTAGTAGACAAACTAATGCTTCTATAATGAGCAAGAAGTCAAATTTTTTACATCGGGAGTTAAAGGTATAAGGTCGGAAAGTCAAATTAAAAAAGAGGGGCAGAACCTACTGGGTTGGAAGGGAGCTGCACTTACATTGATTTTGAAAATTCGGTCAATTTGCCAAAAATTGTGAAATTTTTAGGGTAGATGTGTCAGGATGGGGTGCATAATCTAGTTTTTGAATTGAATGAATTGGAGTAGGGTAGCCCAAGTTATGGTCAAACTACCGCAAGCTGACCAGATCGGAACAGTCAGTAACACCGTGAAAAGAAACAAGAAAACGGCCTAGTTTGGGTTAGAATCTAAAAAAACCCTACACATGAGAATGTAGAGGACGGACCGAACTTTCTATATTGGGTAAGAAACTGAGATTTGGACGCTAGGAGCAGAAGTTATGGGTTCTGAAAGATGGACCCAGATTCTGGTCGAATCTGGATCCGAAATTGGGTTTCAGTTGGGAGCCCTAAAACATGAGTAAAATTCTAGGAAAAAAATTTTGTGGTAAGGTAGGGGCTAGGGATATAGTCTATTCGATTTTGGACTTTCGATTTTACACTGAGTGTGGGCTATGTTTTTTTCCAGGTGCAAAGCAGTAGGTTCAAAATAGTAATCGAGCCCGTAATTTTGTACGGTATCCAGGTAACAATCATGCCCTAACCCTTTCTCAAGTTGTTTAAAAATCACGTGTGCATTGAACATGGTAAGAACCGATTTTGATTATGCTGTTTGGATGGAATGAAAGCATAAGTCAACTGAATGTGACTGCGTAGTAGAATCTGCATGATGTGCTATGTTGTGAATTTGAGACTTGGTAATGTTATGTTGGAGCTTCAGAGATTATTCGTTGTAATGATATCCTTAGGGAAGTGGGTGGGAACTGAATGAATATTGTATGTTAAATCGACCTCTAATATAGAGAAGTGTAACAGTAATTGTAAAGGCTGAGTTGGGCAAGACTTGAACTAATTGTGTTGATTGAAGGTCATTAGCCTTCCCTGGGAAACTAGCGCATGCGTGTGAGTGGCCACGTGCCTAGGGATAGCAATATAGTCTGAATTCGATGCAAATCCGATCTGATTCAAGGCAAAATTATCCGATTCGAATCCGATAAAAAATAATCTGATTTAGAGTCCGATAAAAACAATCCGAATCTTACTCCAATCCGAGTGGATTTGGAGGAGAGTCTATCCAATCCAATTAATATCCGATCCGATATCTTTTTCCAATAATTTCAACTTTTTTTGAAGATAGGAAAATTCTAATATGATAACTCTCAAAAAATCCGCATAAGGTCTGCACTCTATGTGCAGTACACCCATTTTTCTTAGCTAATTTCTTCTTTTCTCCTGATCTTTTTCTCGCTCTCTCATCTTTGTCAATCAAAGTTGTACTTTCTTCCTTTCCTTGCAACTGTTATACTATTGTCTATCCCTTTCACTCTAAAATGAATTTGCATTCTCTTTTCCAACACATTTTTACTTTAACACATTGAAATGTTTAATATAAAAAGTTATTTGACATTAAAGAGGTATTTAATATTGCACTTACAAGTAAGAAAAAATAAGATTGGAAATAAAAAAATTGTGCAAGTACTGAATAAAAATACATAATCGGATTATATCCGATAATATCCAGATTTAATCCGATCCGAAACCAATCCGAATCTGATTTAACATCCGATCCGACGGAGTCGGATTTGGATTGGATTTTCAAATCCTATTACTAATTGGATCGGATTTGGATGTCTATACATCTGATCCGAATTCGACCCGTTGCCATCCCTACACGTGCCCTATTAGAACATGGGCCAGGTTAGCGGTAACCATCCCTGCTGATGGTAGGCCAGGAAAGATTCAAACGGTAACCTCCATAGCAAGCTGTAAACGAGGATAGAGTTAAACGATTGCGTTGAACCCAAGCGCAGGCCATGAGACCCAGTGGAGTCGGTCACCTTTAAATCTAACGATTGTAATTGGATCATGGATTATAAATGTGCATCACTGAGATCTCGTAAGCATGGACGGTTATACTAATGGGAAACGTGTCCTCACGGTCTTGTTGTTCCCCTACCCCCTTAAAATGTTTTCAAAATGAATTTGTTTGCGTAGTTGACTGTTAGGAGCGATTGTTTACTGAGTTTATCTCACTTTTATAAAATGTTTTATTTTCAGGTAATCTAGTTATGCATAGGACTGAGGGACTGAAAGTAGAGCGAGACTCTGATACCTAAATTGAAGAAGATGAAAGCTTGATTGTTTTATGCAAAGATAGACATGAACAATTGCTTAATTTAGTAGTTGGATCAATATTTGAACTCTTTCAAGTTTGAAGTGTTATTAAGGAACGTTTGTATTAATTGCTATTCAATATACAGCATGGTATTTTCAAGAAGGAGATACGGCGGTAACACCCCATTTCAGGTTTCGCTGCCACATAGAATAAGGGTTAGTAATAAAGAAATGAAATTTGAAACCCGGGGTATTACAACTGCATTGTTCAAGTCTTGCTGAAATGTTGTAAGGCAAAGGGTGTGAAGTGCAACTTCGACTGGCAATACGACCTCTGATCCGTACACCAATGTGAATGATGTTTCACTCGTCGCAGTCTTTTCGGTCGTCCGAAGTGAGCATAGGACACCATGCAGCTCGTCGGCCCATTTTCCCTCTGCGTCGTCGAGCTTCTTCTGTAAGCCATGGAGGATAACATTGTTTACAGCCTCCACTTGACCATTGGTCTAGGGATGAGTAGCGACGGTGAAACGGGTGACATGGCCGCAAGCGCACAGTGGCATTGTAGCAATCAAGGTCGATCCCACAGAGACTAGATGAAATTACTGGGCTATATTCCCTCAAGATATGCTAGGCGAATCCTAGATCAAGGGGTTTTGATTCAACAACTTCAAATTTGCTAATTCTGAATCAATCAAAGAGAAAATATGTGTAATAACCCGACCCTAGCCCATATTTATTTATTTAAATCATATTTATTTATTTAATTAATCATATTTATTCATTTAATTAATCATATTTATTGATTTAATCACTCATGGTTATTGGTCTAACCAAATCATGTTTATTAATTCAATTACACTCAATTTATATATTTACCAAATTACCTTATGTCATCTAAATTTTGCGCTTTCATTTATCGTATTTAAGCATCCCGATTGAGGGATATTTCATTTGGGTCTCACTTTGCGATTCAAGTTTCATGGATTGGAAATTCAAGTTTCATTGATTGATTAAATTTCAGGTGAATCGATAGTAGGCCTCGATAATTATAATTGAGCGTTGAATTATTTTTCATAACGTCACAAAATTTTAAAGTTTTAGTTACGCAAAACTTGGGGCCGAATTCATTTATTTTGGCCCAATTCATTGGGCCCAAATTATGGTCCAATTCCATTGGGCTCAAATTTTGGCCTGAAAATTTTGGTACAATTAAATTAAGTTAATTACTATCATTTGTGCCTAATTTTAATTAGCAAAAAGACCCTTTTCAAACTTAATATTAGCCAAATATCAAGGATAAATATCCAAGTCATTTACCAACAAGAAAAGTCTAGCCTTCATCTTGTTACACTCTCCTCCAACATCAAACACCACCTCCATCCTCTAGCATCCAAGCTCAAAGTGAGTAAAAACTCTAACTCTATCTTGATGCATTTTAGGTTTTATGATTGTTTTAGTTATGATTCATGCTCTTGAGATCAAATTAGATGTTATCATATAAATTTTATTGATTTTGGGGATATTGATCACGGTGGGATTGAGCATGAAAAATGTTAAGGTTAGGGTTTTATCATGATCAAGTTAGCTTAAGTCAAGTGATGGATTTGTATTGTTTTGTATACGTTTTTGTAATATTTAGACTTATTGATGATTATGGTGATGTTTTTGGTAATTTGGAATGATTTCAAGTGAGGATTTATGTGAAAAAAGAGGAGAAAGCAAAAACAGTGAGGGCTGAAAATGACAGAAAATAGGGGTGATTTTGAGATTAAACCAGTAATGATCGGTCCACTGAAAAATTATGATTTTTTGGTAGATTGATAGATCAATGTGCTAGCTTTCAAATTCTGTTTGATTCGCTTTAATCCGAGTTCTGTGGACAAAGTTATGGTCATTTATGAGAACTGCGCAGGTTAGACCAAAACTGACACTCTTGTGTTCTAACTCCATTTTGGGAACCTTATTGTAGAAATCGTGTTTTGTGTTATAAATGAAAGTTTTCTTGGGAGTTCTTAGTCTTTCCATATTGGGGTTTTAGGTCTCCATTTGAGGTCAAGAGTGAAAATTATGAATTTTTGAAGTGAACTGACCTGCTGCTGCTTTAGTGTAAATTAGGCTGTTATTGCAATTTCTGTGCAGCGTATACTTGGAGGAAAATTCTGAAAATTTTACTGTAGATTTTCCATATTATTTTCGAATTTCCTATAAGATTTCATGAATTTTGGTTGAGTATTTGGAGTTTGGTGATTTTTGGAAGCATTTTGAGTAATTATCGAAAGCGCAATAATAAAGATTGAGTGAGATTGATCATGCACTCATTTTGTGTATTTTGGGTAAAGTAAGGTCATTTAAGGGGAAAATAAATATTCATGGATTTTATTGGAATTTTCGGCTCGATTTATGAGATAAAAGAAGATAAACATGCATTTTGGGAACTTAATCATGAGTTTTAAATCACTTATGTTTATTACAAAGAAAGTAGCAAGTTTGGAAAGTTTATTAGCTTTCATTGGGATTAATAATCTATTTGGGGTGAAAAACTATATTTAATAAACTTTTAAATGAAATATGGAAAGTGGGGAGAATTTTTTACTTAGAAATTATATTTATTAGACAAAGTTATTGCAGTTTATGCTATTTTAAACCAAGATATATCTCTCTTGACCTCAAACCTCTATTAATTACTTAATTCAGAATGTATCAAATGTATTTATCAAGCCAATCTACTGTACTCGTTATTATGTTAAACCAAGCTATACATCAGCGAGCCTTAAACCCGCATCAGTAACCTATTTCAGAAAAGGCCAAAATCACTCTCCCATTTGTCACCATCAAGACTTTTTCCTTTGTAATCTTATTTATCTTATTGTGGTCTATTTTACTTTCATTTACCTTATATCAGATTTAATTACTTTCATTAATTCAGTTTTGAAGTTATATTAAAATACCCAAGTTATGTATACCATTTAATTACTCAATTTCTATTACACATACTTTTTCTTGCTCAATTATGTGAGTAAGGATCATTTATTGACTACACATACCTCCAATGACATTTATGAAACAGAGTCGAGACCTAGTTATCATTTCCTATTATGCATAAGTGTTATCAAGTCAGGACATATTTATCAACTCAGATAACATTTATAAACAAATGACATTTATCAAATCAGATGACATTTTAAAGACTCAAAGTACGTCCATTGCCTGTATCCTCAGAAATCAGAACATGTTTATCAAGTTACAACTCTTAATGAGTTTATCAATGAATCAGTTTATACAGTGATTTGCCATTTAACTTGTGACCCCATCAGTTATCATCTATAGGGCGTTAGCCCATTATTTACCCGCGCGGCTTCAGGCCAAGTCTTGATCGGATTGGCAGATGTAAATCTATGTATAGATAATATCATTACAAGGGGTTCACATCCAGATAATAATGACCAATTCAGTTTTATATTACTTTCATTTTCATTGTTATTGCGAACTAAATGAATTACAAAGATGGGTACCCATTAACAGTATTTCTACGCTCATTTTACAATATAGGAATACATGTACTGACTTTTAGCTCATATTTTCGAATTCTTTTCATGTTTTCCATTTTTAGGTGATGAAGTATCACATATTTCTCCATTTAGGAAGCGCTTTTGGAAGTCATCAGATGCTCATAGTAGATTCGGCATAGCATGAATATTGGGATCGACCTCAGGGTCAAGTTGGGTCTATATTTAATATACTTGTGTAGTGCGGAGTGCGAGTTAGCACATGGTATGATTAAGTTGATTGTATTGAAGTTGAACTATTATGGACTTTGGTCTTAGAGTGTTTCAGTTTAATAGATATTGTGATTGTGAACATGAGTTGCAAGATTAAACGGTTTCAATGGGCCTCGTCCTTATCAGAACGGCGGTAGAACCTTCTATCATTAAGTCTTCCGCTGTAATTTTCCGTAAATTATGTCAGTAGCATTTTGGGGGTGAATTACAATATGTCTAGGTATTCTCATAGTTATAAAAGGGTATTGGATCAAAACGACTAGCATGCGCTTTTCTCTAATCAGTTAATCTCAAGCAATTGCAATCCATCCAGAAATTTGACTTATTCTTTCGAAATCAATCAAATTTGCCTAAACTAAGCAAAAGTCGTTCTTCCAAACTAATTTGCCTTAATTCAAGTTAAATATCTTCGATTACTCTCTAGTCCTCCTAACATGCAAATCTTTCCTTCGAGATGATTCCATGTTAGGTTTAATCAAGTAGTCCAACAACCAAATGTCACCTTTCAGTTTTTTACTCGATTGTTTCAAGTGAGCAAGCAAATTTTGGCAAAAAATCCCCTCACAACAATGCAATTGCTTGATAAACGAAATCAAACCAATCATGAAGATAAGTATAATTCTTTAAATTAAAACATGATCCAACTATACTTTCATAAACTAGTAAATCCCTAGATAAAAATTAAACTACTCACACATGATTAAGAATTAAACAAACTAACTACTCTAAAATGATAAATCTAAAGAGAAAAGAGAAGAGAAGAGAAAAGAGTTTGCTCAGCTAAAGTACGTGCTTGAATCTTTCAATCGCAGAACACGATCCCGCTTCCTCGCGAATCTTCTTCTTCTACTTGCTCTCCGTCACCCTAATCTAATCTAAACTAATCTATATCCTAACTAATCAAATATGGAGGAGAATGAAATAGATGAGGTGTGTCTATTCTGCTGCAAAAAATGGCCCTATTTATAGGAAAATCCAATCAACCTCAGCCACACGATGAAGGAAAACGAAACAGATTAGCTGTTATGCCTCCACCACGGACCGTGGCATCAACCACGGGCTGATCGTGGTGCCCTCTGGTCACTTTACCTTGTTGATTCTGAGCACGTGGGTTGACTGTGTATGCTATCCCGGGTTATCCATGATATATACCTGGGTAAACCATATCTCTTGAGGGTTTTTGGTCCATTTTTTTGGGCTCTTACGTCCATGCATAATTCTTCATTAATTTTTATGACAAACTCGGGTTCTCTTAGCCAATTTTTGCAAAATATCATCAACAACACCAAACTCGAGTGTAAAACGGGAAAAGGAGTATAAATTATCACATAAGGCACATAATTCTCCCTAAAATGCGGCAAAATAACCCTAAAATGATGTGCACGTTAAGCGCTTATCAAACTCCCTCATGCTTAAACTGTTGCTTGTCCTTAAGCAAACACTCGATAAAACCGATAAGGGAAGATGTATCTAGGACTCAAATACATAACAACCTCATCAAAGTAGACAAGTGATAGCATATCACAAGTAAGAATATCAATCAACGGCAACCCCAAATAGTACGCAAAACATTTCAAAATCAGAAGGAGAAGGTTTTTGAAGAAGTATAAGACCACAAGCTCGATATCAAACTTGATCACTCCCAAAGAACCATAAAGCATGTCATGCAAGCACATGAAATTGAGTATAGCCAAATGGACTAGTAGAACCTCACTTTGAGAAATGTGGAACACTCTCACTCATGTGTTTAAAATATAGCATAGGTTCACTCAAGACTCACTCCAAAGATGCAATCTACCATGTGCTTGACAAGGCTCTCAAATTCTCCACAACTAAAATGCATTATGCACAAGACAATCAAAACGACTTTATTCGGTTGTAATGTGGGCTAGAAGGGTTAAGGGAAAGGAGTGGACAAATGCGCTTGGGCAAATGTGAAGCTACTAGCTAAGTGATTAGGGAGCAACCAACAAAACACCAAGCAACTATGAAGTTTACCAACACTCCAAACCTAAAAAAATACAATGAACATGCCTTAAATGAATCATATAGGAAATGAGTTGACAAAAAAGGAACTGAAACTATATACGTATCCCATGCCAATCACTTAGGTTTTTTTTTCATTTGCTCTCTCTTTTTTTTTTTTTTTTTTTTTTGCTTTTTTCGCAACATGACGTTAACTTCCTTTTTTTTTTTCCCTTCAACATAACTTTTTTGTGCAATGAAACAAAAATTGCAATTATTGAAAGGTATAGGATCACTCACTATCAACTCACAACCGAGTATATATACATACACAACCCAAACAAGAGGGAACCAAACCAAACGCTCAATATCATCAACCCCTCAATAAACCAACATACCAAAGCCACCTTAAAATTCAATTATCCCTAAAACCACCCACTACATCGATGAAGTGATGCTCTATAGACTTGGCTTAAAGGTAGGATACGTGTTTGGCTAAGGGGTAATATGAAGGAATCACAACAAAGAAAGATATAAGCTCAAAGGGGCTAACAAAGGGGAATCATCATGTAATACAAGGGTAAGCTATTTGGCTATGTCGCTAAAATGATCAAACAAAGAAATGCCCCTATTAAATCATCAAATATGCACATGCTAATGTGGTTTTGAGGAAGAGTCTAGGCAAGTTCTTAAGACGCAACAAGGAAGAGTCATACATATGAAAGAAACATGAGACTAAACATAATAAATTAGTTCAAATAAAGCTTAAAATCTCATGGGACATCTACCAAAGTCTCAATTAGCTCATAAAATTACTCCATGTACTTACATTAGTGCTGAAGACTCTAAGGGATAACAAACTTCTCAATCATAACAAGGGTCAAAATAAGAAATATTGACTAAACCTTCACAAATTTTCGCACCAAAAGGGATTACACATCAACAGTTACTCAAGCTCATAAAAGCTATTTTGCCTAATAAAAACATCATTAGAGGTTATCTCAAACCAATCCACACCATCCCTTCATGCAATCCTATATGCGAACATAAATGCATCTAAATGCAAAACACTAATGTAAACAAAAAGAAACCCTAAAACGACATGCTCTAGCATGTATGCAGGCTAATAACCAAAATGAAAAATATGAAAACTACCCTTCCCCCATACTTAGATAAAACATTATTATTCAAAGGAAAGAAAGTAGGAGAAAGAGAAAGGAAAACAAAATAGAAAATCTAACCAGGTTAGGTGCAGAGTGCACCTAAGCTATGCAGCCTCGTAATAACCGGGGCACATGAAGCATCAGCCACTCCATCACGATGTCAAGACTCGACCCATTAAATCAGACGCTGTCAACACATATAGGAGCTTATCAAACTCCTAGGGCCACGGTTTTGAAAATACAAGGTAAAAGGTAATAACCAAAATCACACAAAAGAGTATAAGTATCCTCTTAAACTTATCAAAGGCCATGGAAAAATCATAGAAAGGATTGAAGCTTGTAGTCCATGTGATTTTCCTAGACAGATCCTCTAGGCTTACATAGTGAGGATCAATGGAGGGATCACACCCTTAAAGTAATCTAGGGACACA
The DNA here is from genome assembly GCA_029747015.1 of Carnegiea gigantea. NCBI lineage: Eukaryota > Viridiplantae > Streptophyta > Magnoliopsida > Caryophyllales > Cactaceae > Carnegiea > Carnegiea gigantea. The sequence goes on along the minus strand of JAKOGI010000241.1, from coordinate 615,368 downwards.
TAATCTTGAATGTTTCCACCAAGCATACTAAATATATTATCCTCATAGCCGAAATCAACATTAGTAACACAAATCATAGGATTATCATTGGCCACATCTAAAGAATACTCAGGGGAAATAGAGGATAATGAACAGATAGGTGAAACATGAAAATGATAAAGGGGACTAAGGAGAACATTATTATCAAAACCAAGGCTAGGAACTCCTCATGCATAAATACATCACGTAACCCCTCCAAGGGAGTCTCATCTAAATCATGCACTTCATCTAAAATATCTTCTGACTTAAAACATGCATTAGCAACATCAAACCTAGCAACTACCCTAAAAGGCTCATCCACATCAAGCCCCGTGTACTGAGCTAAAGGAAAGGATGAATCATGCAAGGTTAGGACAACATCCGTATTGTCCCTGGGTAATATAAAGTCAAATTAATCATAGCATGCATAATAAGGACATGAATTTATATCGTGGTCAGAAGAATTGCAGAAATCACATCAAAAAGGAGTATAATAATATCTAGAATAGAATGCACAAGGATCGGGAAATAAATATCTAGAAACATGACTAGCCTTCTCAAATTCAAATGAATCCCAAGTAATCCATTCAAGCAAATACCATGCATTATCAATATTTTTACCATAAAAATCCCAATACTCTAGAAGAATACGAGTTTTACTATTCACACCCTCATTAACAATATCTAAAATTTCCTATTTACTCACACAGCAACCATGTTGAGCAAAAAAGACATTTAATCGCTTAAAATACCTCCAAAATAATTCATGCTCGAACTAGAGAAAATGGAAAATTGCCATTGTTGTTTTCCAAATTTTTTGGGTTAATTTTCAAAATTTTTTATAGATTTTTTTTTCCAAAGAACAATAAAATGCTTAGTCAACCCTATCAGGGAAAACCCAATATTCGATGTTAGTCCTCGGCAATGGTGCCAAAAATTTAATACGGCCGCAAGCGCACAGTGGCGTTGTAGCAATCAAGGTCGATCCCACAGAGACTAGGTGAAACTACTGGACTATATTCCCTCAAGATATGCTAGGCGAATCCTAAATCAAGGGATTTTGATTCAACAACTTCAAACTTGCTAATTCTGAATCAATCAAAGAGAAAATATGTCTACGAATTCTCATAGTTATGAAAGGCTATTGGATCAAAACGATTAATATGTGCTTTTCTCTAATCGGTTAATCTCGAGGAATTGTAATCTATCCAGAAATTTGACCCATTCTTTCGAAATCAATCAAATTTGACTAAACTAAGCAAAAGTCGTTCTTTCAAACTAATTTGCCTTAATTCAAGTTAAATATCTTCGATTACTCTCTAGTTCTTCTAACATACAAATCTCTTTTTTGAGACAACTCCACGTTAGGTTTAATCAAGCAGTCCAACAACCAAATGTCACCTTTCAGTTTTTCACTTGATTGTTTCAAGTGAGCAAGTAAATTTTGGCCAAAAATCCACTCACAACAATACAATTACTTGATAAATCAAATCAAACCAATAATGAAGATGAGTATAATTCTTTAGATTAAAATATGATCCAACTATACTTTCATAAACCACCGAATACCTAGACAAAAATGAAACTACTCACATATGATTAACAATTAAACAATTAACGATCCTAAAATGATAAATCTAAAGAGAAAATAGCAAAGAAGAGAGAAGAGTTCACTCAGCCAAAATGCGTGCTTAAATCTTTCGATCGCAGAATCCGATCCCGCTTCCTCGTGAATCTTCTTCTTCCACTTTCTCTCCCTCACTCTAATCTAATCTAAACTAATCTATATCCTAACTAATGGAATATGGAGAAGAATGGAATGGATGATGTGCGTCTCTTCTGCTGCGAAAAATGGCACTATTCATAGGAAAACCCAATCAACCTCAGCCACGCGATGAGGAAAAACGAACAAGCTAGTTGTTATGCCTCCACCACGGACCGTGGTATCCACCACGGGCTGACCGTGGTGCCGTTTAGTCACTTTGCCCTATTGATTCTGGTCAAACCGGGTTGACTGTGTATGCTATCCCGAGTTATCCATGATATATACCTGGGTAAACCATATCTCTTGCGGGTTTTTGGTCAATTTTTGTGGGCTCTTACGTCCTTGCATAATTCTTCATTGATTTTATGACAAACTCGGGTTCTCTTAGTCAATTTTTGTAAAATATCATCAAAAACACCAAACTCGAGCGTAAACGGGGAAAGGACTATAAATTATCACATAAGGCACATAATTCTCCCTAAAATACAGCAAAATAACCCTAAAATGATATACACGTTCAGCGCTTATCACCGAGCTTGGCACCCCAGGTTGCTAAGGTAGTCTTTGAGCGGTATCGAACTATCGCCCGTTGTCGAAAATCATTATACAACGAACACCGAAGCGGGTGATGATATTTTTCCAGATAAACTTTCGAACCTCGGCCGCGGTGATGGAGGCGACAGCCTCCGCTTCGATCCACTTGATGATATCATCTACCGCAACAAACAAGTACTTGCACTGACCCGCAGCTTTGGGGAAAGGTCCGAGTATGTCTATGCCCCAATTAGCGAATAGTAAGGGGCTGACAATGGGCGTTAGGGTGTGATGGGCAGTCATTGGGTGGGGGTGAACTTTTGACACTTGTCGCAGGTGCGGACCAAGTTCATAGCGTCTTCTCGTAAGGACGACTAGTAATAGCTGGTACGTATAGCCGTAACTGCTAGGGCGCGACCTCCAATGTGGGAACTGCACACCCATTCGTGTAGCTCTTCCAGTACCTACCTCCCTACCTCTGGGTTTATACAGTGCAAGAGCGGTCGGGCGAAAGATCGCTTGTATAGGATCCCGTTATATAGTATAAATCAGTTCACCCGTCTTTTTACGTGATCAGCCTCCTTGGAGTCCGAGGGTAAAGTGCCATCAAACAAGTACGCGCGTATGGGGTCCATCCGTGTTGAGTTCCTGTCCAACCAAAGTGCTTCATGAGGGTCAATACTCTGCTCTGTCAGAGTCTCCCATTGTATGTGTTTTGGCTTCCCGTCTTCAGAGGAGCTGGCCAGCTTGGACAGTGCGTCCGCTTGCCAAATCTTTGATCGCGGTATGTGGGTTATTAAGAAGCATTTCAGCAGCTTAGTGGCTTTGCGTACCGCTAGACATAGGCCACCATAGTGTTTCCTTTCACTTCGTATTCTTCATTGAGTTGGCTAACTACGAGCTAAGAGTCCAAAAACGCTCGAACTGAGTCTGCCCCTGTGGTATAGCACAGCTCCGCTCCTGCTATCAAGGCCTCGTATTTAGCCTCGTTGTTCGATGCCTTGAACATGAACTTCAAGGTGTGCTTATGCTGTTCTCCCCGGGGGCTTTCAACAATCAGGCATCCACATAGAGGTTTCAGGAAAGAGAGGGCGAGTCAATGTCCGCATGTGTGTTGGCGCTTTTAGCTAAGAAGTCGGCCAAGGCCTGGGCTTTGATGGCCCGCCGTGCCTCGAAGGTTACAACTCTACTGCCCACTTCAAGAGCCATCCGGAAGCATCCAGCTGCTGGAGGATGTTCTTAAAGGGTTAGTCAGTGAGAACGGTCACCTTGTGCACCTCGAAGTAAGGCTGCAGCTTCCAGCTCGCCACTACCAGCGCGTGGGCAAACTTCTCAATGAGTGGATAGCTTACCTCTGCCCCGGCTAGGGCGTGGCTGACGTAATACACCAGGATCTATTCCTTAGTTCTCTCTACTACCAATACTGTGCTTATGGCCTGTTTTGAGACGGCTAGATAGAGCAGGAGTGTTTCCTCGAGAAGGGGACTCGCTATCTTGGGCAAGTGAGCCAAGTAAGCTTTGAGTGCCTAGAATGTCTCATCAGCTTCTTCATCACATACAAAATGGGCACGCCTTCATCGGACGCGAAAAAAGGGCTAACACTTATCGGCGGATCTGGACATGAACCGTCTTAGGGCCACGATACACCCTGTCAGTCGCTGGACCTCCTTAATGTTGCGCGGCGGCTTCATATTTAATATTTCTTGGATTTTGTCCGGATTAGCCTCTATTCCGCAGCTATTGATCATGAACGCTAGGAACTTCCCCGTACGGACCCCAAACACACATTTCTTCGGGTTGAGCTTCATGCCAAACGTCCGAAGGATGTCAAAGGTTTTCCGTAAATCTTGGCTGTGCTCGGTGTCAAGCATGCTTTTCACTATCATATCATCTATGTAAACCTCCATGGTTCGACTGATGAGGGGCTCGGCTAGCTTGTTCACCAACCGCTGACACGTGGCCTCTGCATTTTGCAACCCAAAAGGCATTACCTAGTAGCAATGCAGGCCTCGGTCAGTTAAGAACGCGATTTTTCCTTGGTCATCGGGACATAGAGGTATTTGGTGGTAACCGAAGAAAGCGTCCATGAAACTCAGTAGGGCATGCCCGGCCGTGGCATCCATTAGCTTGTTTATATTTGGGAGGGGGTAGCTGTCCTTTGGGCATGCCTTGTTAAGGTCTGTGAAATCCCCACACATCCTCTAAGTCCCATTAGGCTTTTTCACCAGGACAACGTTTGAGATCCATTCAGGAAAAAATTACAAATGGGTCCCTTGTGTTTTGGGGAAACTATTTTTAGGGCCCCTTAATTTGAGAATGTATTATTAGGTGACAATACTGTTTGGGAAACAATAAAGGGGGGCATTCCCGGTGGAGGGCATCATTTGAGGAGTAAAAGTACATGGATGCCCTTGTTTATGTGAGGAAGAATACCATCTGTCTCTCCTCTCTCTCTCTCCCCAAAACCCCCGAGCTCCTCTCTCTGTCTCCTCGCTCTCCCTCTCTCTCTCGCTTGCTCTGCTGCTGGCCATCGTCATCAGTGTCTTCCAGAGGAGATCGGCCGCTGTCAAGATTTTGTGGGCTGAAGAAATTCAGGCAACCATGGTGAGTGGTTTTCGTCTTTGTGGATGTGTTTGTTTGATGTACATGCATAGCCTGGTTTTTGTGTTGCAATTGAGGGGGGAGGAGTTCGAATTGTTTGATTCATGTAGTGATGGGTATTTTGTGTTGCAATTGAGGAGGGATTAGTGCGAGTTGTTGCAATTTCATGTTTTTCCCCAGTTCTTCCATGTTCTGTACATGTATAGTTTTTTTTGTGGTTGTTGTGGTTGTCTGCCACTCTGTGTAGATGGAATTCTACTTTAAATGTTGTAAAAGTTTGTTTGTCATATTGTTTGAACAGGTGACTAAAAATGTATTGGTTCACTACAAGGATAGAATAATTACCATAGTTGATGTTAATTTGGATATGTACCAGGTGATAGACCTATTTAGGGATGTGAGGGCATTGGCTGTGGAACAGGGGGTAGTCTTACCTGAGTATGCCGGATTTAAATGGCATCCACCTGAGAGGGAGAATCAGAGGTGGCCTCTTAACACTGATGGCGATTGGGTGATGTTAGTGCATCAATGGGAGTCAGTAAGGGGTTTTGTTATCCCTATTTGTTATCCTTCACAATTGCATCTTCGACAAACTGCTATGTCCTCACTTGCCAGCTTCCTCCTTGACGATGAAGACGCTTCCATTGAATTCCTTCACAACTGTTAAATGAATCACGAAGGCCAAGTTGCGTTCCTTCCAACACGGCATACCACAACAATTTTTCAGACACAACAAAGGACAGATCAATAAACCAGACCACAACAAAATTCAAACCATCAAGATGAAGAATAGATGAAGAACACGATGCCTTCAACGGAGGACAACACGGAGGGGAGGAAGATGAGAGAGAATATTATGGGGAACATGCCCTTTTATGGAAGACAACAAACCAGACCAGAAAAACCTTACCTGCACAATCTGACTACCTTCAACGGAGGAGCTGAAGAACCTGATGTTCTTCGCCTGATTGGAAGGGGACGACGCAGATGCAGGGGAGAGGAAGAGAGAGAAGACGCTGGGTAGGGGAAGAGAAGAAGATGAACCCCACTTATACTCAACATAAGGGTATTATTGGTATTACACTGTTTCTGATTATTTCCCTTCAAATTCACACCGGAAAGCATGAGTCCCTCCACGGGGAATGCCCCCCTTTATTGTTTCCCAAACAGTATTGTCACCTAAGAATACATTCTCAAATTAAGGGGCCCTAAAAATAGTTTCCCAAAACACAAGGGACCCATTTGTAATTTTTGTCCATTCAGGATATTGATATTCCCTGACAAAGTTGGCCTTAAGCAGCTTCTGCACCTCTGTGATTGCTGCCACGGCCCTCTTGGGATCTATGTGTCACTTCTTTTGGATGACCAGTTTATGTGTAGAGTCCACGTTCAGCTTGTGTTCCATTATGGCGGGATCGATACCGGGCCTTTCCTTAGGGCCGAAGGCAAAAACATCCTTGTAGCCCTGCAAGAGCTCAATTAAGGAATGTCAGATGGGGGCCTCCATTTCCCGGCCTAGCTGGACCGTCTGCTCAGGATGCTCTTTGTCAAGTGGGATCTGTTCAGTGCCACCCACGACCTCTGGGTGGGGTCGCTCAGGTTCGGCCGAGGCCATTGTGTGTATTCCCAAGGCTTCTGCGGCCGAAGGAGGAGGTCTAATCCATGGCTTCTTACCTGCTAGTGGGAGTTCGGCGGGATCATGCTTGGTTGTCCGCTCCACCAGCAGCCGAATGCTAACAAGGTAGCACTTTCGAACTGTCCGCTGGTCTCCTTGCATTTGACCAACACTTCCATCGTCGGCCTCAAACTGAAGTTGGAGCAAGTAGGGGGCGATAACAGCCTTCATTTTGTGTAAGGTTGGCCGTCCCAGGATAATGCTGTAGGCCGTGGGGACGTCAACAACTAAGAAGTCTACCTCCAAACTTCTTGCTTTAACCTTGTCTCCAAAGTGTACAGGGAGACGGATCATCCTTGTGGGGTTCACCTCTTGCCCCCCGAAACCCAAGATGGGGTGTATTAAGGGAACAAGCTTCCTCCCTGGATACTTCAGCTTCCTCAAGCAGTCCTAAGTGCTGATGTCCACAGAACTCCTGATGTTAATAAGGATTCTTCATACGATGGCATTGGCCACTTTCATCTCAACCACCAACGGGTCGTTGTGTGGAGAGGTAAAGTGTGGGATGTCCTCTCCCCTGAACACCATCATGGGTACCGTTACTTTGCTCCCTTGCTCGGCTGTGAGAACCTACTGGGCTCCTCGAAGCTGAGCCTTCCAGGCAAACTGGGTGATACCCTTCGCATATCCCCCAACGATGGTTGCTACTATTTCGGTGGAACAATCCTCTTCTCGAGGGTTAGGCCGTGCCGGCTCACATTCCTTTTAGAGAAAACGTAATCCTTTCTTCAGAAAACGGTCGATCTGGCCCTTATCAACCAGCTCATAGAGGGCCTTTCGTAACTCCCGGCATTCTGCAGTCGTATGTCCGTTTTGCTCGTGCAATTCACGATACTTTTGCGCATTGTGTGGTTTTGGTGGTGAGATCATCGGAGGCAACCTCCTCAGCATTGGGTGCTCCTTTGCCTCCATGAGGATATTCCTGGGGTCTATGGTGAAACGGGGGTCCACGCCTTCGAGCCTTGGCCTTGTATCTCCTCGTCCCACGTTCCTGTCAATCGGGACTTTAGCCTTCTTAGGAGGGTCTGTGCTCTCAACACAAATTTCGATGGCACAAATAAAGTCAGCGGCCTTCCATAGCGTTCCCGCCAAAGTGGTCTCCTTCGTTCAGCCAAGGAGAACTTGAACCGTCCACTCTTTAGGCCATTCGAAAATGAGGTGTATGCAACCCCCTCTTTCAAGTCTCGGATCAGGACTGCTTCCTGGTGGAAGCGCTTGACGAAGTATGCTAGGGACTCCTGCGGCCCCTGCTTGATCTTGGACAAGTGGATGCTGGTCCGCCTCTCCTTGCGGTTGGCGATGAATTGGCTGACGAACCTGTCAACCAAGTCCTGAAAACAAAAGACGCTTCCTAATGCTAAGCCATTGAACCAGGACTGCACCACCCTTTTCAAGGTAGCCGGGAAGTATTGGCAGTACGCCACATCATCCACTTCTTGGACATATATCTGCGCCTTGTAGAAGTGTTCTTCTAGGTCAGTGGTTTCATCATACAGATTCACGGTGGGCATCTTTAACTTCCCATAGCGTGGAGCATTGATGATCTCTGCACTAAATGGGGTAGACAAGGGAATAGTCCCCATCCAAGCGGTCGTTCTGGAAACTTTGATGGGGGTCTGGGCGGAGTCCGGTCATTCCGCGGGAATCCGTGAACCCGTAGGCCTCTAGAAGAAGGGCTGTGAGTGCGTTCGTGATCCGGACGATGCTCGAGAGTGGGTTGCCATCTTGAAGCTTCCCCTCGAGGCCTTGAGGTTTGTTCATGTTCTTCCTACCAGCTGGTATGCCGGGAATGCGTCGCATATGGCGTTGATGCCGTGGTTGACCTTACCAGTCATCCTTGGCTCAGACGACAGTTCTGTGAGGTGCCCGCTCCCACAGACCAGTCACGGTGCTCTCCTTGTGATCGGTTGTTCCTACCTGGGCGAGCGGCCTCTCTCCCCTCATCACTATGGCGACGCGATACGATGGAGACGTGCCTATGGGAGGGCCTGCAGCCTATGGTGGGCACGTAGTCGAAGTGAGGGAGAGGCCTTGCGGAGGTTGCGTCTTCTATAACCTTTTTCACCTGCTGCATAATGGTGTCGGTCATGGTGGACATGAAGTTCTTGAGTGCATCCACTGTTACGTACGCTTCTCGTTCAACTGGCGCAGCACAACCAAATGGGGGTTAACCCTGGAACTTTTAGAGGCGTCCTGCACCTCTGGATGTACAGGGGCTTCCGTTGCGGGCGCTTTGTCTCTTCGCTTCCGTGCTCGGATGGCTTCATTAACTACCATCGTTCACCGTTCTTTCCCCACAAACGGCGCCAAATCTGTTTCGGTACTTTCCGGGGTGCTGAAAATGATACGGGATGAGAAAGCGGGCTTATGTAATGGTACGTGCGAAGCGTCGGTTAATCTTCCTCCTCGAACGTAGGACCTGCAAAAAGGGCACCCTCGGGTTGTGGTCCGGGGAGCGCCTCTCTGACGGTCAAGTCGGTGGAGGGTCCCAGCAAAAGTTAAAGCGAAAAAGAGAGAATTTATGAGGGATCAGAAGTGCATATGAAAAACCAACCCTTTTTCCAAGACAGGTAGGTGAGTATTTATAACTCCTGTAGCAAAAGGTAAAATCGTAACTTCACTCTGGGGCTTCTTTCAATGGGCTGCCAAACAATTTGCCCTGTTGAGCCCCTGAGTGTAGCCCAAAGGGTCCCGCAAGGGGCTTGCTGTGCCCAACTGGGCCTAGCCCACAGCTGAGAGTGGGGGTCTATCCAGAGGATCATATTTTCTGGATCAGTTAGGATTTTGAATTTTAGTGGTTGGAGATTTGCAAGATAAAATATGTTGCTGATTCTTCAATAGTATTTCCTATTCATATTTTTTGAGAGTACTTCAAAGAAATTCCAATTTAGACAATCTAAGATAAATCTGGATGTCATCCTCATGTTTTGTCCCATACCTGCAGTGAAGAATCCCGTACTCCAATAAATGGATGTGCTATTTGTATGCTTTTGCATGTTGAATTCCATTGAGCAAAGTTCCTCACCACACACGTCAAGAATGTTTGATTGAATTTGTGGTTTGTGTCGTTTATTTATTTATCAAATAATGGTAGTTACATTTTGATAAGGATTACCAGGATGAAAGACTATTTAGCATATTGCTTACCCCTCTTCTTTTTTGGGCAAGGGTAAGGGCCAAGGGGTGATGGCATGTATGTTAATTTCCTTTAACATGGATTGTTGGTGAAACACCTGTTCTTTATGCCTTAAATCTATTTGGGGATGCCTTGGTAATGTTGTTTTTTCTTGTTGTCATTGTCTAGAATTACATGTATGTGTTTGACTTCCTTTACACCTTTGGTAGTCCAGATATCTCATGTGATCAATGAGTTTAAGATGACAGATGGGTGATGAAGGTGTGAATGTGATTTTCCAATAAAGTCACATGGTTGATAACGATTTATAGAATGTGCATTCATGTGAAAGCACAGTTTCGAGGAGTGCATTATCATTCAAGTTATTGATAAGAGTCCACGTTTTGACACTTAGTTTTGCTATTGGTCGCTTGGTTTGATTTTTTTTTTAGGGGGGCAGGGTGGGGCTGAATTTGTAAGTTTTGTATAGCAATGATTGCGTTCGTGCTGGGACTTTATCTCATTTAGTTATACCTATTTAGAAAGACTTTAAACATGGCATTTAAATGCAAGAAAGTTTAATGCGACTTTGTTAATGTCAAACTCTAGCCATTCAAGGTCTTTTTTAACATTTGGTCTTACAGTTATGCAAAATTGACTAGAGCTCATGTAGTTGCTACCAAGTTGTTGCATTTAGGCTCAAGCATCTCTGCAAACGCTGAGTTTAGTTGTCCTCACAACTTTGCGAACGTGTGAGGTAAATGACAATCCCCCTGCATGAGTAAAACCTTGTCATTAATTTGGGATGTAGACTATGGAAAGCTAGTTGTGTGAACACAGGATGGCAATGTCAAGACTACCATTATGAAGAATTGAAGAAATTTTGAATTGAATTAATTTTGAACTGTATTTATGTTTAACTTCAACACTCGATGTGTGTACTTTTGACTTTGTTTAAAAGGATTGTAATTTTTGTGGTGCAATTAGATGGATTGTTGTCAGTCACTTATTAATTTGCTCGGTGGGAACTTTTGAGATGTGTCATATGTGACAAATTTTGAATGGAAGATAACTCAACTATAAAGATTACATTTCTTCATTGCTTGCTTATTGAGATTTGATTTATACATGTTAGTTTATTTTTTGTAGGTCTCTTCTACTGTATAGTGAAGAATCACATACAAGTAAGCTTTATTGTGATTGGTAAACTTCCAAATAAACATTGGTTCAGCGAACAACGCGTTTTTTGTAATTGTATGATAGTTGTGTCTTTCATTTTATGCACAAGTCATAATAAATTTCCACTATGGTATGTAGCTCATGTTATAATAATATAATGCCATCTCTTATTTAGAGTGTTAAAAAGGATTGCATCATATGAAAACATGATTGATGGTATTTTAAATGTTGAAATTTATGAAAAACAATATACATTTAAAAAGCAATATTTAATTTTCCAAGGTTTTATGCAACATATTAGCAAATATGCTTACTTGGAAAAGAAATATATATTTGTGAGGGATGGATAAATTTTAATTCTATCAATGTCTGTGCTTAAATCAATACTGAAAAATTGAATTTTTACACAAATATAACCAAACAAATTTTTGTCATTTTTATAATTACCATTTATTATCTCTGTCACAGTTGGATAATATCGTTCATTGCCATAGTCCTATATCATCACTTTAACTTCTCACGTCATGAATTCGATATTAATGAATGAAAGTTGACTGTTGTGAGTAAGTATGCATTACTATAAATAAGGTGATATAATTTGAGTTGGATTATAAATTAAAATTGAAAGCACTATATTAGCTTTAGTCTAGCTCTTTTGAAATTATGTGTTGCTTCTGTCACCTAGATACATAATATTACTCCACAAATATGGTTGATCCCTTTGAGGAAATTATTTGATTTTGATATGCAATTTACATATGCTCTTTAACATTACAATTCACTATAAATGTGAACAGGTTGGTTTTTTTTTTTTTTTTCCTCTCTTTAGGTCCTGTCATTGTGTATAGGATAAAAAGCAGTTGTATTAATATACGTGCATCAATTCCTGTATAACAACAAAATCTAAAATATACTTTCAAAGGTTGTTTTTGTATTATTACATTATTTGAAATTCAACTAAAAAATTTCAATTTTTTAAAATATTTTGGATGATTGGGATGTTTTGTACGAAGCATGGATCCATACTAGTAATTAAAATCAAAACATTCGTTAAAATCAATACAACAAAATTTCTCAAGGTAGTATTTGCACTGAACCATGTGACAGTAGTTTTTTTTTTTGGGGGGGGGGGGGGGGGGGGGGGGGGGGTAGGGGGAAGTCGTGGGGGTATTGAGGGGTGGATTGATCTCAATACAATTGGACCGAAGGTCAGACGCCATTGAATTTTAAGTTCAGTGGTGGCAAGATTTGCTTTCCTTTCATATGATGCTTCACATTTGTCAATTGTAATCAATATTGTAACACTATTCGAAATATAGCTAAAAAATATAAGTTTGAACAAATTTTTTCAGCTCTTGGAGTGTACGAACTAAATCAAAACGTCTTTTTAGACTTCTCCATTCATGTGGAGTAGTAGATAGTTTACGATTTTTAAATCCATGGTCAATCGGAACCAATCTCCCTGTAATTTTACAATTCAGGAGTAAAGCGACTACATCAGACCCTCAACACCCTGTCTAATGGTGAAAGTTTTAGGGTATTGAATTTGAATCTGAATCAAAATTGTAATTAACTCAAGTCACCAATTGTATAACTGAAATTGTCTACAGAGATATTTTAGTTAAATGTTTGTGGGCTATTTTAGAAAGTCTGCGACGTACGAACATGAAGTTTGTCACTTGCCACAATTCTACACAATTTTAAATTCAAATCTTCATATAACAAATACTAAAATGGGTAGAGTGCTCACAATTGAGGAATGCTCAAATACTGCATGGAGAGTGATTTGTGGAGCTTCAAGTCCAAAGATTGTGGCTTTTGAGGGATTGAATTTGATGCAAATATTCGGTTTTTTTTTTTAAAAAAAAAAACATTGCAATTATAATGAAACTTATACGTTTGCACTGTCATGGGCCTCACGGCATGCAAATACGCAATGAGAACTTGATGAGTTTTACTTTGAGAATCCTTATTCTAAAGCCTTAACAATATATTATGGGACGTGCTGTATTTTCTTTATTTTAGTGGAGTTGAAAGCCTTTTTTTCCCCTTTTTTTGGGACAGAAAGATCCTAATTAGGGTTGTGTAAAAAAAATTCAACTCGAAAATCAAACCAAAAAGTAGAAAAATTGAACCGAAAAATTGGTTAGTTCGGTTTGGTTAACCGAATTGAAAAAATTTCAGTTTTTGGTTCGATTATGGTTTGTACGGTTAGAAATTTCGGTTAACCAAAACCGAACTTTTTTTTAAAAAATTAAACATAAAAAATGAGAAATTTAGGTAAGAAAGTGCACTTGTTTTTGTTATTTGTGAATGGTAACCAAACTTTAATCTCTATAAAAAAAATTTAAAAATTAAAATTTAAAAATTTAGGGAAGAAAGTATACTTTTTTTATTTGTGAACGGTCACCAGATAATCAAATAAAAAAATAGGTTAACCGAACCAGAAAACCAGTTAATCGAGTTTTTCAGTTCGATTACATTTTGAATTTTAGACGAACTAAAATTTTCGTTTCGGTTACAATAAGAAATTTTCTTGGACCGAAAACCAATCAACCGATTTTCTATTAACGGAAACTGCTATTAACCAGTTTTGCACAATTCTAACTTTGATGTATATCAATTATTGTTCCCTTTTTTAATCAATGTATATTGATGAAAATTGTCAAACATCTGTCATAATTTCAAGATTAAGCATCAATTTTAAGAAGGAAATCATATTTTATATAACCGTAAGGTGTAAAGATCTTATTTTCTATTTGTCATTGCATATAAAATCTTGAAGTTTTCATTTATATTGTTTGAAATTCAAACATAAGCTAAATGGAGGGAATGAACATACGAGTGCCCTCGACTTTGGATCCCTCTTAATTGAGCCGTTTCACAATTGACAACATTAGCACGATTAATAGCACGGCTAACAATTAACAACCATTGGTGTTTACCAAATGATAAAATTAGCAGAGCTTAACAGTAAGACGACACATTTCAAACCAAACCCAAAAAAAAAAAAAAAAAAAAGGAGCCAAAGAAGAGGGGCACCATAATTGATCAAGAAAATGCTGATGAACAACGCATTCTTATTGCAAAATTTTCTCATCTAATTTTTAGTATATACACAAAGAACGGGAGGGGTAAAAAAAAAAAAATATTATGATAACTCCCCCCACTCTTCCTAAAATTTCCCCGCAAAAAAAGGGAAATCCTTAAGCCCCTTATTTCCCAAGGAGAATCCATGCTTGAGTCTACAACAATTTGCATCAATAATCCAATCCAAAATTGATTTTGGGTGGTAGATCACCCTTTTCTAGAACACTACACATATTGGACCTTGTTAAGTACTACTCAATTGAGTTGGAGCGTTATCCAATATTTTGATGAATCACGCACAAATTCTCTAATCCAACCTCAACCCATTTAGATGCTCAATTAACTGCGGGCTATGTTTGAATCCAGCCTATGTCAAATAGGATCAATCCATAGGATGCATGAGGATTCAGGGCTAGATCTGGGTCGAGCTTTGACCGAATTCATGTTACATCAAACCGACCCATTAAAGGTTCAACAATTTGGAGATAGACCCAAGTTGAATTCATACCCAACCCATTTACGCGCTTGATGTCCTGCAGTAGATCCAACTTAAATTCCACCCGAATCAAAGCGAGCCGGATCCCTCTCAAACTCACTTGACCCGGTCCGGATCCCGATCAGACCCGACCCGACCCGAGATATTGAAAAACCTGGTAGATCCCCGGACCAGATTCACACACATCTTTGGAAAAAACTCTGGGCATTTTCAGAGTACCAATTCAACAACCGATAAAACTTGCAAAAATCCTTGTTAGCTTTACTCCTCAACATATGAGGCTTAAGCTTATCAACATCGGACAATCTGACCGGTTTCAAGAAGAATTCATCCGCCCCATCTTCCAGACACCGATTAATCCTCGCCGGAATATACTCCGACGACATTATCACCACCGGAATATCCTTCAATTTTTCCGACGCCTTGATTCTTCTAAGTAAATCATACCCAGTCATTCCGGGCATCGAATAATCCGTGATTATCATGTTCACCTTCATACCCAACTCATTTTCCTTCGATTTTTCACCCCCATTTAGGCCGAGCAATTCCAGGGCTTTGTTTGGGGAATCAACTGCCGTCACTGAAACAAAAACAGGGGATCTGGGTCAGATCATAAGCTCCAAAAAAACTCAAAATTATTCCGAAATTAAACGAAAATTTAGGGGTTTGAATCAGTGATTCGATATTTACCTTGAAACGAGGAAGTCTTGAGGAGTTTTTCGATCAATTTTGATCGATGATGCTATCATCAACAGCTAGAACGTGGAACTGGGAATCCATTTTGCGAAACAGAGGAGGAGATAGATTGGGAATTGAGAAGATGAGAGGGAACGAGGATGAAGGAGATGATGGGTATTTATTAGGAGAATGAATTTGCATTGGGATTTGGAGGGGACAGAATCAAAGAGGGGAGGATTTGGACAGACGATGAAAGAGAATCAAAAGATACGAATGAGGATTTGGTTAATCTCTTTGTCTCTCTGTTTCGTATTTTTTTAAAGTTTGTTTTTCTTTTTTATCGGCAATTTATGTTTTACTTGAGAAGTTAGGTTAGAAACTTCTGTTTATTAAAATGCAAGAAAATCTTCGTACTTGAAGATTTGGGTGACTCTTGGACCCAAGTTGGGGCCACTGGTTTAGCTGGTTTTACCCTTTTCTTGGGCACACTAATTATAATGTTAATATCAATTCTGCCTATGCAATTGTCAAACTTTTTAGAGTATGTTTTCTTCCCCAAAAAAAATCCAAAATAACTTTTATTCAACTAAAATAAGTTCAGAATTTAACAAAAATAAATTTAGAAATAATTTCATTTTTATTCAGTTGAACAAAATTTCAATTCAAATAAAAGTTCAGTAAATAAAAAGAACATGTTTTTAATCACAGAAGGTAGATACCATATTACTACATAACAGTTTCTAAGAAGTCATTGACGTGTAATTCCATGTGTATTAAAGATGACAATGGTGATTGAGTTATGATGATAGATTGCCGCAGTTATCTTAGGGTGTGTTTGGTAGGGTTGAAAATTATTTTCCTAGAAAACTATTTTCATGTAAAATAATTTTCAGCTCATATTTCTAATTATTTGGTAAAAGAAAAAATGAAGTTTCTGAAAAATAAGTTTGATTACCAAAAAATGAATAAAAAAGCTAAAAAGAGGTACATTAGTGAAAAAACAAAAAAAAGTAAGATATTTAGAAAAATGAAAATTTATATTATATTCTTTGGGGAATGATATTACAATAATAGTGTCATCCATATTAAAGTTGTGATAATATGTACATTTGTCAGATCTTACCTACTGCCAACAATTTGATACTAGCAACGCTTATCGATTTACCACCTTCGAGTGGAAATCCAAACAAAGAAGATGAAAAACCTAGTATATTCCTCTGTCTTCTTAACCCTAATGATGAATTACAAAGCATTTTGGATATCGATGAAATCATGATTGTTAGATTCACTGGTATCGGTATTGGTATCGACATTGGGATGATACAGTTTCGCTAATCTTTAATATGTTGCCTTAATCTTCAAACTATGTCACTACCTTAATCTTTGAGCAAAATGTCGGGGAAATACACACGGAAGAGAGAACGAACGTGAAATCATGTGAGCGCCAAAGAAACGTAAAATCAACTTACGCTCCATTCTAAAGAAAATGATTTTTTCCTGAAAATAAATTTACCCTCTTTGTTTTACCAAACACCGTAAAATGAGAAAATCATTTTTTGGGAAAATAATTTTCACGCCTACCAAACACATCCTTAGATACTAATTGATTTTATAACAATATGAATCGAGTCAGTCTCTCTCATTATATTTAGGTCTTTGGACGTTAATAATTTGAACTATTGAAGGTTTAAACGCCAATAATCTGATATGGAAAAATACCACTCCATATAAGCTTACTTTTTGAGATATTTATTTTCAATAGTAAAACTGTGATTCTAGATTGTATTTTTTATGCAATTTGAACTTTGTAAATGAATGTATGCAACTTAAATAGTCAAATGTAGACCTGATAAATGGGTCATTCGATTCGAGTACGGGTCGGGTCATGTTCGAGTTAAGTAACATTTCGGGTTGTTTCGGTTTAGGTCGGATATGATTCGGGCCAGGTCGATTTTGGGTCTACTAATTTTTGGTGACATGCTCTCGTCGTGCCAAAACAAGCAACTTTGTAGAAAATTTCGGGTCGGGTATGGTTCGATTCGGATCAATTCGGATTTCGGGTCCACTTTCGGGTGAGCATATATCGGATGTCGGGTTGGGTATGGATCTGGATTGTTTGGTTCGAAATTCGGATCTCCAGTCAGTTTTGTCAGGTCTAATCAAATGCCAGACTGTTCAGAACCATTTCTTCATACCAAATTGTTCGCGTCCCAGCTCTCAATAATTCAAATTGTTCATGTACAAAAACCCTTATATTTATCATGAAGGATGTCAAATAGTGGATTATTTAGCAACTCAAACTATTGCGTAAGATAAACTTCTTTATTAATGATTGTTTTACTTGTCACGATCTCATCTTTTTCTGATAAAATGAAGCTTTTTCAAAGGTTTTTGTGATGCAAGGCCTCTAGTATGACTAATTTACCTTTATTGAAAAAATAAAGAATCATATATAAAATACGTGTAGGTCTTATAGAATCACATCATTTTAGGGATTCGCTTCAGTAAATATATAATGGAATAGAATTGATAATAAAACTCAATAGAATTAATAGTTCGATACTTTGATAGGTTATAACATCTTTATAGTTAAATACAAATATTGTAAATTATAAATTTCTCCAATTATAGAACGATTGAAATTTTATCCTTTCATGATATATAATTGTTAAGGTTAGAGTAATTCTTTGATCTTTAAAATATGTCAAATCCTAAACTTGCTAGACGATTATAGCAGGAACTGAGTTGCCTAAGAGCACTCGCAGTGGAACACAAAATAAAGAAACGCGGGCCCCCACATGACCACTTGTCACCACATGAGAGGAGAGAGGGAGGTGTGCCATGCAAGGAAAAACGCCTGCCCGTGGCTCCCCGCTGGCCACATTTTGCCTTTTTTTAATATTTTTTTATTTTTTCTTTTTTTTGAGGTAAGTATATAATTTTTAAATAATTTGAAAAATAGGTTGTGTGTTATAAAGTGGGTCCATAATAAATATTTTTATTGGATAATTAAAATTGAGTTTCATAGGTTGGAGAAGTGATAGAATGCAAGTTTCAAAATTGTAAAAATTTTGCTGATGTGACAGATCAGAATTTCATAAACTGAAACTCTGGCTGAAAATGCTCTAAATAGATTTGCACACTTGTTTAGAATTGACCCTCATTGATTTGACCCCTTTTTCTTTTTCCCTTCCAAGCCCATGGGGTTGAGGATAACTTGAACAATTCAATATTCAAAGTTGGCTACCCACAGGCCAACCCAACCAACCCCCCTCCCCTCCTTCAAAACCCAAAAAAAGGGGAAGAAAAAGGAAGGGTTGCCTGTTAACAATTTTTTTTTTTTGGGGGGGGGGGGGGGGCATCAAGAAGGGTTGCCCGTTGAGAATTGATAAGGTCACAAAGTGTAGCTCATTATAGAATCCTTAAAAAATTACTCAAAAGGCAAGGCAAGACTCCATGAGGTAATCATTCCCACCAAATCTGCAAAAGCAATCAGGGAGATGAATAGGATCAGAAAACAAATGGCAGGGCAGCAAACTCATTGCTGTCTTCATTATCGGGCAATATTCCGCCTGTTGTATGTCCCAGCCTTTGTTTTTTACCCCTTTTTTTTTTCATTGGGTCTTTGAGAGGTGCAATGGGATCCTAGGAATTGGAGAAGTCAAATACATTTAAAGCCTTTGATTTTGGATATTGCTAGATTCTAAAAATTAAGTGTTACGATAATTTTTTCAGTTGTTTCAATCAACAATAAAAAGCCAAAAAAAAAGGAAGGAGTGGAAAAGAGTGATCTTAACAGAGTATATTAGTACCTATTTGACCTGACTTCTGATGGTATTTTTAGACCGCAAAAACACTAACTAGGTCAAATACCTATTTTTTAAAAAACTAAAAGCTGTTTTTGAAAAACATTTTTGAAAGAAACTGCCCCCAAAAACAAAAGCAGCAATTTGCTGCTTCTGATTATAGATTTTCACGGAACATGCCTCATAATATGGGGAGCACTTAAGTATTATTTGCAAAGACACTCAAATATTATTCGCATCTAGACCAATATGCCCCTAAGAATCAAACAAATTCCCACCCAATACCCATATATTTCACACGTACAAATATAACATATTTCACCCAAAGATTCTACATCTCTCTCTCTCTCCACCGCCCCCATCCAATTCTATCCCAATAGAAAACAATCCCACTGCAACTTCTATACTGATTTTCATCTTGTTTCTCTGTGTTGCCATTAATCACCAGTTATGTTTTTACTTTGAGTTTTAGATCCCTAATGATCCATTTTAAAGCCATATATCTCAATTTTTGATGCCATTTGCTAATATAGGTTCAGAAAAATTAGCTAATCTTTTTATAATGATCAATTAATTTATTGAGAAAGTGATTTCAAACAATGAAGTGGAACACAAAAACATATGAAGAGAGAAAGTGGAGAAAGAAAGAAAGTGATTTCAAGATCATTAGTTTCTCTGTTAAGCCATATTCAATAGCTAACAAACAAACAAATACTAATGTGGACATAAGTAAAGTATTTATTTAATTTTCTTCACAACTTAGGCTTTGAGCAATGGGTGGCTACTGCTCCTTTTCATCTATCAAGTCTGGAAAAAGGTTAGAAATACGTGTTACTATTTGTAGTGGATAGCTTGATATTTTTCAAGACCAAAATAAAAAATGTAAAAAACAAAATTAAAAACAAAATAATAGTTTCACAAAAATTAGGCCAAGCAATTCAATTCTTTCAAAAACACTTCTACTATAAATTAGACCAAACACTTTCTAATTTCTACAAAAACAGTTTTTAAAAAAATTACTTCTGAAAAATAAAAGCAGATATTCACAAATTAGGCCAAACATGCTCTTAGAAGATCTTTCGGCTTAGAGATAGAGTAAAGTGACTTCATTGGGATTCTGATAACCCCATCGCGTAGAAGAGATAAAGGCCCTATTTGGCAAACAGCTATTAGATGTTAGCTGTTAGCTGTTTGTATTAGCTGTTAGCTGTTAACTGTTTGAGTTAGCTGTTTGTATTAGCTGTTTGTTGAAAAACTGTTTGATAATATTAGCTGTTTCTGATAAAGTTGTGAGACAAAAAGCTAATTCTTCAAAAAGTTCTTCCAAAAAGCTCATGAAATTAGCTTTTTTAAATTAGCTTTTTGGACCCAAAAAGCTCTTTTACCAAACACCCAGATTAGCTTTTTCACTTAGTCAAATAGCTAATTTTGGTTTAAAAAAAAATTTTTGACCAAAAAGTTCTTCAAAAAGCTGACTTGTTGGGCATTTGGCTAGTTGGCTCTCAATCTCTAGGAGGCCTGAGTGTTGGGTATTTCTCCCTCCCACTTAGTGTATACTGTGTTAGGTAGGGACCTTTTGAATGATACCTTGCCCTTGCTCATAGGAAAAGACTACCCAACCCGGAAGTTTTAGATATGGAGTGTATTCAACGCTCAGAGGATGGGAAATGCATCCATTCGAGAGCTCTAGTTCTTCACTTATCTTAAGCCATCATTGGCTAGTTGGGCAGCTAAGCCCCAATAGTCGAGTTATGGGCTAGACTTGTCAAACCAGTTATCCATAAACAGAAGATAGCTTGTTTAGAAGACTCATTATATATGGAGCAGTTTAATCGTAAAGGCTCAAAAGAAAATAAGTAAACGGAGGATTTTAAGCTCCCAGATAGAGTTGGACATTTGTTTCGTGCTAGATTGTCAAGTCGATGTATTGAAAATTGTGTCAAACTTGAATCTACCTTAAAATAGCCTAACCTACTAAAAAAATATTAAGCAGTTATATTTTGATCGTTAATTGGTAAAACATGTTGATTTTGAGTAAAATTGAACAATCTCATGTCCCTTCTTATCTCTTTCAATAATTTTAATTATACCGGATTCAATATGTAGAGTTAATGCCAACAGATTATAGAAAGATGT
Organism: Carnegiea gigantea; assembly: GCA_029747015.1. Lineage (NCBI taxonomy): Eukaryota > Viridiplantae > Streptophyta > Magnoliopsida > Caryophyllales > Cactaceae > Carnegiea > Carnegiea gigantea. The sequence goes on along the minus strand of JAKOGI010000241.1, from coordinate 594,275 downwards.
TTTGTTTTGTCAATAACATTATTTCTTTCTCCCATCCAGGAATAAAGGACCCACGAGATGCATCACCCTAACACAATCAAGATCTAACAAAAAATTCTTTTTCTTTATGGACAAAGGAGGGGGTGTTATATTAATGTAGACGAAACATAAGCATACACGTCATCTAAGGCTCGATTCAAAATGCTCTCCCAGACCTCCTCACTCTATAGCCTACTACCAACAAACATCGATTGTCAATGAGCTAATACGTGGGCAACTTTATTCGTACTCCTCTTGACAAAAGACCAAGAAAAATAACTAAATGAGTCAACGAAAGAAAAAATAACGTGAATGATACGACCAACACAATTATCTTGAAGAGCCTTGGCATTTAATTTTTTGACCAACTAAAGACGATCACTCTCAATCACCAAGCTATCAAAACCCGCCTCCTTGACACATTTGAGAGCGAATAAACATGCTTTTGCCTCTTCGATGTCCGCATCAACAAAACCTACGCTTTGTTGAGTCCTAGCGAGGATGACATCTCCATCACAACTGCGTAGGACAAAGCCCCAAACCCAGCAAGATTCCACCACTTTACCACCATCAAAATTGAGCTTAAGCATACCCACCAATGGTGGTGACCAAAACTGTTGGTGAACCGTGGAGGAGTTGCATGTTCTCTCCTTAACCTCACGAAAGTTGCTAACCAGGGTCATGGTACGCTGACACACATGCAATAGGCATGACTCTTTAGCTCGAAATACAAAAGAATTATGGGCATTCCAGCACTCCGCAAGAATCGCTACGAACTCGCCCAACGTATCCCTCTCCAAAACAAACATACCATTCTCCATCGAATTCGAAATCATATGGAAATGACCAACCCGCACTCTGCGGTCCGTGCCACTCGCTTCCCATACTGTAGGAAGAAATAGGAGTAACCTGGATGTAAAAATATACTGCCGGTAATAGTCCACGATAATAAAGAAAACCAATTCACGCCAATAAGAATATGAAGCGACTACTAGAGTCGTTTTTGAGTTTCACGTCCTAAACCCGAGAATCCAATTGATGGTGATTTAGCCATGAGAGAGAAGTAGGAGAATATGGGAAATCTAATATTCGCGTCATGGCGTCTACCAAGGCTGATCCCCTTAAACCCCTTTATATAGGTTGGGGGTAGCAAAGGTTGTCGCCCTAGGCGACTTAAGTGGCCGTCGGGCCTAATCTCATTAGGCCCGTCCAACAACTCCCACTCGGCCACTTAGACCGTAAAATACGTATTCTCCATGTATCACAACTCCTCACGCTTCATACCAGGAATAGGACGTGCGACCAAAAATAACAAGTAGTGTTATATTAAGTTACCATCCAACTAACATAACACTTTCACGAAATACGATACCCCAAAAATATTCCAAGACATCACCAGTGGCATCTCTAATCCCTTATGTCTGATATATCATATGATTATGTTCTCAACATAATCGCCCGGGCTGATATGGTGATGGTGGATAGATTTTTCCTTAAACACTCATGAAATATCATCTTAGCTTAATTGCTTTCCTAACGTGTTCTCGCTGAACCGTATACATCGTGGTTCTTGAGAATCACATTAAAGTAGCATCGTTAAGCTTTGACTTAATATTATAACTTTAAGTCAAAGGGTTATCTTCCATAGGGTCACACAGTGACAAGTGATAGGGAATCCAATTGTCACCCCACATATAGGTCGTCTTATAAGCACACATAGTATGAGATGTGTGTCACGGCATAGCTCCCACTTATCTAGGTTCGTCACTCTTTATGCCATGCGAATCGTCAGTCTAGATTTTCACCCAAAAATCTAACCTAAACTACTAAATCAACATACTGAATGTTGGTCTTGACACTCAAGATTCGGCTTTTAAGGTTTCAATATGAAAACTTATTTCATACTCGACTCCTTCGAGTCTCATCTTAGTTTTACTAAGGCGACTATATTCATTCCACTCACACACTTCCAGTGTAAGTAATCAATATTGCACACCCAGTGCTAATATGATTCAGTCTTATCATACCCGCTACTCAAGTGTTATGGTGATTGCCTATGTGACTAGGCCAATCAGAAGCCTGTGACATTTCAATATGCCTAACGTATAACAATGAGCATCTTGCCCATAAAAGAAATATGTCCATCATGTAACAGAACATATCTAGATATCAAACCTTATGAAATCCAAGACTCAACCAATGAGTTTTTACTATTTTTATGTTATTGAGGGTTGGTCTTCTGTGTTCGATAAGCTACTACGTGCTCTAATGGGTTTCGATTTGAGTAGCAATTTCAGCTTAATATGGAGTGGCTGATACTCCATGAGCCTCTATTTAAGCACATTTCAAGAGACTATAGCTTAGATGTACTTCTGCATCTAACTTGGCATAAACGTTTCTCTCTATTTTCTCTCCTTAATTTTGTTTTCTTTTGTATATATTTGTGGCTTTATTTCATTTTTGTTTTCTTTTTGAGTCGTCGAGCCTTGTCTTTGTCTTTATATTTGAGTTATCTTTTTCTTTTTGTATATTTGTTTTTCTTTAGTGTTTATTTTGTGTTTTATGTTTCTTTTCACTTCCAATAAATACATTGTGAGATTTCGGTGTAGAGGTGGGGAAACTTTGAAGAAATTTTGATTTGAAAAAAATAAAAAAATTTGAAAAAACTTGGAAAATTCAAAAAAGATTTTTGTTTTGTTTTTGGGAGGCTTTGTACTATTCCAATTAGCTTAAATCCCCCGTACTTTGGCTTTTAGGTTGTACATAAGTGTGATGTGTATGATAGGTCTCTGTCCTCATTGTTTTATTCTAAACTCTAATTCTAATCCCAATTATTCATTATTGATGTGTAATCCAATCCTTATTTATCTCATCATCATTATCTTAAGGTTTTAGTCTTCTATAATCGGCTCTCCCACTTGTCTTGGACACGATTACTTTGGTTTTTGTTTGTATTCTAAAAAACAAAAGAAAAAATAGGGAAAAAAAAGAAAAAAGAAGGAAAAAAGAAAGGAAAAAAAGGAAAAAAAATAAAATTTGGAATGACAAGTATCCCTTTGAGGCATGCACTATTGGACGTTACTCTTTGAGGCATGTGCTACTGAGTGTTACCCTTTGAGGCAATACTGCTACTGAAAAAACTTGCTTCCTATGTGAATAAATCAATAATATAGTTTGTGTTAGTCAAGTGCGATTGAGTTTGATTTTGGTAAGTCTAAACCCTAGGATGATGATGCACTTGCACACGAGCACTTGGATGGATTCAAAGTCTTAATGTATAGTGGGGTGAAAAGTTAGTACTTTGATATCATCCATTGACTAGGGAGCCTTGATGAGTACATTCTGTTTATATGCAGGCCAATATCTTTGCTACAGGGTGGTTTGATTAGTCAGAATGTGGACAGGCTTCTCCCTTGTATATCTATGTGCTTTGTTTGTAAATCCAAACTGTTTTCTATTTCTACCTCTATTTTCCTTTTCCAATTAATTCCTTTTTCTAGATTTTATGGGTATATCTTCTGCAAACCCTGACGAGACCTTCCTCGTCCACCAAGGGTGACTTAGGGGTTTAAAGGGATTATTGCACGTGCAAAGTACAACCGTGATTCACACGAAAGTGAGTTAGGACTTTGTTTTGTTTTCTTTTCTAGGATTTTTAGTTTTCTTTTACTCGAGGACGAGCAAAATTTAGGTGTGGGGGTATTTGTTTAGCTTGAAAATATGTTATTTTTATACCCTTTATTATCTAATATTTGCTCGAAATAAATTATTAACTTAGAATTTTATATATCGTTTTATTTGTTTTGTAGAAATTTGAGAAATTTGAAGAATAAATAAATTGTTTGGAAAAAAGAGAGAAAGTTGAATCAAAAAGGGATTGGATTTAGAACAAGCACAGGATCAAGAAAACAGAGAGAGAAGCTCGGCCCAGTAGCGTCGAGGCCCAAAAGTAGGCCCAGCGGTCCCATCTCATTTCCGCCCATTCCCCCCCTTTTCTCTTTTCCTCTCTTTGGGCCGGCCCACATGCCTCCATCTTTCTTCAGCTGGGATCCGGCCTACCTTCTCACTTAAGAGTCACGCATTTGGCACGTGAATCTCAGTCAGCCCCTCCCCATCTGTGCTTTTCCTCTTCGTCCCTTCCAACGCAGAGAACCCGAAAGACAGGGCAAAACAGAACCGAAAACCAGAGAAAACAGAACAGAGCATGGCGGCGTTCTTCCTTCCAAATCGCAGCCGTTACTCCCCCTCTCTCTCCTCCTTCATGTCCAAATTAATAGCATCATCATTTCAGCGATTACCATGACATTAATAGGGGCAATCGAAGAGAAGGACGGCGTTCTAAGGGTGCTTGAAATGGAGGTCGAGAGCAGAGCAAGGGAGAGATGAGTAGCAGATTAGGATAGCAACTGGATTCAGTTCTCAGTTTCAATTTCTTTGTTTTTTTTTTTCAATTTCAGATTAAGGTTTCAGTTTTTAGTTCAATTTTTGAATTCGAAATTGTTCAAAGCAAATTTCAATAGTTCAGTTCACTTTCCCAGTTTCAATTTTGGATGCCCTATTCCCGCAGTGCTTGGTTTTCATTCCAGGCTCATCGGGATTGCAATTCAGTTTTCTAGGTTTGACTCGAATTCGGGTTCGTATCGCTCTGATACGATGTCAATGGTGTTCTGGGTAGGAGGATCAGTGGTACCAAGTGTTGGTGACTTGAAATTGTTTGCAATTTGGTGCTTGATGCTTACTTGGGCACTTTCTTTGCAAATTAGAGTATTGTGAGTAATTTCATGAATCAATTTCTTTTATTTAGGCCGTTAACTTGTTTGGTGAAATTATTGACCGCGGTGCTGGTCAATTTAGTATTTAGTTTTAATTCTAATAAGCATTTTCGTAAACTAATTTACAATTCATCCTAGGGATCGACACCTTCAAGTATTAGAACGATAAACCGAAAACACACCAGAGCTTTAGTAATGCCAAATCAACTTACCCGCCAGCCAAGAGGAGCAAAGAGGGATACTCAGTATTGCCTCCGTGTCACACGGTAAGAAAAGCTTCCTAACAAGTGCCGCATTCCAGTTTCCTATATTATGGTCAACCAAAGTGCATACGTTTATCTGGGAAGCTTGCATTGACTTAGGTGTAATAACCTGAAAAGTTCAAGGTCGAGGGATCCACCTATCATTCCATACATCCACAGACTCACCATCCCCAGTTAACCATCGAGAGCCTTCGTTAACAACTTTGCACAAGCTTCATAAACTACGCCACACGAAACTTGGTCGAGGACCTAACTCAACATCAAGAATAGAGTAGCTTAGGTAATATCTTGCTCTTAGAAGTCTGGCAACGATAGAATTTCATCTTTTAGGGGACGACAAATATGTTTTGCTGGCAAGGCTTCATTAAAAGCCTCTATCTTTCCACACCCCAGTCCCCCATCTCGCTTCAGTTGACACAGTTTCGAACTACTGAGCTAATGAAGTTTCTGTTTCTCCTATTTGTGAACCAACCAAAAACAACATATAGCAAACTGAATAGAATGAAATAGTTCATGGGAGAACTAAAACACATTCATTGCGTAAGTTGGGATAGCATGGGCCATAACCTTTATCAGCACTTCACTTCTTGCACATGAGAAAAGCCTGTCCATCCAATTTGACAACCTGGATTTAATGCGATCAACAATAAATAGGAATGGCATCTTCTTCGATTTATCGATCATAGCTAGAAGCCCCAAGTACTTATCATGGGCCAGGACTTCCCTGATATCTAGACAATGGGTAATGCGACTCCTCTTATCATTCTTACATGCCGGCCGAAAGAAACTATTATCTTGGTGTAGTTCACATGTTGCCCCAAAGCACGCTCGTACTTGAATTATACTCTTTCACTGCAAGAGCCTGGGCCTCCTCCGCACCACATAAAATTATCGTATCATTTGCAAACAGGAGACGAGAAATAGCAGGATCATTGTTGCAGATGCGATGGCCATAAATAGCCTGCACTTCAGAAGCCATTTGTAAAGATCTAGATAATCCTTCAAAGATAAGCAGAAATAGCTAAGGGGAGATGGAATCTTCTTGCTGAAGACCCCTACTCAGGATTATGTTACCTCTAGGAATGCCATTCACTGGGAATGAGAAGGAGGCTGACTTCACATACTGCATAACCAGATCCACCCAAGATCGCCTAAACCCCAACTGTATCATAACCCTCTCAAGAAAAGGCCATTCAACCCTGTCATATGCCTTTGTCATGCCAAGCTTAATCATCCCCACCTACGCTCTTATCTCGCTTATAGCATGGAACATCATAGAAGCACGGATAATATTACGTCTCTGCCAGGAGTGAAAGCTAATTGAGTCTTTGAAATAGCACTCGGCAATATAAATTCCAGACTATTCTTAATAACCTTGGTAACAAGTTTATAAACAACATTATAAAGGCTAATTGGCAGAAAATCCCCTATGGAACTCGGCTTAGGCTTCTTCGGAATTAGTGTGACAAAAGTGTTGGTGGAATTGAATATCCATGAAAAATAGCCAGAGAGACGTACTCCCCAACCTTGCCCCCGATCTTCTGATAGAAGAAAGGGTTCATCTCATCAGGCCCAGGAGCTTCGCGGGGGTGCATTTGTTTATGAGCCTTCTCGACCCCCTCCTTCGTATACAGCAAAAATAGAGCATTATTCAAGCTATCAGTAACTCTTGGTTGAACATAATCAATGATCTCATCCACAACCAAATCACCCGATGAAGAAAATAACTTAGTAAAATAATTGAGGACAATATCCTCAATTTCCTCATGATCATAATGCACCCTACCCTCCTCATCAGCAAGCTCATCAATGGACGTTGTAGCCCTCTGCATGTTAGCTCTTGTTTGGAAGCATCTGGTATTAGAATCACCATATTTTAGACAATCAACTCGAGCCCGCTGCCACCAAAGGATCTCCTCTCTGTGTCTCCATTCCTTAATCTTAGCTAATATATTCCTCTTGCTCATAACATCATGTTGAATCCGCAACTGTTCCTCCAGTGTTCTAATTTTATCACTCACTTTCCCAAATTGCTCCTTGTTCCCCTTCAACAGCTTAGTAGCACATGTCTCAATCGTCGCACAGAGACTCTCCACTTCCTCCCTCCGAACTGTATTGGACCAAGACTAAGAAATCACTCCCTCACAAGATTGATCTATCACCCACATATCAGATCTAAACACTCGATGAGTCTTCAATTCTCGTGGAGCCCCTTTTGCGTGCCGCACTTCAGGAGGTTTGGTAAATGATCAGAAATATAAACAGTCAATGTGCATTACAGAAGCTTTCGGGAACAGAAGAGACCAACCAGTAGAACCACAAAATCTATCTAGCCGCTCGTTGACTATCTACCCCTTATGCTAGAAATGGGTCCATGTGAATTCATAGCCAGAAAAGCCAAGATCAAAAATCTCCTCCCACAAGCCACGACAAATCAGAATGGGATTTAAGGTTACCGATCAATTGATCCATTTATGAGGGATAGAAAGCAAGCGAGTCAAAACTTAGTCTAATCACAAGGTACCAAATAACCGAATATCTACCACTTGTATGGTTGAAGAGTAATAGCGACCTCATGGTTTTGTACGTACGAATTATTTTTGTATCATCTCTACTCCTTCACATGTGTGCCTTTCTGTTTTAGGATGTATGTTTAGCCCTTATGTTGTCTTATAGATGCTTTTTTTTTTGTAATTAAATGAAGGGCATCATCTGCACATGAACTAGAACCCCTTCTTTTCATCCTAGCAAAACCACAAAGTAACTATGAGCCCTTACCCATAACACCCAAATGTCCACTTCCTCATAACACCCAAATGCCCACTTCGTCCATGGCAAGTATGTATGGATTATTTTTACTATCCTGCTTGATGATGAGGGTTCTTCCCTCCCCCCCCCCCCCCAACCCGGCGGGAAATTGATGAAAGAGTTGAAGAAGAATGGTGACGTTTTACATTAGAGTTATCCTAATAAATTGAAAGACATATCTCTAGTAAAATTTAAATTGTACACTTTTTTTTAAAAGATAGGACAAATTTTGCTGCCCTCAAAAAAAAAAAAAAAAAGGAACTATGGTACATAACTGCGTATGCATCATGTAAGGGCAAAAAAAAAGGAATGAATCTGCGGGCGATATACTGAATGAGCTCATGAGATGTCACTAGGGCCCAAAGCCCAATACATCCTAATTGAGTGGCCATTCTGGCATTTAAGCGTGTTAATAAGCCCAATAGATGCAGAGCCTCGATTAAAGAGTGTGTCTGTGTGTGAGAGAGATTTCTTTCCCCCCATTTGCCTTTGGCTCATAAGCCAGCTCGTCGCCTGTGGTTGCTCGCCCAACTCTCTGGGTCTCTCCCTTGTCGTTTTTGCTGTGTTTCTGTGTTTAATTTTGTCTTTCTTTTCCTCGAGTCAAACAAGATGTTGTATTGCGAAGTGAGTCTACAGAGATTATTTTATTTAGTGAATCAAAGCAGTAAGTTTTGCAATGTGGACTATGGAGATTGAGTGATGCAAGCCAAACAATAGAATGATGGCATTGCATGGATGGGGTTGAGTGTAGATCCCTACTAGTGAGTCATGATATTGGCTTGACATTGTATATGCTCTTTGAGCTATTTCTCTCTTATCCATTTTCTATCAATTGCGTCTCTTCCCCCTCTCTCCCTAAATTTCTATTAGCTATCTATTTTCTTTTTTTTTTTTTTTAAATTCATGAAACTGCTAGCCATCTCTTCACTTCGTTCTTCTTACTCTCTCTTTGAAAAATGACTTTTCGTTTATGCTCTCCTTCGTGATTTTCTTTTATTCTTCTCTTGATTTATCATATTTTGATTTCAATTTGGATCACATTGCTTTCTATTATGGTTTTATTATTTTACTTAAATTTTCATTGGTCATTTGGAGATCTGTATTGGGTTCAAATTTTTATCGATTTTGAGGGGTTTTTTTTGCTTTTTTTTTTTTTTTGGCTGATGTTTAGGCATGTATTTATTGGCATTTACTATCATTTTTGACTCTTTTATAATTGATTTTTGTTTTTGCCCGGAAACATTAGGGTACGAGTGGAGAGAGTTTGAAAAGGGAAGACAGGCTCTCGTCACATACCATCTGCTAATCAAAACTCATTCACGTTAATCATCACCACGCCTCCTTCACTATCTTCATCATCATCATCCTGCTTCGCCCATTATCACACTGTCACGTCTTCCTCTTCATTCCACCATCATTATCCCCTACATCGTCACCAATCCACCCCACATCGTCCCACCTGCAACATCTTCATCATCAACGCCAACTTCGTCAAGATCATCATGTTGTCATCATACTCCTCATACTACGATAGTATTCTAGTGTTTATTTTATTAAGTTTAGTTTTTTTATTGAACATGAAATATGTAGGTCATATTTAGGGTTAATACAGAGCCCTAATCTACTGCTATATAATTTCAGGGCTTTTGGAAATTATTTGATAACTTTTCAAAATTATTTCACGAGTTTGATACGTGGAGGGTTTTTGCTTTAATAAATCCAGAAATTAAGTTTGTAAAACTATAATTTATGTTTTATAGTTTGATTAAGTCTAAAAAACTTTTTATAACCTGGTTAATTAGTTTATTTATTTTTATATTTATTTAAGTGCAATTTATTAGTTATTTGATTTCAAATTTTATTTTCTGTTAGCATTTTCTGCAATTATCTTTTGTTTAATGTTTTTTAAAAATAATTAGATATATTCCTGTGATTATAAACATAATTATTTGTAGAATATTGGTTTAGGTGATCTTATGCGATATTTGGTAGTAATTTTTCTACTTGTTATATTTTGTTTTAATTTCTAGTTTAATATTGTGTGGTTATTTATGTTTAATTTTTCGACAATATTTAGGTCAGGCATTTACTGTTTTATTTTAAAAATTTTGACTTATAATATTTTAGAGTATTAGTGAGTAAATTTCTATATTTTCCCTTGGTTAGTTTGAATCTATTAAAAGGAAAATAAAAAATAAAAGTGGTAAATTTAATTAGATTTAAACTAGCTTGCTATCATAGCATTTTTCATGGGATCGATCCCTACTTGCTTATACCATAAACATTTTTATCAATCAATGTAGCAATTGAATTTGTAGCTGTACAATAAGCTTTATAGTAACTGCTGTGATTGCGATCTTCATAACAAAGGTTCATCATATAAATATACGCTTAATCATGCAATAAATGAGGAAGAAGAACTTGATTAAACATGAAATAAATGGTTCCTGTGATTGCTCATTGCATATCTTTGTGGACATATTGAAGCACTTTGCGGTAGTTACGTAGCATTTACACATCTCAGACCAATACATTCTGAATCAAATTGCCATATCAATATGACCCAGTTCAATCTTCTTCCACACAAACCCCTTCGCGATCAATGCATAGACAATCAAATCCACACAACACAACCCAGCCAAGACCCAATAGAAGTTATCAAGATGGGCACGATTAAGGTTATTCACCAACCATGGATCACCCCAGTTCGAGCTTATCTTTTGGACAACAGATATAATCACGGTACTCAGAAAGGCACCAACCCCTAAGGCACCATTGGTTAAGGCCGAGCCCATGCTTCTCATGTCCTCTGGCATCTGGTCATAGAACAACTCTTGCATGCCAACATATGCGAACATGTCACTTAGCCCCATGACTAGGAATTGTGGGACTAGCCACCCAACACTCATAGGGACAACGGCCTTTGGTTGGTCAATGATACCATGCCTAGCCGCTATCCTAACCCTTCTAGCCTCCACCAGGGCGGCTATAGCTATGGTGAGGATAGATAGTGCCAAGCCCAGGCCAATCCTCTGTAGGGAAGTTATGCCGGAAGGGATTCCTGTCGCTTTTCTGATGGCACGGACAAGGAATTTGTCGTAAAATGGGACAAACAGGAGGATTGTGATTCCAGGTACGACCTGGAGGGATGCCGGTGGGACTTGAAACTTAGGGCCAAGGGACCGATCCATGGTGCTCGCTTGCTTGATAAAGAACGTATGAACTTGCGCCACTATGATGGCATAGGCAAAGGTGCATGCCCAAATGGGGATTAACCGAAGGAGGAGCTTTACTTCTTCAACTTGGTTCACTGAGCAAAGCCTCCAAGGGTTCCTTTGTTTGCTTGATGCATCTTGGTCATCAATAATCATTGCCTTGTCAAGACATCTGGAAATCAGACTTACTAGTTTCAGCTAGGAGGATGAACAATTAACACAATCAAAATCCCATGCTAGCCAACATATATATGTTACGAAGAGTCATTCTATACTGATTGTTTTCCTTCTTATTTTGCTAGTACCGATTTATCTCAATATTGATAGGCATGAGCATAGACCTGACTAGCTTCTTCTTTCTATTCCGATCATATACTAATACATCATCGGTAAAACCCTACAATTTACTTGAATTTTTTGGTGCAAAGGGAAGCACGACAATGATGTAGGCAAGTACCGAACCCAAGTCCCTTTGATAATGCCAAAGACATTGTTGAATAATCTAGTTGACTAGAGACATTGCTAAATAATCCAGTTGGCTAGAATCCAAAACTGAGTGTAAATTTTAAAATACACAGCCCATCTAAATATCAGAATCCTTAGTTCTCTCTTTTATTTCATATTTCAACTTCACAATATAGTCACCAATGAAAGCTAATCCACTAGAATATGTTGGTAGGATTTAAGTCGGCATATCATAGTGGGCAAGGGATAGTCAATGCATTTTCAATCAAATCTATGATAACCAAAGTACGTACGTGTGATTTGTTGCTTTCAATTCCCTAAGCCATTAAAAATGCACTTATGAAGTAAGATAACCTACAACTTTACTTATTAGAGGTAGTAGTCTTGATAGTGATAGGAAAAGGGTATGAGAGAAAACTTAACAGCCCATGGAGGGCCGCTATTCCACATCCTTCATAAGCTCAGGGGACACTCCTCTAACAATGGCACATAATATGATAATAAGCCAATAAATTCCAAGATGGTACAAGGGTCGGCTTTACCTCAATTCATCCCCCCTAAGGGCCTGTTCTTTTCGTGGGTCAATCCACATTTACCAACTTCAACTCACTTCAACCTACTTCAACGTATTTCAACCCACTTGAAAATAAAAATACTAACTTCAACCCACTTCAACCTACTTCAACCTACTTCAACCCACCCTCTTCATAATTTTAATAATTTGTAAAGTATCATATGGGATTTAGGGCCTGTTGTTTTCGTGAGTACATTGGGTGGGAAAAAGGGTGAAGTCGGTTGAAGTAGGTTGCGGTAGGCTGAAGTTGGTATTTTTTTTTGAGGTGGGTTGAAATAGATTGAACTAAATTGAAGTGGGTTGATGTAGATTGAAATGCGTTGAAGTTGGTATATTTTGTATGTGGTGGATTGAAGTGGGTTAAAATAATGAGAATGAAACTAATGTGTGATAATTTATGAAGTTATCGAAATTTTGTGAAATTTTTGTTCAGTCTTTTTTATTTTTTATTTTTTTATTTTTTTACTTTTTATTTTTTATTTTTTTCTTTTTTCTTTTTTCTTTTTTCCTTATTATTTTGTATTTTGTATTTTTTACGTTGTTTGTTTTATTTTTTACTTTTTATTTTTTATTTTTTAATTTTAATTTTAATTTTTTGAATAAAAAATTAAAAATTAAAAATTAAAAAAATAATAAATTACAAAATAATAAATTAAAAAATAAAAAATAAAAAATAAAAAATAAGAACCAAGAAATTAAAAAAAAAAAATAAGAAATAAGAAATAAGAAATAAAAAATAAGAAATAAGAAATAAAAAATAAAAAATAAAAATGAAAAACGAAAAACGAAAAACGAAAAAATGAAAAACGAAAAAATGAAAAATTAAAAAATTAAAAATTAAAAATTAAAAATTAAAAATCAAAAATAAAAAATAAAAAATAAAAAATAAAAAATAAAAATAAAAATAAAAATAAAAAATAAAAAAGAATAAACAAAAATTTCACAAAATTTCGATAACTTCATAAATTATCACACATTAGTTACATTCTTATTATTTTAACCCACTTCAACCCACCACATAAAAAATATACCAACTTTAACCCACTTCAACCAACATCAACCCACTTCAACCTACTTCAACCTATTTTAACCCACCTCAAAAAAAAATACCAACTTCAACCCACCTCAACCTATTTCAACCTACTTCATCCTTTTACCCACCCTATTTATCCACGAAAAGAACAGGCCCTAAGAGTGTAGGTCCCCCTCTCTATTATCTTTTGATTCACATACAAGCATGTTTAGTCACTGTCTAGGGCTTTTTTGAGAAAGAAAATAGGTAAAGTTCAAATGTATATATGGCTAAGATGCATTTTCTATGTTAGTGGGCTCTTTTCTCCTCAAAATAAAAAAATTTTTGAAAAAGAAGAGGAGGAGGAGGAGGCTGTGTAAGGGCATCATATGGTGGGCTGACCGGGTTCCACACTTCTAATTTTAGTATTGACGGTTGATATATAAATTTAGTTGTAAGAAAGTGGGATTAATACCCCGTAACTATCATTCATATTGATTTACCCTGCTTGCAATTATTTCAACCTTTTAGCATTAAACTTGGTCATAAAAATAGAGTGGAATTAGATGCTAAGAATAGTACAATTTTAGCATAGATTCATTGAGGTATTGGCTGTTTCTTTTTTTTTTTTTTTTCCAGATGATAAATTACATATATTTTCATCTCTAAAATTCGGTACAGAGCCATATAGACCATTAGTTTTAAAATTATGCAAGTGCTGTTTGCGTCTACCACAATAAGTGTTTCACAAAAGCATCGGAATTGAACTAGTTTTAAGAAGAACAAGATGACTTCGGATGAGTACATTTTATATTATAATCGGTGTATTAACTATCCAATAAAATACCTATTTGCATACTTCTGCTGACATGACAAACACCACACATAACACATAATGGAACGAGAACACAAATTTAAATACAATAGTTCGCATCATATCCCAACAATGCCAAATATGTGTACAATACGCTTCACTCAGAATTGATATCTACGACTTTTCTTCAATGCAATGAATCAATTTGATGCTTTTTTGGCACAAGATATTATTGGAATGAGTTTTGGAGAATAAAGCATGAAAAAGATTCTCATGTTTATGATTATAACATAAGAAGGAAAATCGTGTTTGTCGATTATGATGTATCCAAGGACAAGCAAAATTCTTAGGGAATATGATCATTTAGAGGAGGGGGATCCCTCAGGTTAATTTACCCAAAACATGTAACTCTCAAAGTCTAGTCATTATCATGATAAGACGGGCTCTCAAGATGAAAAAAGCTTTGAATTTTTTGCAAAATAAATCAAAGCTTTGTCAGTACAAATATCAAAACCAAATTGAGGGAGCATTTTGTAGACAATCCAATGGTGTCTGTCTTGGTGGAGAGCTACCAAATTCATTGACTTTACTCAACTCCTCCTTACAAATTAATAGTGGGGTAGTTTTGTGAACGGTTGATTTTTAGGTATCCGAGATTTGATGCATTAATTTTGATGATCCTTATGAATTCCTCACAATTCAATCCTGAAATTACAAAAACACTCTTACTATTGTCCTTTTTGTTTTTTTTTAAAAAAAATCCAACTCCTCTTTTTTAAATACCTACAACACCACTGATAGACTGTCCAATAGTAGAAAGATAGTTTCTTGGGTTTTCACTTTAAAAGAAAAAAAACAAACAGGACCTAATAATAAGGATATTTTTGTAATTTCAGAACCGAATTATAAGGAATTCATAAGGTATTTATAAGTGAGGGTACTTAAAAATAAACTAAAAACTGTAAGGGTCATAAAAATTAATGCATTAAATCTCAGGATATCTAAAAGTTAACCGTTCTAGTTTTGTCGCCTTTACACACTATTTGGATTGAGGTATAGAGGGGGAAAGGAGTGGAAGAGGGGGAAAGGTAATCGAGGGAAAAGGAAGGGAAGGGAAGGAAAGGGAGATGACTTATACTCACCTTGATTGAATTTGTCATGAAAGAGGATGGAGAGAAAAGGGGTAGAGCGATTAAAAATCCTCCCCTCCCTTCCTTTCCCCCTCATTTTGAGGATAGGGGGAATGGGGGTGAAGGAGGGTGAAATGCTCCCCTTCGTTCCCCTTCCTTCCCCCTCATTTAATATTCGCAAACACAGGAAATGAAAGTTAATTAGTCTTCGTTCCCATTCCCTCCCCTCCCCTTCTATCTCATCAATCCAAACGGGCAGGTAGGTTTGAACTTGCTAAGGGATAAGTTTTTTTTTTTTTTTTTTTGGAGAAGGGAGGCGCACAAGTCGATCGATATATGGGGGATTCAAACTTAAACTTCTGACAACAATTCTAAGAGATTTTATCAGTTGAATTAATTAACATCCATATAAATTTGACAAACTTAATTGAACGACTCGATCAGAGATTTCTCAAAGAGTATCAATATCTGTCTTGAAAATTGTTCTTTAATTTGTCAAAATCACAAAGTGAAAAAGAGAAGACTAGAATCGATCAATTGCAATTGCATTTTCTCAAAGAGCACTAAGGAGGCAAGAAGAGCGGGAGAACGAAAGGAAAAGGAAGTCCGTAGGAAAAAGATAAATCATCAGAGAGGCGCATCAACAAGGTTGGGCCGACAAATTGTCTAATATTCTTTTTAAAAGAAAAAGTTAATTATTTTCAGATAACTGCACACTTCTGTTTAGATATATTATTAAAGGCGTATTCGTCAACAGTGTTTTTGGTACCGTTTGATATTTTGACTAAGTTAATACACTCATTAGGTAATTTTTAGTATTCGGTAACATAGTGTTTTGACTAGCATTTCAAGTAACGCTTAGTGTTTTGACTAGCGTTTCTGAAAAGTTAATAGTATTAACGTTTTGCATTCAAAAGTAGCTTTTTATATTTTTTTGTCAAAAAATATCCTTTAAAAATTTTATATTTGAAAATTATTTACAGCCTTTTATGTCAATTTACATTAATCAGCTGACCCAACAGCCAAATTTACCGAACACATTTATTTCAACTGCTAATCCAAACGACTATCCGCTAACAGCTAAATTAAAAATATTATCCGCTACCTAAGTAGCTATCTGCTACCTGAACCGCTAATTTTGCCGAACAGGGCCTAAGTTAAAGTAGGAGCTTGTAATCAGGGAAGAAATTAAGCCAAAGGAATGTTGTTAATCTTTGGAACTCTATTTTATCATCACTGAGCTTTTCTATCATAAAATTTCTCCATTCACAAGATTCGATCTCAAAGCTTTAACGTAAGGCGAATAAATTTCAGAAATTTTTGAAATCAGAGCTGGATGAATGTTAGGCACCAACAAGGCAACAACTCCCTCTTAGAGGGCAGGGGAGGCCTATTGCCTCCTAAAATTACACCTGTGTCCTTGATAGAACAAGTGGTGGATTTAAACATATAGAATAAGAATTTCTATCTATTAAACTAATTATTTGAAAAACGTTCACATATACAATATAATCCCTTTTAAAATATAGCTCATGAGAAATTTTTTTGACTAGGGGTGTCTATGGACACCCCAAGCCTTCACATAGATCCACCTATAGATAGAACGACACATTATCAATTCAACTAAGACTCGTGACCATTCCTTTACCACTAGCTTGTTTGTTTTATGTGGGAGAAAAAAAAAAAAATCTCATGCACTTTTAGATAAAGTAGAATACAAGTATTTAATATGTGGTCTTAAGAATATATTCACAGGAAGCTAAGAGAGAAATTTTAAGCGAGAAAATCTATAATAAATTAAAGTACTTAAAAAATTCAAATAGGTGATCACGATTGTAGTTCTGAAAACATTATGCCCCAAACTTTTTCTAAAGGAAGCAAAATACCCCTAAATTTAAAAATTGAAAAGAGTACCCCTTGACTCAATTAAGTCATTTTAATTTTTTATTATTCTATTTGTGATATGTCCTGTCATAAGAATGACATGGCTTTTAATAATAGAAAAAATATAGATAAGAGAAAAAAAAGAGTGATTTAACATACAGTGATACTTATTAGCTTTATCCATAAAAATTAAAATTTTAAAAAATAAATTAAGATTAACCAACTCTTAATTATTAAACTCAAACTCAAAATATAGTATAATCTAGGCTTAGACCGTAGACCTTGTATCGAATAAAATTCTTATTAACCACGTTCTAGTTAAACTGAATTAAAATACTTTGAAGTATGAACTATAATTTATCTTTCTTTTTTTTTACTTTGACAAGTTTAAGTTAAAACAAACGATTCCATATTTGAATATAATTTGAGCATTAAATAATTTTCTTTGAACTTGACCTATGCTAAAATATCTAGCTATTCGAGATTAACTGAAATTATTTTTCCTATATGCAAGCAAATTAACAAGTTTTCTTCATTTTAAAAAAAATCCATGTTATATTAATTTTTGGTTAAAAGGAGCATAAATAAGATTTTAAATTGTAGATTGTTATATTTGAGTTTGTCATAACAAATATGTTCAATTTCGTTAGTAGTAAAATACAATTATCAATATGACTTGACAAGTTTTGCGTTAGTTTAATATGGAACATATCAACTTGAGTTGGAACAAACTTGGATATATTATTTTGGATTTGATTTTTGGGTTATTCTATTCTAATGGCAAGTGCTTTTTTTTTTTTTTTTGTGTGGTTCTATCATGTAAATAATCTATCAATTTTACATAAATTTTTAAGTTATTTTGATTTTTTTATACACGTAGCATGGTACATATTGTTCAATTAAGCCACTTCATTTTTTCAGATGCCACATCACCAATAGTTATAAAGAAATAAAACATTTTCTTTTACTCAAAGGGTATTTACTTCAAGTTTAGAGTCTAAAGATATTTTCCAACCTTGACTAAAAATTCAAGGGTAAAATATTTTAAGCATTCGATCACGATTGTAAGTGAACCTGGGGGGAGCATGTTAAAATATAATCACATAGAAATCATAAACTCCGACCTCATGGGCCTATCTATACATTGATTTATGTGCTTCTTTTTTTCTTTTTAAAAATGGTTTTGAAGAGAAAATAAGTCTAAGTTGCGACTTTGTGGTTTTATGCAATTGCCTACCAAGTGAGCGACATATACCTAAATGGCTAAATCATTAATTTAGGTCATCGCCCACTAACATAACTGATCACAATCCCATTCCCACTTCCTCCTCTCTTGCACCCTCATGATGAAATACTATAAAATATGTCTCATGATTACCATAAGAACATACTTATGATGAAATCTCTCATGATTTTCTTTTAACGTTACTATCATGCACCATGTAGTTTTTCTTTATGTCCTTCTCTAGCTTTTTTAAAGCTTAGTTCAAATAAAAAAAATTAATAATCAATAATTTTTAAAAAAGATTTTTGATGACTAATTATGAGTAAACGATAAAGAAAAATCATTGAACTTATGAGTCAAGGATTTAACAACTTTGTATCTCCTGTATCCTAACTGAGGAGCTCATATTGAATAGTTACCGTTGTTGTTAACTCAAAAGTTAATCATAGACTGAATGCAGCTTAATTTGAACACTCATATCTAATCTAATAATAAGCTTACTTTTTTTAATTTAAAAAAAAAAGGCATATCAATTATCAAATGGTCAAGCCAAAGGTGTACTACTATTCCAAAGTTTTGTCGTGTAGTCACAATGGGGAGATGCTAGTTGTTGGGAGAGAATAAAAGTAAGAAGCAAAATGTGATGCAGTGAAAAAGCCGAATATTATTATATCATCAAAATATCTAACCCCGAATCTCACATATCACACCCCTAATTATAGTTCCTCCAATCCCCTTTAATCTTATTAAATTATTTTATCCAGTTAAGCAAATCATAAATATCTATGTAAAGGTGCAATTAAACTAGAGTATCGAACATGACTTACTTTAACTATAACATGTGACAAGTTGGACTTTTTAATTGCCTAAATCTCTTTAATTAATTTATGTAATTTTAGTGTTATTATTAAGGTCTAATACATATGTATTCCTCTCGAGAATGTTATTAGGATTTAAAATTTATAATTTTTGTAGAGTTTCCTACTTCTAAAAAATATAGGTTTAAATTAAGAATGCATTTATATTTAACTAAGTTTAACCTGTTGATCAATTCATATTTGGCTCACTTATATTTTGACTGGAGCTAATTGCGCCTCTGAACTCAACAAGGTTCTCAGAATTTAAGCCATGCCATTAACGTCTTTTTAAAAAAATTAAAATTGAAAATATTGCTTTAGGTGAAATTGCATCTAGAGTTGGGAAAGTCTGACTTAATCCGATAACACGTCACGAATTCGACCCAAAATTATTGAGAGAAACATGAACTTGGCCCGGCACGAACCAATTTCAACCAAACATCGACACGATTTGACTGTTTAGTGTAAAAACTTATTATTTTTCAATTTTAAGTAAATCCAAACTATTTTTAAAACTGACATAAATGAACCCATTTATCATATTAAATAGTTCGATCCGATTCGTTTTTTCTAACTTTAATTGCATATAAAACTTTATCCAGATAGTATTCAACTGAGTGCTATCAACATTACTTGGTCACCTGCACCACCGAGGTCCGATCATGGTGTCCACAAATTACAGGTGACAATAGGCGGTGGGCCTTAGACTAGCAGGCTTTGCGCCCTTAATGGCTTGTGTCCAAATGGCCAAATCCCAATTGATCTTCCACCCCTTGCTCACCAACTATAAATCGCTACGTATTATTGTTATACAGGGCCTCGATAACAATCTTACTTTTTATCCCCACACAACTCTTTTAAAAAAAAAAAAATCTTAGCTCTTAGCTATTTATATTAATTATTAGTTATTCAATATTTATTTTAATTATTCATATTTTTTAGAAACTTTTTTGATAAGATTAACTGTTTATGATAAAAATATAAAATAAGATACTAATTTTAAAAAAAGTAACTAGATTTTTGCTATAAAAAGTCTGCCAAAAAATTAATGTATCAAATATCTAAATTAATTTTTTAACTAAGTTAAACAAATAATGAAGCCTAAAACACTTTTCAAAAAGCTAAATGATATATATATATATATATATATATATATATATATATATATATATATATATATATATATATATATATATAAAATACTCTAGTTGTCTTTTTTTCTCATGTTTGTTCAATATACATAACATTTGTATAAACAAAATATTTTTTTATACTATTAATATGAAAAATATGTATCTATCTTTACGAACATAATATTTGTGTAAATATATTAGTTCAAAATTAGTGTCATAAATATAATATTTGTTTAATACAATAACAACACCACCACCTCCCAGTGTGGGTCCCGCTTTTGCGGGGTCTGGGGAGATAATATTTGTTTAATAAATATAACATAATAAAGCTATATGTTGAATTGAATTATGCTCTTGAGCAAGTACATAGAAAATAAGCAAACATGCATTTGAAATTGTAATACAAACATTTCATTCATGTTTGAGTTTTAGCATGAATCATGTATGAAAATATTGAAATTGAAGGTGACGAAAGTATTTTGACTGTTCTATCCCTAAATTGATCCATTAGATTCACATTGACTTATATTTTTTTCATCTCTCTTTTTTCCAACGAAAACAATAAAATTCCAAAAATTATAATTATCTTTATTTTCAAAGATTTATTTCACAAATGCTAGCTTGATATTTGAAGGGTTTATTTTTATAATTTTTTTTGGTAATGTTATCTTAAAAATATTAATTTCAATTTGCTAAATTTAAATAGTTTTTAATTTTAAGGATCCTATTTAATTTTTTTAAGAAAAGTTGTTGTTTTATTTTCAAGGGTCTATTTGTATTAAAAGGATTTTTTTTTTTTTTTTGTTTGCTTATAGAGAGGTGCAACTAATGCTTTAAAAAAAACTCACGTTCAGAACATATTCGATTCTAGAAATTTGTGGTCAAACATTTATTTTATTTAACTGGCTTGTTTAAAGATATATTCTCATAAATTATGTTATTGCACTACTATTTTTGTTCATCGAGAATGATAACTCTGGATAATCAAAATTCGTCTTATCTACGTGTTAAAAAATAATTTATTTAGTAAATGTATAAAATTAATTTCATAAATATCACTGACATATTATATGTAATTTATTTTAGTGAAATAATTTATAACACCAATCATGCATTAAAAACCAACAATTACATATACATATTTAAAAATTAATATTAATATAACTTTCAATAATTCTATAACTGTTTACATCTATTCTTGCATCTTTTTACAACTTCTTATATCTTTGTACAACTTTTTATAACTTCTTATAGTTCTTACAACTCTTTACAACTTCTTACAACTCTTTATATTTTCTTACAATTTACAATTGTATTTAATCGCCAAAAAAATACCCTCAAAATATCCATTAGTGGAACCTAGCAAAAAATAATCCGACCTAAAAATCTAAGCCGAACTCACTCAAAAGTTTTGGATTTTGAACACGATTTTCTTGACCTGAGTCCAAAATAGACTGAACCCGAAAAATCCACAAATTTTTAGGTCGAACCCAAACCCACCAGCTCAACCCGAATAATATATCTTCGTTTTTTGTTTTTCTTTAATTTTTCCCCCTTAACAATAATTTTTCATTATAACGAATTGTTTAGAGAAACGTTGCATAACTATCGCATCCCTTTGCAAATTAGATGATAGTACCCGTTCTTTTCCAAATTAATTCTCATAAAATAACGTCATATACATCTTATAAATGAAACAATTTTAGAAAATAGGCATGAAATATCTAATCTTAAGAAAATCAATTTAGAATAATACAAGTTTTTAAAATGTGCAAGTTATACTATTATATTCGTATTGAAATGAATACATCTCATTGATTTTAAACAATATTACTCTATAATAATCTAAAATTTTGATGTTAAAACGGATAACTTACGTTCGTGTTAGGATTGGTCCATTAATAAAACATACCTAATTAAGTAATGACAGGCTAATTAACAAAATACCAAATCATTAAGTAAGTTATTAATAGGTCGGAATGCTCTAACTCGTTATCATGTTTTAGATGAGCCGACTCGTGAGTGATCTAACCTATTATTAATATTTTAACATAACGACCAACCCGCTCAAACATGATTCATTGTCCATCGGTACATGTTGTTCATAGATCATGTTGAAATGTTTGAATATTTTTTATATTCTTTCATGATATTACAATTAGAATGCTTGTTTATTAAATACAGATAATTTTAAGTAGCGAACATACTAAGATTTTGATTTAAACAAAAAAAATAACTCATTAAAAAGGTGTTCTAAACTTATAAGTTAATAAAAAGCCCGTAAAAATAAAGCACACTTATTTATATTTTATTCGAATTTAAAATACATCCAATTTATATTTTATTAGAATCAAAATATATTCGATCCGTACTTAACTTGCCAATCCAAAGCGACAAGTGCGGCTCTGCGAGACTCACTGTTCATCATGAACCCGGTCCGATTTGTGTAATTAATGTGAGCAGACAGAACGTGACACATTTGTGTATGCATAATAATTTGAGCTAATTCATCGTCAAATAAGCGCCAAAAGTGGATCCTATTAATTGGTCCCACTTGGCAGTTCCCCCACCCTAAATGGAAAAAAAAGAAAAAGAACTTTCTCGTCGAAATACTAATCAGCAAATCAGCAAGGAAATTGGAAAAAGAGATAATAATTTTCTGAAAGAAAAGATTGAAATTGATATGACATACCGGAACTGGCTAGTGCGGCCCAATCTGACCCCGTCAATCGGATCGTCTTCCCACGACACTCCTCTTCCTCCGCGCGTGTCACTCACGCGCCGCTTCCTCACGGCGGCGACCACCACCTGCGCCACCCTGGTGAAGGGGCTTCCGACGGGGAGCTCCTTCCTGTACGTCCGACTCCCGGCAAGGAAGATGGCCAGCGCCGCCGCGACGGCCACCGTGGGGATGGAAAACCCTAGAGTCCAGCTGACGTTGTCCTCGACGTAGACGACGGCGAGGACGGCGATGGTCGCGCCGACGACGATGCCGAGGAACCACCAGTTGAAGAACGAGCTCTTCTGCTCCGGCTTGTCTTCGGGGAATTGGTCGGCGGCGAAGGTCTGCACACACGGCTTGTGGCCGCCGTCGCCCACGGCGGTGATGTAGAGGGCCGCGAAGAAGAGAGGCGCGCGGATCGAGCGGGGTATGGTGGTCGACGTTGATGTTGTTAATAGGGTTAGGCCCTGTAAAAATAATTACTACATATTGGTTGAAAATCCAATAGCAAAAAAATTTGAATGTTAATATTAGAGCATCTCAATCTATTTTTTTATTTTTTGAGATGGAGGTATTTTGACAATTAGTTGACGAAAATTGTCTAATAAATAATATGATTGCCAAAAAAAAAATGGTAGTTTAGAGGACGTCTACAAAAATACAAGTTCATATTATTAAAAATGAGGGTAAAATTAATCATTCAATATCAACCAATTGGTGACTTGAATGCTACTTAATTTCTCAAGATATGGTCAAAATTTTCAACTCATGATTCGAGATACAGCTTGACAATGACATGGTTTAACTTTGAACTTCGTCTAAGTTTTTTTTTTTAAAAAAAGTACTTAGAAAATACAAAAGAAATATTAGGGCATTCACATTGTGACAACGTCATTTGGTGTTACATTAACTTTATTTCTTTTGTCTAGTCCCTAAATTTATCTACATCATAATTTTCATAATTTCAATAAAAATCTAATCATCAAAAAATTTATAAATACAAACTAATTTTTTAAAATTAAATAAACTCAAATTACTCACGTAACATTTCGCTATATTTTTGCTTGATCACTCACACGAGTCATTTAGCTTAAAATGCTCAATAGTGTTTTACTTGATATTACAAATAGTGTTATACACGAGGTTTTGATAAACTTTCTAGATATTTTCTTCTTTTGAGATTTGATTTGAGCATGAGTTTTAGTGTGATTCTTTGAAGAAAAGATTCTATCTCCTCATCTCTATTATCGCCCTTTAAAAAAGGAACAAGGAATAATTCGATATATATAAGTCATGTCAAACGTTGTCTCACAAAATCTTTCATCTTCCTTCCCATCAACAAACAACAACAACAACAACTCCCAGTGTGGGTCCCGCTTTCGCGGGGTTTGGGGAGATCCAGTTGTAGGCAACCTTACCCCTACCGGTATTCCTACCCATAGAGAGGTTGATTCCTAAAGCCCTACAAAACAGTTTTTTTTTTTTTTTTTTTTTTTTGGAGGAAAACGATTTACAGAGGAAAATCTTCCTTCCCATCCATTGATGCAATCTCCATTATCCTCAACATGTTATGCACCATCCTATCCACCTAGTTTCACCAAAAGTTATACCCAAATTTGGGTCCAAAATTCTTTTATGCACCCCTTTTAAGTCCAATAATTCCTCCTAAACTTTCTTTTCCAAAAAAATAAAAATAAAAGTAAGATAGTTATTTTTCTTATGAAAAGAGAGACTCTATCTTATTTTTAAAGAACCGCTTTAAAGTTACATATATTTTTACTTCTATAATACTATTTCATATTTAACACTTATAATATTATAAAATACTATCTGGTTCCAAAAATTAGAAAATACTTTTTGAGTTAGGTATAATCCTATAAAGTAAGATTTTTTTACCTCAACTGTCATCTTACCTTTTTGAAAAAAGAGAGAATTACTTAATGCAAGTCAAGTCTTCTCAAACATGTTTTGCGAAAAGTCTCTTCCATTTTCTTACTTGTCCCAGATGCAAAGTTGACGAACTTTAGAGCATTTTGTGCCAAGACATTGACAAAATACGACAAACTTTTGTTCTATTGTGATCTCACTTCACCATGAGTAGATTATACATGGTACGGAGCATTTGGCCTAATAAAAATTATTTAATTTATTTTAAAAAAAGGCAATATGTACACATATTGAAAATACTACACCAAAATTTAAGTTTTAAAAATTTCATTTTTAGAGACTTTATCATCTTCTAAAACCCAAACCCTTTTTCTCAATAATGAACGAGCCATTTGAATTTTTTAATAACAAAAGGACTATTTAGTAATACTGTTCACAAAAACAACATTATTCAAATTCTTATACAAGAGAGTAAGATAGATTGGTCCAATTGTCAAAAGCCATGCTCCCCCACATGAACTATGAAGTATTTAATTTCAACAAACAAAAACGGGTTGTATGCAACATGTTTAATGTTTCCAACACAAAAGGGGGGGGGGGGGGGGGGAAGGATAATGGGAAGAGAAAGGGGACCGACTAACCATTAGGAAAATGGCGGAGGAAAGTATGGTGGTTTTGAAACGGCCAAGGTAAGAATCAGCAAGGAAGGCCCCAACCAAGATTGCAAGAGAAGACACCCCATTCCACGAGTTCACTGTCTTTGCCGCCTCCGCCACCGGCTCCCCCACCACCGTGGTTAGGTACATGATCAAGTTCCCTGCCACCCCATAGTACGCAAACCTCTCTGCCATCTCCACAACTATCACCCAAAAAAACAAAAACAAAAAAATATTAATACCATATCAATTAACTATCATCATGCCTATTATATTCTATTAGTTATGAGATTCTACAAGTGTATCAAAGCACACGATATTTTTAAAATTTACCACTTGTATGAATGTAGGATGGTAGTATCTTAGTACTCATTACCAAAATACTAGTAAATATGGCATTGTTTCTGATGACATTGGCTTGATCACCTTCCTCTATAGGGCATATGGTCGTGTTTCATAATAAACCTTGGAAAAAAAGGTTCACCGTTCTATGGACCCCTTAAAAACAAAATATCCATACCACTCTGTCTGGATCTCAACTTGGCAAGGATTTCAACGATAACATATATGTAGTCTTCTTATCTCAAACGTACATAAATCTTTAAAGATGTCACTTTCAAAAGATTCGAGGAATATTTATTCAAAGAAAAGGAAAAGGGGGTTTTATGGAGGTGGGGCTTACAGATGATGAAGATGGCAGATCTCCAACCACCACTGAGATTTCCTTGATGATCATGATCATGATGATGAGCATCCATGTCCACACCTAAGAAAGCTCTTCAAAAAATGAAGGTTTGATGGTGGTGATGTTTAAGGCTTAACTCAATTTATGGTTGGGGGAAAAAGAAACGTTTCACCACGTTTCGTTCGGGTTAAGTATTGGAAGCATATAGAAGGGCAAGGATTGGCCTTGTGGGATTCTCTTTCTACTGTGGGTTTTTTTTGGGCGGGGGGGGGGCGCTTATGAAGGAAAACAATTTAGAGGTATCTGCCCTCTGTTTCTGCTCTGTTTTCAGTGAATCCCAGCACGGTTCTTTATGGGGGATTTTAGAGAGAGAGAGAGATGTATTTTATGGAAGATACTGACACACAAGGGAAGTGAGCAGGTAAATTGGCTAAGTTCATAATTCATTGCCCTTTATATATATATGAAATACTGAGGAGGGAAAAAAATAATAAAATTATGAAGTGGCAGCAAGTCAATGCTTGAGTGCTGAAGAGGATGAGGAAGAGATAGACATGAATTGTTTTTTTTTTTTTTTTGGATATTTAAATGCACTTTTGAAGGTCTACGGTCGTAGTCTGTGACTGTGACTCTATCAGCCACTCTCATTCATGAGCCAGCTAGCATGAAAAAGGAGCACAAAATAATTTTGATTATAAATTGATAATATAAATTACTGTATCTGTTGCTTAAAATGTTTGCAATTTTGTATTTTCTACTCGTTCTATTTTATAATATTTGTTAAAATTGGTTTTAAAAAAAATGAATTCGGCTATTAATTTGAGATAAAACTTAATGAATTTAAAATTTAGTTTCAAAAGAAAAAAATAGTTGATGTATTTTAGAAAAACAGTTAAGTACTGTTCGAAATATAAGAAGAATTATTGTTATCAAGATTTGTCTTATTTATGTCCCTCGTGAATCTATAGGTTACGTATGAGTGGATCTATGTGTATGCTAATGGTGTTCATAGATACTATTAGCTGAAAAAATTGTTCAATGTTTTGTGCAAATATTCTTCAAAATTTTGATCGGGACATTTATCAAAATAATTTTGAATATAAAATTTTTCTTTCTATGTATTTAAAATCATGTTCATAATATTGTTTAGAAAAGAAATATATCAAATATCATATATCAACTAAAAAAGAGAAAAACAGGATATTGGTACGATATTAATAACTTTTCGTGAAGATTAATATTTCTGTTGGATGTGAGTCATTCACGAAAGGAGTCAAATACTTTCTAAATTATTCCTTCGCCCAAATAAATACTTCTAAAATATATTATTTTCCTCTTATTTTTGGAGGATATTAAGGCCTGAAGGTGTTTCAAAGTTGAAATCCCACGTGGTCCGCTAATCGGTGCCGACGTCATTGTCTGTAAAGTTGTGAAGGGAGACTAAAATCCAAATATCACTAGAAAATTTAAATTAAAAAAATGTTAGCCAATTGAATCTAATTACTTTGGATTTCGAAAGGAGTAACCGCTCCTTAGTTCATTGAATCTAATTACTTTGGACATTGAAAGGAGCAATTCCTCCTTATGCAAAATTACATGTCTCTTAAGTCATAAATATTAGGCTAGGTAAGTAGGAGTAAAATACAGTTATACTGGTTGTTACTGTATGATAACCATCATAGTTTAGAAAATGTAGAGCGTACATTTATCATAAATTATTCTTATTTGTTGATTTTATTTTCGTTTTTAAAAAATAAAAAATGTATTACCAAAATCACAAAATATATCTAAATATTGATAAAATTGATTTGCGTATGGTATTGTTCGGTTGCTCTCCAATTATATATTGTCCATCGACTAACTTCTTTCCCAAACATCATATTTAGGTATATTTTGTGATTTTTATAATGCATTTTTCATTATTTAAAAACAAAAATAAAATTAACGGTTAAAATCAATTTATGACAAATATACGCTCTAAATTTTCCACATTGTGATGGTTGTCATGTATTGACAACCATTATAACTTTTTGCTTAGGAATAATATTGAGCAATTAGCCAATTAACCAATAAACATCTCCAACAGGCCTACAAACAAAATCCACATAAGAGAGAAAAGATCTCCACCACAATGAGGAGTTCTTAAAATATAATGCCCCTAAGCATTTAGTCAAAAGTGTAAAATACCCCTATACACAATAGGTGAAGTAAATACCCTTAAACAATAGAAGATACCCTATGATGTGGCATTGCAAATGTCTTAACATTAGATAATTACTGACATGTTGTAGTAGTAATAATAATAATAATAGATAGTTTAAAATAAATACGGTAAGGGTAACTGACTTTTTCTCTAGTGGAGAACAGATGAAACTTGATGTTAACAGCTATGAGCATAAGACTAGTGTTAACCCGAATAGTACAAACCAAAATGCAACACATGATCCGTTAACTTGTACAGATAATACAAATTACTTTTTTAACTTGAATTCGCATTGTGCTTACCTAAGTTGAAGTAAATATTTCAAAAATTATTCACCTCATTTTACTAAATTTTGTTGATTACAATATGCATAAAGTGAGTTATTGTGGCATTATTGACATTAGGCCATATAATGAAAGGAATTTTTAATATAAGATTGACAATATTACTTCTAAAGATAAGTTGTGTACAAATTTTAAAGGAATAAGTTATACAAGTTAATTTCATGTCAAATTGATTAACGTTATTTTAAATACATCAATATGTTTTGATTGAACTCACTTTGACTTTATTTTATAAAATAGAGTCGGTTTTATTTGAGTCACACTGAGTTGTGTTTCCATCAAAAACACTAATATTATTTGTAACTGTAATTTGGGTGATAGGCTTAGGTAATAAGGTGTACATTAATTTTCTGTGTCATTTCCTTAGACAACTAGGTAGGGATGAATTTTTTCATTTCTTTGCATATAGCGTTCATCAATTTATGAATACCATTTTATGCAACATAACATGTAAATAAACCACGCCATGTAATTTCTAACCCGATAAGCGGGAGAAAAACAACGATAGAATCCATGTCATTTTTTAATAAGCCACGTAAGCCAATATTACATTAGAAACAGTAAAGCGTGACATGGTCAAAGGGTATTTTCTTTCATTTTATAGCTTAGGGATATTTTCTACCATTAACAAAAAGTAGAGGGGCATTTAATTTGTAGCACTCCCACAATGAGATTAATTACATGAATAGTTGACAAGTTGTAATCTCTAAAAACTCTCATGCAAAAGACTTTGAACCAAAACTAGAATATTGGAAAAGAAAACGAAACAACTCTTATAAAGTGCCATGAGGCATATAGTTTTGGTCTCACCACAAATGTCTATAGGAGCCTAAACGGCATTTCCAAATGTCTACAAAGGGATCCAGATGCTCGCACCAAATTAGGTTGAATAATTTAGTATTTATAAAAAAAATCCCAAAGGTACCAAGAAGTAACTCTAGACGCAAATATGTGCATTGGCCACCAAATTCCATCTTACCGCAAAAGAAAAGATCTTCAACTCAAAAATGGAAACAATATAATTTAATAAAATAGAAGATCTCCAACCACATGATTTGAGCCTTGAGTACCAATCAACAATCTTCAAAAAACAAAACAATTTAATTTTTTCTAAAATCGGTAAGGAACTTGGGACAAATCCCAACATATTATTTACTTTCTAAGCAGTGGACATTAAAGATTAATCTTGGAGAAAGGAGACGCATGGAATGTCCATCAATAATCATGGAATAGCCTTACACTAGGTTAAGGTCATGTTTTTTTAATTTATTATAAGCACTTATAATTAATATTTAATAACATTCAATAACTTATCAATACAAGTTGGTTCAAGTGATTTGATACTTGTTCTTCTTAAACAAGATCTCGAATTTGAGTCCTGTAAAGGGAGAAAATTTATAATGAGAGAGGTCTACCTCTTATTAGACTAACTGTAACTCGATTCAAGTAAAATAGAAGATCCAAAATCAAAAATAACATTTAATAACTTTAAGCATTATTCAACAACTTTCGGTAACTTTAATATTGTTTAGCAACTTTGATTAACTTTAGACAGCTTTGAGCACTATTAAATATTTATTAAAAATACATGTCATATATTCATTTAATCATTTTTCAACAATTTTAAGTAACTTACAGCAACATTCAGCAGAACTTAATACCTTTCAACAATTTTCATTAATCTTAAACAACTTTCAGCAATGAGTATTAATAACAACTTTCGATAAGCACAACAAAACAAAATATGAGTTAAATTGAGATCAAATCATCTCAACATAGGAAGTCGAGAAATAATCGATGCAAGCGCTTCAAATCATTCGAGATTAGTGCAAATCTAACAATATTGTAATAGGATGCATTTTTATTGCCTATTTAACATCTTAAACTTTGAATTAAGTTCATTTATAAAAGTCTAACTGCTTGCTAATAAAGGGGAAAAAAAAACCTTTTAAGTATCAAAAATCTTTAGGAGACACCGTCTCATATATGAGTAACAGTGACATAATTAAGTTTCTGTAAGAATAATTTTTTTAAAGGTTTTGAGGTTATTAATAATTTATTCTAGAATGACTATTTAATTTAGAAGTGACTATGACTATTATCAAAGCAACTCCTAATGAATTATTAATCACACCAGTAATAAATAAAAGTTACCATAAAAAAAAAAATCCATTGTACAGTACAATACATTTGTGGTGACATCGTTTCACATCAAAGTTAGTAATTAATCATATGAATATAATATAATGACTGAATCATACGCAAGTAATTTTTACAATAAAATTCGTTTTATATAAAAAAGAGAAGAAAATCATTATGACAAAACTATAATTCATGACTTGTCTTAATCGATTTGCTGATTGAACTTTGAATTTGTTTGGCATTTCATTATCCTGCGCCCGCTTAACGAAATTGATTGTCATCTTGTTCACATTTTTTAAAGATGATTTGTTTGCCTATTTTAAGATCGACAGTGTTTCTTCCGTTAGAAAGTCAAATACGTGAGATATTGGTGACGTCATAGTCTTAAAAATTGATGTCATCGATGACCATGGGATCCAGCCATTTATTCACGTCGGTCCAATTAAGGGTTACGCAATGTGCAACGCATGTTGGCTCTTTACCAAGTGCAACGTTTATTTTTGAACCCCATTTGTCCCCATGAAAATTTAATTGGATATAAAAGTTGGATATTCTATTCAAAATTTAAATTTTACTGTGGCAACTATGTCATAATGCACTTCCATTTAGAGGTGCCTTATTACGAAGAGGACTCCTCATTGATCCGGTGTGTCCTGCTTGCTCATCTCAAATTGAGGATACTGAACACCTGTTTGCAAGCTGCCCATTTACTACTCGTGTCTGAAATTTGGCCTCCAAACATGGATGGATTCCCCATCCTCCATTTTTAACGTTGCCCCATTCTGTACGTGATGTCCTTCATGAACACTATATTCAGTATAGAAGGACGATGATCAGGATTGCTGTACTTCTATGGTGTATTTGAAAAAGCCGCAATGGAATTGTATTCCAAAATGCACTACCTAACTCCATGGGTCTTCTTATCCGTGCCAAGCGCATGTGGCCCGAATGGACACAACGTCACCGAAAATCTTGCCTTTCCCATCCATCTTCTACTCCATCTCTTCCTTATCCTCATGGCTCCACCCGACTAATTGGGTGGACTAATCCTCTAGATGTTGTTATCAAACTCAATTTCGATGGAAGCTTATCTCCAGCGGGTGCAGCAGCGGGGTACGTCCTGTGAAATAGCCAAGGACAACTACTACAAGCCAGGACCCGGTTTATGTTTGAAGCACCTATTTTAGTGTCAGAAGCTACAGCTCTGCGCGATGGCATAAAAGCCGCTAAAGACGCTGGCGTCAAGTATATCCACATTGAGGGGGACAACCAGATGGTTATTCAAGCAGTTAAAGGAGGTATCCATACTCCTTGGAGGATGCAAATGCTGGTATTTGGTATTCAAACTATACTAGAATTTTTTGCATCTGTCACCATCTCCCATGTTTTTCTGGAAGGCAACTTGGAAGCGGATTGGATTGCAAAGCAGGGGGTGCTGCTTAAAAACGATGCAACCTTTTTCACCTCTCTTTCTCCTGAGTTCACATGTATTCTTCGAGATGATTATGCAGGTAGAACCCTTGAGAGAAAGGCTACCTAGCATAGGTTTGTATTTACCTTTAAAAAAAAAGTGCGATGTTTATTCAGAGTAACTATAAGAGTATTCGCAGCGGGGCCAAAAAAGAGGACGCAGATCTCCACTTGTTATGTGTCCATTACTCATTTGCTTCTGTTAGAAATGTCTCGCGTAGAGAAATACGCTGGCGTTCCACCCCGCGATTTGTCCTTTTGTGACTTTTTTTCTTTTTTTTCCTTTTTAAAAGTATTATTTGGGTTATTAAAAATAGGGGTGTGTGCTTTACGGTGGATCCATGACAAATATTTTTATTAGATGATTCAAATTGGAGTTCCACGGATTGAAGAAGTGATGGAATGCAAGCTCCAAAAAATTAAAATTTTTGCTGATGTGGCAAACTTGAGTTCAAAAAATTGAAACTATGATTGGAAATGCTCTAAAATGTCTGGGAGATTAAAGAAACGTTAGGTTAGATTAATGGGCTTATATCATGTCTGAACCTAGTGGAAGAATCTAAAAGAGAACTCATTATTCAAACTAAAGCCATGATAATAAGTTCATGTGAGGTTTTATTTTAAAACTAATTGATAATAAGAGGGGTAGTTTATTTGACTTATATATCGTGGTTTTTTTTTTCAATCTACTGATATGAGACTCTTCACTCATGCGAGACATTCCTAATAAACCCTATTATTTGAGCTAAGTTTGATTGATTCAATCTAATAAGTTAAAAAGAACAAAATTTAAGATGGTTTAACGTATTCTAACAACAAAAACAACTCCTAACAAGAGTCCTACTTTCACGAGATATGAAGGTATCAAAATATGATTAGTTTGCTCCTAGAAACACTGTTAAATTTTATATCAATTGGGTCATAAACAAGGAGTCATGCAAACAAGTTCAAATGAAGTTCCATTCCAAAACCAATTGACAATGAGTGGAGTTATTCACAAGCTTATATATATGCTCAAACTCTTTCATTTTATAAATTATGTGGTCCCAATGAAGGAATACATAACAACCAAAAACACGGGTGTATTCCATAATGATTGGATCCAACGAGTTAGCTTTTGAATTATTTATGAGCCTAATCTATTTTCATGGGAGATAGTATGGCAATGTCAAAGTAACTAATATGACTTCCAATACATCTGAATTATTTATGAGCCTAATCTATAGCTAATTAGGCCATGTAAGAAACTAATTATGCTTAGGCATAGCATATAAGTAGTTGTAGATTGCACTTTCCAGATGACAAGGACTTCTTATTTTCCTTATGATCTTATTCCCAACATAGTGACACCAAACCAAACCCCCTCCCCTAACCTAAGCGCTTGTTTAGCATAAAATGCCAAATTTTGGATCCCTAGTGATGGCAATAACCCAAAGAGTTGTCACAGAATGATTATGACTGGTGTTTTCTCCTGTCTCCCTTAGACAAAATGCATAAACTTCTTTGTAACCAAATTATTAGCCACGTACTCAGCCTCCATGTTGTGGTTTACCAAAAGAATCTTGTCTTTTGTTGAGCATAGAACCAGGACTAGGAGTTCTTATACTGCAGTATTTTTCTGGAATAATGCAACGATTTATAACATGGCTGCAATTTTTTGCAGTTCATGGTCTTATGTTGTAGGAATGCTGATGTTAAAAGTCTCAAACCTCGATTAGATGAATTGATATGATTTACGGGTAAATTGCATTCTAACGCGATTCACTAATAAACAATTTAAAATTCAGATAGCTGTCCACGCTTGACTGAAGTACGTACAAAAAATTTATGTTATAATATCCTATGCTTTGGTGATACTCATCAAATTACCCTATTAAATGCACATCATTTGGTCAAAATCCTAATTATGTATGGCTGGCCTGTCTCTAAACGATCCAACTAAAGTATGGTTTATTGAACATTGCAACATGCATCAAATTTAGTGGTGAAGCCAGGAATTATAGGGAGGGGTATCGAAACAATAGTCCACAATATTAAATTCAATAATATTGGTGAGATCTTAGCCACGTAGTTAAGAATGATGTTCTAATTACATTAGGTCTCACGTTCAATTTTTCCTCCCACATTGTATTGTACTGGCTCATTTGAACAAAAAAATATATGTACAATTCAGCAATGATCATAAAACTAAAATTAAATAACTGTTATATTACGTCTAATTTAATTATCCTCAACGAGACCTCATATTTTGAAAGTGATGCAAGATATCATCAGTAGGTTCACTTTCAAACAAATCATCCTCAAAGTACATGATAACGGTATCATTAAAAACCTTATATGATATTCGATTGTGCAAGTTGGTCTTGATATACTTCATCAAAGAGAACGCTCTTTCAACTGTTGTTGTAGAAACTAGTAGAATCAATGCCAACTTCAATAGTAAGTACACATGGGGAAAGGTCAAGTGCTGCTTTTTTTTTTTTTTTTTAAAATATCCTTGTAGAGAGCTCATCAAGTTCATTCAAGTTTAGATAATCTCTCATCATCATGCATGATATCGATGTAAGTATTCAACCCACAACCAAAGGCCTAATGTCTAATTCATCAAAATCATCTGGATACAGTCGAGCCATCCTGAGTCTCTTGGTTGTGTCCAAAACTGGAGAAGGAGTCACATGGCTCATACAAGCCGAACCAAATAGTTAATCAGTGCTTGTCTCAGTAAAGCGACTATCAAATACTTGCATTTGCATATCAAGAATCAAGTAGTGCACATCAACATGATAATAATGCTCATTTGTCACACATAGACCTAGCAACGGGTTGGATTTGGAGCGATTGAACCTCCACCCAAATCCATCACCGCCATCCATCCGCTCCACTGCTCACCCATTCACCCGCATCCGATCCACCTGCCACCCACAAGTGAAACGGGTGAAATACGCTTTTGTCTCATTTTATTTATTTATCGCTTAAATAAGTTTGAAACTTCAAACACAAATCACAATTCCAAAATATACGAAATAACAATCAATGGGAATTACATGCCCCAATCTTGAACATAACAATCACATAAATAATAAAAGATATCAAAGTAAATTGTCTCTAATAGGGGAAAAAAAAGAGTAAATTGTCCAAAGATTACATGTTCAACAGGTAATTTGCATTCAGGTACCCTAAAGTTTTAGTCATTAATATTTTCAACCCTGCATTTTTCGAGTTAATATTCGAATACCTCGAAATTTATGTAACTTAATTTTTAGATACCCTCTATATTTTTCTTAACTCCCTAAAGTTTTAAAATTTACATTTTAACCCCAATCCTTAAAAACTTACTTTTGAAAATTTTAAATTTGTGCATGTGTATTTTCAGTAGTGTTAGCGATCCTCTTTCATCTAGTATCGGAGTCATGTGACCAAAAATAATTAAAATAATTAAGCTAATTAAGTATTAATTAAGCTAATTGACTGTGATTAATACTTGAATCATCACCTGCTTGCCCTGGACCGAACTATTCACACATGGTTACTCACTAGAAGACATACCTTCAGTAGCACCACAATTAAACTACATCACTGATATAGTTTTAGAACTAAAAGTAGAATGAGCTAAAATTAAGACCGAAGCCAAAAAGATTAAGAATCAATTAAGTGTAGTTTATCTTTCTCTTATTAACTTAGAGAAAAATCTACTTTCAGTATTAGTATTCCTTTTCAGCATAAATATCCTTTCCAAAACTCAAAAAATAAAAATTCATTTCCTTTGCAAGATATAAAAATTTAAAAAGAAATGGGAGAAAAATCTGATGAAAAATCTGGTGAAAAAGACATAAAAAGAAGATGAAATATAAACAATATACTCTTGAAGAGCTACAAAAAATATTCAAGAAAGAACAAAATTCAGAAGAATTAAACAAGATTATGAGCACAATTAGTGATAAATATGACGTTATGATAATGATGAGACTAATAATATCTAATTAGAAAAAGAAATATATCAGCAGATGAATCTGATTAAATTAAAAGACCTTAATGTATTACCATTAGAAGAAGTTAGAAGAAAACTGGATAAAAAAATATGGTAACATGACTATTGAAAATGAGATTAATGAGGTTAGAGAGGAACTCGACTTAGATGAAACAGAGACCAATCCAGTTAACTATACTGTTCTCAAGTCTAAAGAATTTGGTGAACCTTCTAGAAGAAATATTCATTTTATAAGACCTAGGTACGTTCCAGCATGACGCACAAGCAACTTTTCCTTTGGGTCCATCCCAAGAAAAACTACGACCTTTGAAGAAATTGGCCTTATCCCAATTAGCCAAATAGGATACATCTTAAATATAGATGGAGCTCGTAATAGAAAAGAAATATTTGAGCACTGGAAAAGAGAAATAAATAGTTTCTTAATCCTAAATACTACATGGACTGCTGCAAATTTTCTAAACTATATCGAACATAGCTTTTCTAATACTGCAGTTGACTGGTATGATTCATTACGTGAGGACAGTAAAAATGCATTAAAAATGATGGAAACACCAGCTAATATGTTCATAAATTTGTGTAAGGAAATAGAGACCAAATTCATAGGAGCTAAACTTGATTCTGAAGAAAAAGTAAGAGAATGGCAAAGAAAGATTAATAATATAGAGTTATGGGATATGAGATATCTAGAAAATTATATTGCTGAATTCAATCAATATTATTACAAAATTCGGCATAATAAAATTAATCTTAGTATGTTCTATGACAAATTGTTATATCCTATATATTCCATAATTAATGAAAAATACATTACATTACTTGAAAGAGCAGATGTCATTGATACCCTTAGTTCAAGAATCTCTCATTTAAGAAAATGGGTTAATGATCAATGTCTTGATCTAAAAAAGCAAAAGAAAATTAAGAAGTAATTTCTAACTTGTTGGTATTCACCTCACCAATGGGAAAAAGACCCTAAAAGGAGAAGAAAAAGAAAATTCTATAAGAAAAAGAGCTTCAATAAGTAAAGGAGAGAGAAATATAGAAGAAAATATTATAACAAACCAAGTCCTAAAAAATGTAAATTTTTTAGGAAAGCCGCTTATTGTCCTGTAGGGAAAAACAACTGCAAATGCTGGGCATGTGGAGAAGTAGGACATTATGCTAATGAATGTGAAAATAGGAAGAATAATAAGCTGATTGAAACCCTAGGAAGCCTAAATTATGTTGAGCTAAGTGAGGATGAAGTATTAGACCTAGCCCTAAGTAACAAAAAATATATTGTTGAAATTATATTGAACAATGAATATGAAAAAAGTGATTATGAGGAAACAAGTCATATGATGGAAATAGCTCGATTAGTAATGGTGATCTTTAAGGAGAAGAGTTTGTTGTAAATAATGATAATGAAGAACTCAAGGGAGATTGGGTGTTTCCCATAATTCAGAAAGACAATATCTATAAAAAATCTATCTTTCAATTAAAAAGCAAATACGTATGTAAAATGATGGAAGGAAATTTAGAAATCAAAGACTGTAAGTATGATGTGGGAGAAGTTTATCTCATTAATTGAAAAAATATTCTAAAGCATAACAAAGATAAAAAGTATAGGTATATCCATGTTGGAAGTATACAAGTTTAAATCACTCTATTACAATATTATGGTAAAGATATTGATCTCTATACTTTACTCTGTCATATTAGGCATACCAAATTTAATAATCAAATTATCACAGGGACAAAGACCAATTTATATAATGGGTCAGTAGGATTCAATTGTCGATCAGGATATTGTGTGAATCTAAAAGATGAATTTGCTAAAAACTTCCCATCCCTTAAGATAAAAACAGTTGGGATGGATATGAAAAGAGGAAGATACCCACTACGAATATTTTGAAAAATCATCTACAAATTAGATAATAATATAGATTCAAAGACTAAGGTAATAATGATAGAGGCAGAAAAATTTGCAAGTCTTACCCCTATACAAAAGATTCAGAGGATTAAATCCAATCTTGCAGAGATAAAAATTGATGGTTCATGGATATCTAGCTTTGCTAACCCTACTAAAATCAATAAGAAAAATGTGATAAAAATTAATGAGAATGGTAAAATTACCATTAAACCCCAATTATTAAGAAGCATGGGTGCAAGATCAGAATGGGGAGAAGGTTCTTCATCGGCTAGAGAAGAACTTAAAGAAGATGATGTAATTAGCATGACCAGTAAAATGAGTAGAATGCATTTTGAACCCGCAAGACACAGTGTACATCGAAGTATGAGTTTAGATAAAAAGGTTGCGAGACACAAAATAGGAACTGTCAGTGAACTAATCTATGAAGATGAGTTAGTCAAAAACATGACTGTGGAGATTTACTATTAGCCTACCAATACAAATTCTAATAACATCTATATTCCGATAAAGGTCTGTTTAGAGGGATATAATACATTTAAATTGTGCGCTTATATAAATAGTAACTGTTCTGTATGCTTTGGAAAAAGATCACTATTTTTAGAGTTTATGTGAAAAGGAGCTAAAAGTCCTTTACAAGTAAGAATAGCTGATAATAGCATTATGAGTCATACCACTTGATCCAGTCCTTGTTCTCGCAATTATTTTGGCCAACAATTTGTTCACTTATTCAATTTTTTATAATTTTTGCAAAATCAGCCAAAAACATATTGAAATCTATTTAAGTCATTTGTTGTGAGCCAATGATAGATTAAAAAAAAAGAGGAAAATCAAGATGTTAGTCACGTTTAAACAAAACAAATATTGTATGTGACCTTGTCTCGAGGGGGTAATTTGTAGGCACTAAAAAAATATTTATATGCCGTACCAAGAATAAAATAAAATAAATGATTTAGGTCAATCCTTTGACTTAATTTAATTAAGTCCAACTGACTTTTAAATCAAAACCCAAGAGACCTCCAAGTCAAAGCCTAAATCACGAACCAAACTCAAACGACTTCTAAGTTAAGGCACGGTCGAAGCCCAAGAGACTCCCCAGTCAAGGCCCAAGTCAAAGCTTAAGTCAAGACATAAGTCAAAGTCAAAGTCAAATCGATCTAAGATAAGGCCTGATTGAATGCCCAAAATGAGATCCAAGTCTGTCTTGACTTTTAAAGGGGAGAGGAGATTTTTCCTATAAATAGGCCCCTATCCCCCCTTTATTTAAGGTTGGAAAATTGAAAGACATCACCAATACCCAAACATTCATTCCTTGAAGGAATATAACAAGCACGTGCCATCCTCCCTCGAAGATCCAGTATTCTTCTTGATTGAGATTGAGCCTTTCAGGCCCTCTCACAAGATAAAACTCATCCAAACTCATTCAAGGAGATCGTCAGAGGATTACTCTCATTGTATTTGATAGAGATTATACCCAAATACAAATCAATATAAAGATTCAATCTTGTTACTCAAATTCTTATCTAATTTATTTTAGACTTCAAATTTGTGTTTACAGTTGCTTAAAAAGTCACCGTGAATTTGTGAGTAAGATGCTTAACACTGTGAAATTCAATGTCGCAGACATTCTTTTAGATGCGATTGATGATTGGTTGGTTGCTTGGTTTATTTTTAGCATTTTTTATTTTTCTCTAACTATTGTTACTGCATTTAATTTTGTTCACAGCGTTCTTGTCATTTCTGACTATCTTAAATTTAAATGAAATGTGTTTGCTTAGTGGTAATGCTATCACATCAAAGCTGTTTTAATGTTACCTCGTAGTCAGCCATTTGTCTCTCTTGCAATTGGTTTGACTTCGAAGAGAGAGTGAACCGGCACAGTATTCAACATTTACGCAGTTTAGTTGATGAGAACTTATGCCTTGCCTTTGGCGATTGATTAGTTAAAGTTTTTAATACTCACTACGAGCCTGGCGTGTGTACATCCACAACGACTGCGTTGTCACATGTAGCCCGCCTCCCTAATGAGGTCTATTGGCAGTGCGTTTTGATGAGGATTTGCTTTCACCTTTTTAATCCCAGTCATTGATTGCTGGAGCTGACGATGGCACTTGGTGCCAACCCTTAGAGATGTGATAACATGCTATGATGGCATTATAAGAAATAAGAGCAGCAATGCCACTATTCAATTTGAAATGCACGGGTAAATCTCCATGATTCTGATAAGATCACACCCATTCTGGAGGTGGATCAGAGTGTCATCCCCCTCTGCATGCGTTGTGCAGCCTCTGTTAGCCACTGGATGCTTGAATGGTGATTTTGATGGGTTCCACTATTATCAGTGATTCCATGGTGAAGACCCTCAAACAAAGTTACCTATTGGTCACTGTTTCTTGGGTTTGCTCGCAGCCTTTTCCTTGCACACTATGTTTTTTTTAAAATAAAATTAGTTCAAACTGTTCTACCATCGCAGTTTGATTGCTGTGATAATACTCTTATTCTGTGGAAGTGAGATGATGTACTTAGGTTTCAACCGGGATATCATGGCAGCAGTGATCAATGAGATTCTCACATCCTTGTTCTTCAAAAGTCCCAAAGATGCTGTAAAATTTTTGGGCTCTCTTTAGCCTCTTCACTTCAGGTTGTAGCGTTGGCTTGGATAAGTTATTTATTCCCATGTCTGAATTGCAAATCATCCAGTGGCAAACCCAACATATTTATCCCTGTTATTTCAGTCTGGATCTTCATGTAATAAATTGATTCAGGTGCAGTTTGAAGGTTATGTTCAACTTCTTGAAGTGTCATTTGCTTATTTTATTTGATGTCTTCAGTGCTTCAGGAAACATGGTAGTATAGGAGTGATTCAGCCATTCCGAAGATTGTGCAGCAGGCATGACTTTTAGATCTTGAGTTGTAGATAAGTTTAAGATGTGCTCTGTAAGTTGAGCTGAGGTTGTGGCTCTCTTTTCCATAAAAAGTTGCCATTTTTTAATGTGTATTTCTTAGGAAAATCTGCATTGGTAAAGATCTTCATCTTTGGGCGTTTGGGGATTCACAATAATGCTATCATGGACATGGGGAGAAATATCAGCAACGATTTCAGTTTTCTATCTGAATATGTGGGAGGTAAATATCTGTAGTTCTGTGAAGATCATACCTATTTCAGAGGTCAAAATCAGAGTGTTGCTGCCCATCATGCAGTTTCTATTGCCCACCAAATGCTTGGATTGTGTTTTGTGGGTTCTGCTATCATGAGTCTATGGTGAAGTCCCTTGGACAAAATTATCTAATTCAGTATCTGAGACCTGGTTTTTCTTTCGGCGTTGCTCCCACCTTATGTTATTGGCTGTGGGTGTTGGGTTCCTTGGTGATCAGATAGAAACTTCTGTTATCCAGTTATTGTTTTGCTTACTGAAGTTACCGGTAAATGAAAGACAATTTGAGCAACCCTAGTTATGGAGTGTGGTACAGGTAGCTTTCTCCGGCATGTAGATCTCTATCCTTGATTTTGATTCAAAATAGGTGCGGTTTTTTATTGATAGAGGCCTCAAATTAGATGAGTTATTGGGGACCCTGAATTTCTTTTGGTAAATTTGTTCACCTATTGATGAAAATATGAGGATGGATGTTTTCAGATTCATTGTACCTTAGTTGCTGTTGCAGAAAATTTTCAGGCAAATAGGTGGTGTAAAAGTTGGCAGCAGGCAAGGATTCAAGTTGCCATCAAAAGTTGCCATTTTTGGGTGGTTTGGATTCGACTAATCCTATAATGGTCCTGTGAGAAAATATCAGCAGTAATTTTTTAAAGGTTCATTTTAGGGTCTTTGGTCCTCCCTTGAATTGGAGTTGAGCTACCATTGGCCTATAAGTGGTAGAGATTTTTCCTGATTAACAAGAGTCAAACCTAAGTCCTTGTTTATGGAGAACGAGTGCCTAACCCCTCGATCCAAATTCCAATCTGTATTGGTATTTCATTCTTTTATTTGAATATGCGGTCGGTAAATATCTATGAATCTGATGATACACAATCTAGAGGTGAATCAGAGTTTGCTATAGAATGCTTGGATGGTGATTTTATTGGGTTGTATTACTGTCAGTCTATGATGAAGATCCCCATACAAGATTATCCAATCGGGTAACTGAGACTTGATTTTTCTTTCAATCTTGCTTCCAGACTGTTGTTAATTGGTAATGGGAGTATTGGGTTCTTTAGTAATCTGCTAGAAAGTTATATTATCCAATTTATGGTTATCATACTTAGAGTTCAGGAAAATGAAGAATAATGTCAACAAGTCTGAAGATGGCACAGGTAGCCTTCTCCACTGTGGAAATCTCCATCTTTGGTTCTATTTCTAAATTTGTGGGGTTTTTATTTGTAGATTCCTTGAATTGAATGAGTTATTGGGGATATTGTGGGGTTCTTTCAGTTTCTTTTGTCATATTTGTTCTTCTAATGGTCAAACATATGTAGATATTTCAGGTTCATCAGACCTTAGTTTTCACTGGAGAAAATTGTCACACAAATAGGTTGTGGCGTTGTGCAGAAGTTGGCACCCGCTGTCGCTCCATGAAAGTTAGATACTTCCTGTGGTTGCAATCAACCTTATTTGAAGTTCTTGCTCTATGTTTCTCTACCTGTCTATTTATTACAATTTAACATTTCATTTTTCTTTGGACAGGCGCAGCTGCACAAGTGATGAGGCTTATCTTCCTTAAAGCTTAGACGGCCTGCCAAATCCTAGAGGTCTTTCTTCAACGTAAGGTTATAGATATGTTTATGGTTCTTCTAGGACTTCGCTTCCTTCTGAGATTTGTTTCCTTTGGCGTGGTGAACTTGCAATCAGGCAAATATAAGCAGCGATAGAAGTAGATTCTAGAAATTCTGTAGCCTACTGTTTGCTTTTTCTTTGTCATGTTAATTCAGTACTTGTGACAATTCTTCATGATCTCTTTTCCCCTGGCCGAGCTTATTATTTTCTCGTTTATGTGGTACGAGCGAGATGCTTAATTCACCTTTTGGTACGTGATATTACTTCGTATCATAGAAGCCAATCTGTTTGCATGGCAGCTGGTGTTTTTAAATTTTGTAAATGATTTTTTAACTTGATCTTGGTGAGATTTCTTGCTAATGTTGTGTTAGCTTGCCTCGTGGCGTGGCATGTGTGAAGTTCTGACTGCAATTCCTTGTAGCCAAAAGCTGAAAAATGTTTTCAGTGTGATTGACTGGCCCTTTTTTTTTCTTTTAAAGTTATGTTACGGTGTTTGATGCCTTTAATGGAGCTGATCCAATTCGCAATGTTTTGATGTTGCTTAAAAAAACAGTAATGCAATCATACGAAAGCTGTTTAGGACTGTTCTAGCTCTGATGTGGTGCTGTTGTTCACTTTTGTATCTTAGCCCTCTCCCCTGAACAAGCTTTGTCTGACTTTGACTGATTCATTTCGTCACACTTCTCAGGTGCAAGTGATTTTGAAAGAGCTACATGACGAGACAGTCTCATGAGGTTCGTGTGCATTTATGTTTCTCTGTCCATTACTTATGCAAGCATTTTACTATTTTATGTCCTCAGTCTCCCTTGATTTCAACATGTGTGGTAGATCAAAGAGCTAAAAAATACCATGGCAAACATGATCCATTTTGTCACCTTCATATCCTTGCTTCAAATTACTAATGGAATTACAGTGATAGTTTGGCAAACCAATAAAAACAATCAAGGTAAAATTCTTTTTTAATTTTCATAAGTA
This sequence comes from Carnegiea gigantea, assembly GCA_029747015.1. Taxonomy (NCBI): domain Eukaryota; kingdom Viridiplantae; phylum Streptophyta; class Magnoliopsida; order Caryophyllales; family Cactaceae; genus Carnegiea; species Carnegiea gigantea. Next base: position 550,358 of record JAKOGI010000241.1, on the reverse strand, counting down.
AGATAAAGATATAGCCTTAATGTATACTTTGTATATGATATTCTTTTACTGTTGATATTTAGCGCATCATTCTAAGCACTAAATTCTGAGGAGCACATATGACCAGATGATTCCAAATTTCACGAAAGTTTAAATTATTCAATGCAAGTAATGCTTGCCAATGGAGTGCAATCCTTATTCCACGTCTCATCCTTTTAAAGAAAATTGTACTTGCACTTATAATAATGTCAAAATCTTTGGAGATGATGATAATATGGCAAAATTTGAAGGCCTTACTTTTCATGGAATTATGAGATTAGAGAACGCTAAAAATGTTTTTGATTGTGATGACCTTTTAGTATTATATCTCAACAAAGCAACATGAGAAGTGAATACCACAATGTATCATATGTTCAGTATACAAATGGAGGCATTGGAGGCTCTCCTGTACTCCTATCAAGACAACTAACAGAAGAATCAACAAAGAAGATCTTGCATGGGCTAATTTGCTATCTTGAAAACTAGTTTCTCGATTAGCACCTGGAACTCATAAATAAAGTTTGGGAGATGCTAACCATTGTCCTAAGGGCAGTACTTAAGAATTATTTAATGCACTAAACAACGCAATTCTCACGGCAACATTCAATGTAATTAAAAAGAATTTTTCAAACTTTCCTAAAGTAACCTTCCTTCTGTTTCAGCTTCCTCTAAACATTCTCTCTCTTCTAATTAATTCCTCTATCTGTCCCTCACACTAGCCTCTCTACGGGCAGGAATATCGGTAGAGGTAGGATTGTCAACAACTGAATTTCTCCAGGCCCTACGAAAGCGGACCTACATTGAATTGTGGTGTTGTTGTACCTATCTCTCACACTCTCACCAGTTAGTCCACCCTAAAGGCAAATGCCATTGTCTTCCCCGCACCACCCCATCTCCAAAAGGAGCATAACTGTTCTGCCCTCCAGTCGGCCGCCTCCTTCTCTTCTATATGACCCGATATACGCCATGGTTGTCGTCTCCCTCATCCACTGAAGCCTCTGCAAATCTAACCGCCTCCCAAATTCCCTGTGAAACCTGAACCACCCACCCACAACTTTCTAAGTCCATCACCATCATCTATCTGCGATTTATTTAATTTTCACAATTTCTCAGCAATTCGTTCTGGGTTTTTGATGTGTAGGTGGGCACAAATGACCAAGAAAAGATGTGTTTTTGGTTTTTGAGGGGTAAGAACAAATTAAAAATGAGAGAAGGATAGTTCAAGTATTTGACTAGAGATAATCCAATTGGAGCCACTCAAGCCAAAGAACTTGGGCAATCCCTTAACTCAATCTAGGATACAGAAGTTAATCACCACCTAGATGAGGGAAGGGACCTAGAACACCACTTGAGGTTGCCACACTCAAGATATAGAACTAGGCTTTAGAACACAATTGAGAGAACACTCAAATGCTTGCTTTGTATTGCTTGCATTTCAAGTTGGAAGTGAATGCTTACAACCTCAAGCTATGGCCTATTTATACTAACGGCCTTACATTATGAAAAGGTACAAAGAAAACAAAAAGAAGTGCGGAAAACAAAGAAACCTAAGTACATTGTAGCTAGCCCTTCATGTGGATGTACCAAGGAGAGAAAAGGTGTGTCTCTTGGATGTTTGGTGTGAAAAGGGTGTAGAAGTTCAAATGGATGCATGAATCCTTTATCTCACACATTTAAAGCTTGCTAGGAAGAGAGTCACACGGAGTTGGAGGGGGTAGCAGCCGACATGAAGAGTAAAATGACAAGTTCACATGGATTGCAATAATTGCATTCACACTTACAGCAACCTCAACTTCCAGGAGCCATATCTCTCAGAATACTGGGCCAAATGCGATGTTCTCAGGCTTGTTGGAAAGCTCAGGAAGTCTATTTTCCAGGGAATGTAAGTCTGCTAAGTTTGGACCAGCCAATCAAAAGTTATGGCCTAAAGAGTACAGACTGTCCAAACTGCCCTGCGCCGGGATACCATATACTTGTGAGCTAGATTTAACCAACCAAATGATATCCAAATTGAATGTGGTTGGTCTTGAAAGAAAGCTTATTTTTTAGGCTTTAATAATGTAAGGACCTTTAGCATATTGGTCCATTACATATTGTTGTAAACAAGTGACAAAAACTGGGCATGGCGTGAGGGAGTTATGTATGAATTCCTCCGGCATAGTCACGGCCTTTCTGCATAGGATAGCAAACTCTTTAGCCTCTTTGAGCTTTTTGGGGTCTTCCTTGAGCTGAGAAGGGGAGGTACGAGAGTGGTCATGATGGTCTCCATCATTCTCCCCGAGTAGGTGAGAGTTTGTCCTCAAACTCGGAAGAGTTTCATCTTCAAAGTAGGGACTAAGATCGGAGACGTTAAATGTTGCCGAGACTCCATAATCTCTGGGAAGGTCTACTTTATATGCATTAGGGCCGACCTTCTCAATGATTTCGAATGGCCCATCCGACCTAGGCATCAACTTGGATTTTCGCTTGGAAGGAAATCGTTCCTTCCTCAAATGGATCCGCACCAAATCTCCAGGTTGAAAATGGACCTCTCTTTTGTGCTTGTTGGCATGGTGCATGGCCCTCTCATTGGCTGGCAATGCTATCACGAACTTGGACATGTAGGTCTTGGATTTCTTTGGCTCTTTTCTCGGCTTTCCAATTAAACTTGGTGGGAGTTGGAATAGGGATAAGATCAAGAGGGCTCTTTGGATTGTGGCCATACACGACTTGGAAGGGAGAGAGATGAGTTGCTTTACTTGGAGCTCTATTGAAGGCAAACTCGGCACGAGGTAACATATCATCCCAGCTCTTGATGTTCTTCTTCACAAGGACTCTAAGTAAGGTGCCCAAAGTCCTATTGGTGACTTCCGTTTGGCCATCAGTTTGTGGGTGACATGAAGTGCTGAATTTGAGTTGGGTGCCCATCTTATGCCACAATGTTAGCCAAAAATGGCTAAGAAACTTGCTATCTCGGTTGGACACCATGCTCTTGGGTACTCCATGTAGCCTAACAATCTCTTTGAAGTATAAATTGGCTACATGCGAGGCATCATTGGTGGTATAGCAAGAAACAAAATGTGCCATTTTTGAGAAGCGGTCTACCACCACCATGATAGAGTCTTTGTTCCTTTGGGTTCTTGGCAAATCCGTGATGAAGTCAAGGCTTATATCCTCCCATGGAGCTTGAGGAATAGGAAGAGGGGAGTACAAGCCATGTGGAAGAACATGACTCTTGGCCATTTTACAAATGGAGCATCTTTTTACAAAGTGTTCCACATCTTTAGACATATGTGGCCAATAATAGTGCTCCTTCAGCATAGCACATGTCTTTTCCATTCCAAAGTGGCCGGCTAAGGCTCCTCCATGAAGCTCTTGGATAAGGAGTTCTCGAAATCCACACTTGGGAATGCACAAGCGTGAATCCTTGAATAAGAAACCATCCTCCATATGGAACACCCTGTGAGGGTGTTTAGAACACTTCTCAAAGATGTCTTTAAAGTTCTCATCACTTGGGTACAACTCTTTCACAACTTCAAGGCCAAGAACTTTGGTACTTAAGATAGAAAGAAGTAAGTACCTATAGGAGAGTGCATCGGCTCCTTTATTAAGTTTTCCCGCCTTATATTGGATGATGAAGTGGAATGATTGAAGATATTCCACCTACTTGGCATGCCTTGGGTTGAGCTTGTGTTGACCTTGTATGTATTTGAGTGCCTCATGGTCGGAGTGGAGGATAAACTCCCCTCCTACTAGGTAGTGACGCCAATACTCCAAAGCCCGGATGATGGCATAGAATTCTTTGTCGTAAGTGGAGTATTTCCTTTTAGCTTTGTTTAGTTTTTCACTAAAGAAGGCTATTGGCTTCTTCTCTTGAGAAAGGACAGCTCCAATCCCTACCCCGGATGCGTCACACTCTACTTCGAATATCTTTGAAAAGTCGGGCAAGGCTAGGACGGGTGCACAAATGAGTCTCTTCTTGATTTCTTCAAATGCACGTTGTGCTTGCTCATTCCAAGTAAAATCTTTCCCCTTTAGCACTTCGGTCATGGGAGCCACAATAGTGCTAAAGTCACGAACAAACCTCTGGTAAAAGGATGCTAGGCCATGGAAACTCCTCACTTGAGTGATGGAAGTGGGAGTAGGCCACTCTTGAATAGCCTTGATCTTGCTCTCATCAATTTGAATTCCTTGGGCGGACACAATGTAGCCCAAAAATATCACTTGGGAAGTGAAGAAATGGCACTTCTCCAAATTCTCATATAATTGCTCTTGAGACAAGATCTCCAAAACTTGTTGAAGATGATGGGCATGCTCTTCTTCGGTCTTTCTATAGATCAAGATATCGTCAAAATAGACGACCACACAAATACCAATCAAGGGCTTTAGAACTTGGTTCATAAGCCTCATAAAAGTGCTAGGGGCATTGGTTAGCCCAAATGGCATGACAAGCCATTCACACAAACCTCCTTTAGTCTTAAAGGCGGTTTTCCATTCATCTCCTTCGAAAATCCGGATTTGGTAGTAGCCACTTCTAAGATCAATATTAGAAAAGATGATGGCACCATGAAGCTCATCAAGAAGGTCTTCCAACCGGGGAATAGGATACCGGTACTTGATAGTGATTTTATTGATGGCCCGGCTATCCACACACATTCGCATGCTACCATCCTTTTTGGGTACAAGGAAGGCGGGCACGACACATGGGCTTAGGCTTTCTCGAATCAATCTCTTAGACAAGAGATCATCCACTTGCCTTTGGATTTCTTGGGTTTCTTTTGGAGTCATTCGATAGGCCGGCTTATTGGGAAGAACGGATCCTGGGATAAGGTCAATCTTGTGTTGTATGGATCTCGGTGGGGGAAGGCCATGGGGAATTTCTTGTGGGAACACATGGTGGAAGGTTTATAGGAGAGGGGTGAGTAGAGGGTGTGAGGGAGATGGGGGCTTTAGCTCATCTTGTAGGAGAATCAAGTCTTTGAAAGACTCAAATTAATGATGTTGGGATTTGAGAAGGGTGGTGAGAAAGACATCCAAGTGAGGGTTGTCTTTGGTCTTAGTAGAGGGAGTGGATTTGAGAGGAGTGAGGGTGATTTTCTTGTGGTCCTTTTGAAAGGAGTAAGTGTTCATCCGGCCATCGTGGGTGACACGTCTATCGAACAATCGAGGTCTTTCCAATAGGATGTGGCAAGCATCCATGGGAACTATATCACACCAAATCTCGTCCTTGTAATGCTTTCCAATAGAAAAAGGGATGAGGCATCGGTGAGTGATTTGCATACCTTTGCCTTGATTCAACCATTGGATGGTGTAAGGTTTTGGGTGAGGCGAGGCTTGGAGCTTGAGCTTATCAACCATAGTCTTGGAGGCGACATTCACACAACTACCTCCATCTATGATGAGGGAGCATACCTTCCCCCCAACTGTGCACCTTGTATGAAAGATAGCCTCTCTCTGTTCCAGATTATCTTGAGTGGCAAATCCACTCAATGCCCTTCGAATGACAAGTAGCTCTCCTTCATCAGGGCCTTCTTCCACCTCTTCCACATTTTCCAACTCACAATCTTCTCCTCCTTCCTCTTCATGTTGCTCCTCAAAGGTGGCTTGGTATTTGGCTAGAGAGACAATCCGTTTGTTAGGGCACTCGGAGGCAATATGCCCAAGGCCTTGACAACGGAAACAGCGAATCTTGTCTTTTGGTTTTGGGGGTTCTTTTGTGGAAGGGTTAGGGGCGGTGGAAGGGGTACTTTTGGCTTGTGGAGAGTTTTGTGGTTTAGGGGAAAAGTAGGGAGGTTTTTGAGTGGAGTAAGGACGGGAAGGGGTTTTGGAAAGGGTGCCTTTTCCCTTAGATTTCTTTTGTTGCTCTACCTTGTAGGCAAGAGAACTCAAGTCATCTAGGGAGGAGTAGGGATGTAGTTCAATGACATGGGCAACGGAATCATCAAGACCACTTAGGTATCTTACCATAGTTTGTGCATCATCTTCTCTCAAATCGCACTTGAGAAGGAGTTGCTTGAATTCCCGAGTGTATTCCTCAACACTCTTAGAGCCTTGTTTGAAGTGATGCAACTTGAAGTAGTTGTCTTGGATATAATGGGAGGGAAGGAACTTGGCCTTAAGTTTGTCTTTCATCTTGGCCCAAGTTCTAATCTTTCCTTTACCATTTCTCGCTCTCTTGGCCACAAGGTTGGCCCACCATATGGAAGCGTACTTCCGGAGCTTTAGGGCCACTAGCTTCACTTTTTTGTCATCCGGCATCTTCTTATACTGAAAGACACGTTCCACAGTTTGAAGCCAATCAAGGAAATGATCGGGATCCATTTGGCCTTCAAATTCAGGAATGTCAACTCTAAAGTCGCCAAGGCCATTCCCTTGCCTTCTTCTTCTAGGGGTTTCTTCATCACTTGAGTTCACAATATAGCTCCTCTCTTCTCTCTCGGATTCATCCGAGTATACATGAGTGCGTGAGTGAGAAGGGCTTCGGGTCCATCTCTTTTTCTCTTCCATAAGTTGGGCAATTTGGGTTTGGAGGAATTTTACTTGCGCTTCCAACTCGTCAACCCGCTCTGGGGTACGGCTAAAAGACACTTTACCGTGTTTAGGATTGAAGGAAGGCTGTTTAAGAGTTGCAGGGATGAGGAGGGGCACGGTCGTGCCTATAAGCACGATGGCACCGTGCCAATATTCTGGACGAAACTGAAGGCAGAAAGAGACGTGGCACGATCGTGTCTGGGCGCACGGGGGCACCGTGCCAATGCTCTGTCTTTGTTTTCTCACGGTTTTGCTGATTTGTGTATTTTTGTGTTTTGGCTTTTGGGATGTATTTGGCTGGGTTCTTGATTACTTGACAACCTTGGTTCTGATACCAAATGATGTATAGGTGAGCACAAATGACCAAGAAAAGATGTGTTTTTGGTTTTTGAGGGGTTAGAACAAATTAAAGATGAGAGAAGGATAGTTCAAGTATTTGACTAGAGATAATCCAATTGGAGCTACTCAAGCCAAAGAACTTGGGCAATCCCTTAACTCAATCTAGGATACAGAAGTTAATCACCACTTAAATGAGGGAAAGGACCTAGAACACCACTTGAGGTTGCCACACTCAAGATATAGAACTAGGCTTTAGAACACAATTGAGAGAACACTCAAATGCTTGCTTTGTATTGCTTGTATTTCAAGTTGGACGTGAATGCTTACAACCTCAAGCTATGGCCTATTTACACTAAAGGCCTTACATTATGAAAAGGTACAAAGAAAACAAAAAGAAGTGCAGAAAACAAAGAAACCTAAGTACATTGTAGCCAGCCCTTCATGTGGATGTACCAAGGAGTGAAAATGTGTGTCTCTTGGATGTTTGGTGTGAAAAGGGTGTAGAAGCTCAAACGGACGCATGAATCCTTTATCTCACACATTCAAAGCTTGCTAGGAAGAGAGTCACATGGAGTTGGAGGGGGTAGCAGCCGACATGAAGAGTAAAATACCAAGTTCACATGGATTGCAATAATTGCATTCACACTTGCAGCAACCTCAACTTCCAAGAGCCATATCTCTCAGAATACTGGCCCAAATTTGATGTTCTCGGGCTTGTTGGAAATCTCAGGAAGTCTATTTTCCAGAGAATGTAAGTTTGCTAAGTTTGGGCTAGCCAATCAAAATTTATGACCCAAAGAGTACAAATTGCCCAAACTGCCCTGCGCTGGGATACCATATACTTATGAGCTAGATTTAACCAACCAAATGATATCCAAATTGAACGTGGTTGGTCTTGAAAGAAAGCTTATTTTCTAGGCTTTAATAATGTAAGGACCTTCAGCATGTTGGTCCATTACATATTGTTGTAAACAAGTGACAAAAACCGGGCATGGCGTGAGGGAGCTATGTATGAATTCCTCCGGCATAGTCACGGCCTTTCTACATAGGATAGCAAACTCTTTAGCCTCTTTGAGCTTGTTGGGATCTTCCTTCAGCTGAGAAGGGGAGGTACGAGAGCAGTCATGATGGTCTCCATCAGTCTTACACATTAGATTTCAATTTTTAAGTGCTTTGATTTGGGATTTAGTGTTTAGTGAGTCGTTTCATGTCGCCAGCGAAGCTAATAGAATGTGGCTGGTCGGTATTGTTGTGGTATTTCACTCAATTTGTTACTTGGTGGCAGTGTTCAAAGGTAATTTTTTGTTTTGTTCCAATTCGATTTGCGCAAGCCACCGTTGGTCCATTTTTTGATGGGTGGGTTATTTGCTTTTTTCCAGTTTGGCGTTTCTATTGGTGTTGCATTTGGTTAAGGGTCTTAGTTGTGGCCGCAGCGCTCACGGTGGTGTGTGACGGCAGTGATGGAGCATCCGAGCACATATTGCTGGAGGTTCTAACTTCTAGTAATGGTGGATTGGATTTTAAAGTAAAAGTAATAATAAATTCAAGTGGCTTCAAAAGGTTTAAATAAAGGGCAAAATTGCAAATATAATAGCACATCAATGGCCGTTATTCAATACTTGGTGTAGAATTCAATTATCAAATCTTATTAATTATTCCTTAACCTTTGTCCTTAGGACAGTCATTAACAAAACCGATGAAGTTTATGATTGAAAATCTGAGGTAGGCGCGAGAGCGTTGAAAGGGGTTAAGGGTGATGATGGGGATGCCTCCTGACGCACCAAAATCTAGTTTGGTGGATTATGCAGCAATCACTCCAATTTATGTTCTCTCTCTCACAGGGACGGAGCCAGAATTTACAGTAAGGGAGTGAGATTAATAATACACATAACATAAACTTTAATAATTTTGAAAATAAAGTGCGTAAATCTCTAAATTCTCAATCAAGAAAAGAAAAGGGAAAACCTAAATTTTTAATTGAGGAGTAAATCGTTAAATTAACCACTTATTCAACATAAATTCAATAAGTATTAGTAAATTAAACATAAATAAGGAAACAATTATAAACAAAATTAGCCCAACTTTAAATTTTCAACCAAGAGGACAATTAGGTTAAAAACCTCATTTTCAATTCATGAATCATAAGTCATTCACTAAGTTAATCAATTATTTAACATAAATCTAACTAAAATCAGTAAAATAAATATAATTATTTATAAAATAACAAAATTAAAAACAAAAATTGAGAGTTTTTTGGAGTTACCTCAAATTGCGATTTGGAACTTAGGAGGACAGCTGAGGAAGAGTGGAGGCGGTGGCACAAGTGGCGGTATCGGTAACTGGGCACTGGGTACAGGGTGAGAGAGAGAGAGTACGTGGAACTGGTGGCCGTGGCTGCGTGAGTGTCTAAGTGAGCCAGTGAGGGGCTGGGGACGAAAGCAGAGAGTCTGGGCAAGTAGAGAGTCGAGAGGACTGAGAACGAAATCTTTATTCTTAAAGTAAGAAAATGGGTAATCCCTTCAAATGCAGGAAATAAGAATCCCTAGCTTCTGATGCTCTCCCGCCTAAAGTCCTAACAATATACAAATTCGAAATTGAGATTTCCCACATCAACCACCGGGGGAAGGGGGGGACCCACATCTCAGCAACTGCCACATCCCAAATTTGTGGAACTGCTCAAGCCCATTACTCCCCCACCTGCACGTCTCCACATCTGAGGAACTGCTTACATCCATACCTACCTCTGACTTCACAAGAAAACACCCACGCTGCCTCCAATCTCTGAAGACCACAACAGTGCAGATTTCTCAGACAGTGAGTTTCTCATTCCAAATTGCAACTTTTTCTTTTTTCATTCGGTTGTTTTCTTCTTCTTCTAATGACATCTTCATTGTCGTTGATACATTCATGCCCCCCTCCAATCTCTAAAGACCACAACAGAGCAGATTTCTCAAACAGTGAGTTCCACATACCAAATTGCACCTTTTCTTTTTTTATTCTGTTGTTTTCTTCTTCTTCTAATGACATCTTCATTGACGTTGATACATTCATGTTGTGCACATCTACTTGCTAATGCAGATTGAGACCATTACCGAAGAGACAACATTAATTGCACATTCAATTCCAGATACAAAATTCCAATGCATACATGCCTACTAAAAACTTTACCTTTCAAATTTATTCTGTGGTTTTCTTTTAGATTTATTCTGTTGTTTTCTTCTATGTGAAATCAGATTTGGCAGAAGATCACTTCTAGGTATCTACTGATATGAGGCAAACTGTTACATTACACTGCATTTCAATAATAAAGACTGGCTATCAAATACGAAGACCACAATTAATTCATTCTGATGTTTTTTTCAGGTTCGCTAGAAGATTCTGCACATTCAACTCCAGGTACGCAATACCCTCCCCCTTCTCGCCTACCTGCCAAAACATTTGAACGCATTAATTTGCTACAACTTGATAATATGAAGACCAAAACATGAAGTTAACATATTCGACTTTGAAATTAAGGACTGCAGAAGAGGGGGAGAGAGAGACCTAAATTGACCACAACGTTGAGCGAAATATATATGTGGACTTATATGTGGACTTCAAGAAAAGACCTAGATTGACCTCAACGTTGAGCTGAATATATATGTGGACTTATATGTGGACTAAAAGATTGCAGCCACCATGGCGCTGGCATGCAAACTGAACATATATGCAAACAAAAATATTACCAAACTTAAATTTTCGAAAAAGAGGCAAATAGCCTTCAGCTGAATATCAATGCAAACAAAACGTATGTGGACTTAAAGATTGCAGTCACAGTGACCCTGAGATGCAAACTGAACATATATGCAAACTAAAAAATTACCAAATTACATATTTTTAAATTGCTTCAGAACTAAGCAATGCCTCTCAGGGCATTGAATTAAAAAATCAAAAAGAATGGCAACAACCTTCAGGCATAATATATGCGCATGAACATATTACAAACCAAATTTTAGCGAGTGAGACAAAAAGCTAATTCCACAAATAAAAGAAAGCTCAGAATGCAAATACAAGAAATGCAATCACCTCTGAGGGCCTGGGAAGTTCAAATCAAGCAGATTAGCAAGCCAGCTAATTGGGAAAAGACCTAGACTTCCTCAGTTGGGCATTACAACACATACACCAAAATATACTCCACATTTATTAGCACATGAACCACAAAAATGAAATGATCTAAACTTCAAGTACTTAAGACAACACTCCCACACCACAGTTGATATAATTCGAATATAGGAACACAGCAATCCATGTACGTATGTCACTATGGCACATAGCGTAACACTTATAGCATAGTAGTAACTGAAACAGCTGCGCGGGATTAACAACAATAAATACCATATGAATTTAAGGCAGTGGCATGAGATGAAACCCTAGGCCATTGAGACATGCCTCTTTAGACACTCCTACCCTCTAATCTTTAAAAGGGGCATCGAAGGTTGCTAAAATAAAATTACCAAACTGTTAAAATGCATTAACAGTGTACAGTACATATTTCTATAATGCTTCAGAACCAAGCAATACCTCTCACAGCTCTGAATTAAAAAATCAAAAAGCATAGCAACAACCTTCAGCTTAATATATGTGAATGAACATATTACAAACCAATTGTTAGCGAGTGAGACAAAGAGCTAATTTCACAAACAAAAGACAGCTTAGAATGCAAACAAGAAGAAATGGAATCACCTCTAAGGGCCTGGGAAGTTTAAATCAAACAGATTAGCAAGCCAAATGATTGGGAAAATGAAAGTTTTAAATCTCTTACCTACCATTCCAGCACACAGATCTGGGAAACCATAATTTGTCAACCGTTAAAATATCATACCATTTAAGATTCGAGATGAATGACGAAGGGCACACATCTGTTTCATCACCCAGCTCAGACAACCAGGTAAAGAAGCATACAAGATTGTTCCACTTTTACCACCAACAACGCTTAACATTGACAACACTAGGTTCACTTCATGTCAACTTTCAAACCTTTATATGTGAATTGAACAGCTGAAGTGTATGGAACAGAGACAAAAAGGGGTTCCCCATTTCCCATCATACATGAAGGAATCACAAAAAAGAAAACACCACACACTAAGTCAAACACACGTCCTCATCCTCTCCAATGATTTACACATCCATGAAAGCGAAATAAAAATATAACAACTGCAAATTGTGATTGATGAATAATTTACATGACAATAGAGGATTATGAATACACATACAGATAAATGTGCCCATCTTAAACATTGTACAAACCATGGAAACACGACAAACATTCAAAACTAGTTGGGCATAATTTAAAATGCTAAGCATTCATAAGAACAGCATAGAAAGCCAACAGAGACAAAAACCATTCAAGCCAAGACGAGAACTAATGGAGAAGTGCATATACATGTGGACCTAAAGAAATAACCTAAAACAGATAAAGAGGCAGAAAATCATGAACTATACTCTAATCAAACACCAGTACAGAGCTCAAATCAAACACCCACGACACTAGATCACAAGGGTGGCACAAAAATCATAACTTCAACCCAACTAAATGAATGATTTACACAGCCATGAAAGCGAAATAAACAAAGTAACAAATGCAAATTAAGATTGATGAATAATTTACATGAGAATATAGGATTATGAATACACATACAGCTACATGTCCACCTTAAACATTGTACAAACCATGAAAACATGACATAAACAAAGTAACAAATGCAAATTAAGATTGATGAATAATTTACATGATAATATAGGATTATGAATACACATACAGCTACATGTCCACCTTAAACATTGTACAAACCATGGAAACACGACAAACATTCAAAAGCATTTGGACATAATTTAAAGTGCTAAGCAGTCATAAGAACAGCACAGAAAGCCAACAGAGACAAAAACCATTCAAGCTAAGAGGAGAACTAATGGAGAAGTGCATATATATGTGCACCTAAAGAAATAACCTAC
>JAKOGI010000241.1:337500-532500 GCA_029747015.1 Carnegiea gigantea | reverse complement strand
TCCTAAAAAATGAAAAAGTTATTAATATCAATTTAATTTTCTTATTAATTTTTAAAATGTTAACATAACAATAGATAGGAAAAAGACTTGTCTAAATGTGCATGAGATTCCTTATTTTTGAAAACGAACTCCGTACACAACATTGGTGGTTTTATGTACAATTTTAACCCTTTGTCCAGTTATGAAATCAAAAAACGTTGTTTTTCTCCAGAATTATTGACGAGTAGCTATCAGCTGCCGTATGCAATACACTCAAGAGAATAACACTGCGTTTTTTGGGGATGGAAAGGAGGGCAAATTAATTACTTAACACTCTTAAATTGATTGTGTGTTAACTATGCGCAGATTGTCTATGTTTTAAAAATACCACGGTCCTTGGAGGTTTGTAACATGTTTAAATATATATAGGTATTGCAGTCATAATAATTTGTCTAGGAGGTTTTGTAAATGCCCACCCGATTGAGACAAGATTCGCTTAGGTGTGTATAAAATTATTCATTCGTGCTTATAACTTGCTTGGGTTATTTTCATAAATGATCAAATACTGAGATTATATTCGTCGGTAACGTCAACATTTTGTGTGTGTGTTGTACGTGGATGGATATGAACAATATGATGAAGCCACCATTTGGGGATATAATATTAAGAAAAACATTTATTTTTTGACGCTGATAATTGGCTCAGATATAGAACTGTATATAAAATAATCAGTGTTGTATATTGTGATTTATTTTCATAAACAAGGATTTCTATGAGCATCCAAACAACTCTTATCTTAATTTTTATTATTTTTATATATTCATAATATTTTTATTTATAGTAATTTAGTTATAAAGCTATTTTTCAATTAATTTGGGGTCTAAATTATATGTGCCTGCTTTATATTAAATATTAATCTATAAGATTTTATCTATTGTTAAGAGGAGGATGAGAAACATAAGATTAAATTACTGAAATCACTTTTTTAATTTTCATGACAACAAAAGTAGAAGCCTTTTTATATAAGTGAATTGTTTACTTATTTATTAAATGTATGCCACACTCACTTCAGGTCCTTGAGAGCATGCGATTGTAGCTTTTGCTCCTTAACAGATAATAATAAAAGACTTCAGGTTTTAGAAGAGTTTTGACTCTTATAAGGTCCAACATGTGTAAAATTTAGGTTATACTCCTCAGAGTATAATACATTACACTCTTACTCATTCAAATTTTCCTCTTATCCAAATCTAAGGCTTATCTTTTCAATCTTCACATTCATGATTTTAAACTTAGGGTATCTTGTTCTTTAAATTATCCAATGAAGCTGGAGGCTAGTTGTTTACGATAAGGTCAAAATTTGATGATTGTATGGTAGGGTGGACAATTCATTGAACTATAGGGAGTACAATCCAAATCCTATATGATAATGACAAACCAAGGTTGAGCACGGCCTGAATTTGATATCAGGTTAATTTTTTTTCTTAACTGGGTCTTAGACTTTTGAGCGATGAATATAACCCAATGAAGTTCGAACTTAGATCTCATTGACAATGGATGGAGTAATTTAAAAGATTATATAAATGCTCAAGTCCATATGTATATGGGGCAATGCCTATAACTATATTTTTCACAAGTTCACTTTATCTGCACAATGATGTCAATATTGAAAGTAATAATTAGATTAAAATAGCACAATTTTTATAGTAAATTATATTATAGAAATTATTGTTTAGATCCTAAGTATAGACACTGTATTTTGACTCATTTGTTTGTCAGAGTCCATTATTAAAATACAATTTTGCAAAATTAGAAATTGCAAAAAAATAAAATTAATCTAGGCTCAATTATGAACAAAGGTTAAAAATTAAGCCCCCCAAAAAACCCCAAGCCCAATGACCGAAATAGTCATGATCCAAATCCAAACCCAAAATCAAAATCCACCCAAAAAAAAAAAAAAAAGCAGAATGAAAAGAATGAAAAAGGAAGAAAATGTAGGAAGACAAAAAGACTATAAGAGTCCTCCAAAAAAAATTTTTTTTTTTGAAACCTCAGATTTCGCTTGACCCCCAGCCCTTTCATTTATACTATTTTCTGTCTTTAAAAAAGACAAAAAAAAAAGGAAAATAGAACAAAGAAAAGGCCACAAAATTCATTTATAAAATAAAGGGAAAAAGAAAAGCAGGAAAAGACAAGAAAAGGACTTCATCAGTTCTAAAAATGGTGACCTGCATAGTGCTACACCCGCCACATTGCCACGATGCCTACCCCTCTCCGCAAACATCAGGTTTTGTTTTATGTCCCCCTAATTATCCCTCTTGTTCACCTCCATCTATCCCTTCTCATTTCCTAATTTGTCTATTTTGGTGAGTCACATCTTCAATCCCTTCAGGCCTTTGTGGTCGTTTTTCCTACTTGAGGTTGGCATAATATTTTTACTTTTTTTTCAAAAGTGAATAAGTAAGGTTGAGAATATTTCATGTTATATGTTTTAATTCATTTCTTTCATTTTTTTTTTTTTACCGCCTTTGTTTTCTCTTTTGTTTCACAAAAGGGTTAGATGGAAAGGTATGCTTAAAAATCATTAAATAAAAATTTTAGAGTTAAGTAACTGAAATAAAATCGAAAAAATTGTGGAGTTTTTAAGGTTAACTTTTTGGTTAATTATTTGGGTCCATTCGAAACCCAATCCATCTCATCTTGTGTCAATGAATAGGTCCAGGAAGTAATATCCAAATCAAATACCCAAAATTAGAGTTCGAGAATGACTACAGCGTTCAATTTTTATGAGGTGTCTAATCTATCTAAAACATGGCCACCTTATGTTTTCTTCACTGTCACCATTTTCTTGACCCTTCATCAATATCTTTCTTCTTATAAAATAAGGTACATTTGGGAACTTTCTATTTTGATGTGGTTTGTATCCTAACTCTTCATAGCTAGTGAGATATGACTTATCAAGGTTGATATTACAGAACTTGAATTTTGCACATTAGCATATCAAACCTTTCTTTTTAAAAAAGCCAAAACATTATCTGGAATACTCTAAAAATTAAAGTAAAATTTTGGTGCATTCCTAAGTTAGTCTAGTTTAAATTCTCAAAGTAGTTTTGCAAAATTCCTCTTCAAGAAGTTCTGGTAAATGAAACAAGGACATACTATCCAAAGTAACAAATTCAATTTTAGCACTTGAGTTTATGATTTGCTACAATTGGATCTTACTGAATTTTAATACCAACCTTTAATGAATAAACTAGCCTTGTTAAGGAGCATTTTGACTACAAAATAATTCCATTTGGACCATTCTTTCAGAAAGTTATGATTTTTTGAAGTTAGCATCCACAATTTCATAAGGCATAGAACAATCAAACTTGTGAATTCACTTTTACCAACTTAAATAAAGCATGTGGCACCAAGGAGTCTAAGGCATCGACGCCCATGGTCAAACCACACGTAACTTACACATTTTCTCTTAGCTTAATAAGTTATTCTTGGGCAAAAGTTCAGTGAATACAAACTCAAAGTTAGTCCTAAAAGCTTTGACAGTAGTCCAAAGTCCATCCTAGAAAGCTTGCCCAAAGCTAGTTCCGTACCAAAGTTAGGAGCCTACCAAAGTCTCTGATGACGGCTTTGAAACTACTACCAAGGGAAATTCAAGAGGCACAAATCAATTGTTGGCTTCCTCCATTACTCCTCCACGATATTTATCCATTCTTGAGTTTCAACTCAAGGCACCCAACTCCAAGTTCTTATCACTTGGGAAGGTCATGCATGAGCAAGCATTTCATGATGGAAGATGAATCATCAAGGAGATGTATTAGCACTAAATAAAACTTGATCTTTTTGTATTTATTCTATGGTTTTTAGCACTTTCAGTTTTAATGCTTTTTAGTTAAGTGTACTAGTTTAATACTTTCTCTTTTCATTTGACTAAGACTTAATCCTTGTTTTCACTTATGAAAAGCAGCTTACTTGTCTCATAAACATAAGTATCTATTTATCCAAGTGTGCTTGGCGATGAGTTGAGTTAATCCTTTAGATAAGTTGAGGGTGGCTTTGCCTTTCATTTACTTGGGTCTTCTAGATTTAGTGGTGGTGATTGTCGTATCCATAATTGCTTTGATCTTTGTTTACGCTGAAGTTGACTCAAGATGTATAAAAGTCCACACACAACCAAAGTTTAGTGCCAGTGACTTTGAAATTTTGTCAAAGTGTCTCAACCATGAAATTGCCGACTTTGACATGCTGCATTAAAGATATTTAAAAATAATAAAATCCAGTAGTTGAGCTCTTCGTATGGTCTTCTAACTCTTAGTTTAAAAAAGCATATTTTAGTAGTGCCTAAGTGATATGCGACCAAGCCAACACCTCATGTAACCCCAAGTGTAGTGAATTTCGAAGGCATAGGGAGATGAAGCGCCTCACCCGATGCGAAGGTGCAATGCTTTTCTCGCCTCATAATATTTCACGGTTTTAGAGGTAGATTATTGAAAAATTAGTATTAAATCCCAAAATTTCTCCAAATCAGAACTTACCTAAATCATCATCGGTATATATCTAGTAGAATCACTCATCTAGTTGCATCAAATTGCTCTGAATTCAATCCTAATTTTCAAAACCCTAATTTTCACAAACCCTAATTTTTCAAAACCCTAATCTCTCTTTGAGGGCTTGTATAGTGGCTTGATGGAGACAAAGTACACCGACCTTTCTTTCTAAAGATTTTCTAGTAGTGGATCTTCACCGGTTGTTTGTGATTTGCTTCGATAATGTTGCACTGAGCTATTGACTTGCTAGTGCTGTTACAGGCATCGAAAGAGTGGGTGCCAGGCTGCTTATCACTCTTCTCTCTCATCTTTCTATTCTAAAGTAATTAAATTTGCTCCTTTTTTTTCTTTTCTCTTTAGGGTGTTTTGTTATTAGTTGGGTAGGCTATTACCTTTTTTATGCAAATTATTATATACACCCGGGAGTTTATGCTCCCGGATCCATGTAAGCGCCACGTTAGCATGCCATGTCATCTATTAAAATTCTATAAAAAATAAAAAATATTTATTAAAAATTTTATTTTTTGTATGAAAATGGGGCAGTTTTTTTCCTAAATGGTAACTGTTTCCTATCCATTCTTTTTTTTTTTGACACTAGTTTGACAGTTATGCTCAGGAGAGTGTTATGCTGCAGCAGAACTGGAAGCAGGTACCGAATTGTTGTGGTGATGAGATTAATGCATTCGTTGTTTCTGGTGATTTGTTCTCAAGTTTAATAGTAGACTATTTTACGTTAAGTTTGAGGGTATTTTCGTTGCCATTATTCTTATTCTAAATGGATAAGAGCGTTCTTCAAAATAGAGTTGATGATTGCAGAGATCGCTCTGTTTTCAAAAGTTTAATTCGTAAGTTGTGTTATTTCTGAATGTTAACATATATATATATATATATATATATAGTTGTTTGCTTTCTATAAGGTTCTTGCTAAATGAGTTGTTGTTTTTGTTTTTTGGTAGCTTTATTTGAAGCGGAAGTTTTGGATATTGTTGGTAATGAAGAAGATGACGTTATTTTTGGTGAGTGTGGTATGTTTTCAGTGAGGTTCATTAACTCATATACTAGTTATGTGCAGATGTGAATTTGGCATGTTTCATCATTTCCTTTGCATAAGTTCACTGCAGGCTTTAGGATTGTTCACTTTAAAATATGATAGGTATTTCTCAACTATTGTTTACTGGAGATGTCACTTGGATGTGTGAGTTATTGACTGAGTAAGGTTCATTGAGTGGCAGTTTTATTTGCTTCAGTAAGCATTTGAGGGAGGTTCATTGTGTATATGTAAATGTCAATGGGTTCACTATTTACTGTGTATTAGTTCCCTGAGGATTTGAGGAAGGTTCATAGTTAAAACCTTACTCAGTGAAGACCTTATGAAATATTTTGCTGTTTGGGATTTCTGCATGTTGAGTATTTGCCTTGCATTAGTTCAATATGGAGTTGAGGAAGGTTCACTGTAGAACCTGCAGGGTATTAACAGTAGATGGAATATAGAAGTACACTGTAAAACTTCTGCTATTCACTGCTTTTTTGGGCGAGTTCACTGAGTTGTTAAGGTAAGTTGATTGAGTAACTAAGCTTATAATTCCACTTCAAATTGAATAAGGCTCCATGGTTTTGATGAGTGTGTTTACATTTTCGATTGCATTCGTTCACTAATAAATTAAGGAAGGTTCACTTTAATCACTGATTAGTGTTAACACTAAATACAATATAGAAGCACACCGTATAATTACTGCTACTCAATGTTTTTGTGGTTGTATTAGTTGGTAGTGGATGTATTACAATTTATTGTGTATGTTGTAATTCCATAATTGCCTTTATTGCTGTGCTATTTTTGTAAGTTGTGTTGTAGATGCTAGTTACTACTGTATATGTAATTGTTTATTGTAGATATAACTAATATTCACTGAATATGTTTAATATGTATTGTAGGATGTGGGTTCAGTAAACAGGACATTGTTGAAGCTGAACCTTTGAAAGAAGTGTTGGTTGGGGCTGTTGCTAGCTCAGAGCGTGAAGCATTTCACATCTACAATGACTATGCATACAAGGTTGGATTTAGTGTTCGGTATTCAAAGATACGGCATAGAGGTAAATCCAAAGGAGGAGGCTTATGCATGCGCCAGTTTTATTATTGGAAAGCAGGATTCAAGCAAGATAAAGGTCAACATCACAAGGATCATACGAATATAGATGTGAGGATAGGTTGCAAGGCGTTTATTCAGTTTCATGTTGATGAGGATGGTAAGTGGATTATTACTCAGCATGAGACTGATCATAATCATGCTCTGTGTAGTCTAAGTAAGCGGCATTTGTTGCCTTCACATCGAGAAGTATCTGAGAAGGATTTTTCATTTGTTAAACAACTTAGGGAGTCGGGAATAGGTGTTGCTGATGCATATCATATGCTTAAGAAACAAACTGGGGGTTCTCCTTCTTTGGGGTATGGGTTACGAGACGTATATAATAAGTTGTCACAATTGAAGGACAAAACATTTGATGGTGGAGATGTGCACTCATTAATTGAAATATTTAATAGGCGCCTCAAGTATGAGGATGATTTCTTTTTTGCATTTGAGCTTGATGTGAGCAATTGTTTAGTAAGTTCTTTTTGGTGGGATAAGCAAATGTTGGACGATTATGTATTGTTTGGAGATTTGGTTGTATTTGACACAACTTATCAGACAAACAAGTATGACATGATTTGTGTGTCATTTGTTGGGATGAATCATCATTCAAAGAATGTTATGTTTGGTTGTGGGTTTTTGGTGAATGAGAAGATAGAGTCTTTTGTTTGGTTGTTTAAGACATTCTTGAAGTCTATGGGTAGGAAGCATCCAATTACTATGATGATAGATTAGGCATTTTCCGTGACTTCTGCAATTAAGTTGGTGTTTCTCTTGCTCGTCATCGGTTATGTTGTTGGCACATTATTGAAAACTCAAGGAAAAACATTGGACGCCTTAGATCGTGTAAAGGATTCACGAAGATTTTTAATGGAGTTTGGATGGATTGTGACACTGTAGATGAGTTTTAATTTTTTTGGAAGAGGTATGTAATTGGTAAATATTGTTACTAGCCGTATAACTGAATTCAATATGAATCAGTATAATAAATTAAATATGGTTCACTATTTTGTTCCATTGTGTCCACTGAATTATTGCGTATGGTTCATTATTGAATTTCAGAAAATATGTTAACATGCATTAAGAGTGTGTAATGTTATAAATATTATGCCTGTTCTTGTGTTTTGATTATTCATCAAAGGTGTGTCATGGTTGATTCTTCTTTTTGTTTCTTTTATTGGAACACCATGCATTTTTGTGTTTCCGTGAATAGCATATATCATACACCAAAGTTGTGACATGGGCTTGTGTTGTTTTTTAGTTATTGGTATGAGTTCATCAATCTTCAATTTTAGTACTTGTGAGTGCACTGCTAACGATGGAATAGGTTTCCAACTTTTAAAGTTTGTTTTGGGGTGTTTTGCTTATGATTTGAATTTTATTTTTCAGGATGATGGAAAAATACAATTGTAGTAACAATCGTTGGCTTTCTAACTTGCATACGTTGCGTGAAAAATGGTGTCTGGCGTTTTCAAAAGAATTTTTTTCTGGTGGCAGAAGAGTGAAACCACAAATAGATCTTTGAAAAGGATGATGCGTGCCACAGCTGATCTGTGTGATTTTTATAACATTTTTTGCGATGCTGTATCTGAGTGGAGGAGCAAAGAGAATGGTGAAGATCATAGATGTAGCAAAGGTAATGTAGAGATGGCATTTCCTTTAGTAAACATCTTGAAACATGTTATATCTGTGTATACTGTTGAAGCTTTTTTGATGCTTGAGGAGGAGTTCATTGATGGAGCTGCATATAATTACAAAGCAATTGAAAGTTCTTCGTGTGCTTTGTCTTTTGAGGTGTGGGGTATTAGGGAAGGGATTCTCATGGAGATCCATACAAGTTTCGTCATATTGTTACATATAATAAAGATGAAGGTGTTGTTGAATGTACTTGTAAGATGTTTCCGGAGGTTGGGATTTTGTATTTCCATTACCTAAGGGTTCTACATGCTTGTTGTGTTGAACAAGTGTTTGATCAATATATAATTGGTAGGTGGTGTAAGGGCATAAAAGATGGTCAAACTCTTGATTTCGGAACATCTAATGGTAAAGAGCATGCAGGTTGCTCTTCGATTTGGAGGATGCAAATGATGAGGAAAATGAATTCAATTATTACAGCTAGCCAACAAGAATGCAAGGGTTCATTGTGAACAGTATTGTATGAAACTTAAGAAAGTAATTGAATTTGATGTGGGTTCTATACATATTAATAAAGATGGACAGGGGAAGGATTCGAATTCACTTCCGAATGTGCTAAATCCTCTCGGATATTGTCAAAAAGGTGTTAGGAATAAGAGATTTAAGAGTACAGTTGAAAAGAAATGCGATCAACTTAAACGGAGGAAGTTAAAGAAGTTGTTGAAGACTGATGTGGGTTCGTCTTCAGTACAACCCCAGTAATGTTAAAGTTGATTTATTATTTAAGTTTTTTCTTGTGGGTGTGCTTAGTTTTTTTTTTTTACATTGAATATTTGGATGTATGCATTTTTCAGATTTGTTATATTTTATGTGATATTAAAGTGGTCAGTGATTTTAATTTCCATGTTGTGATATATGAAGAATGGTCCATGTTGTCCAAGTGCTCTTTCGTATACTGGCATAAGTTACTCGCATATGCTTCGACAGATACATTACTAATTATGTTATTATTGTAATGCATTGGTTTTGTGTTGGAGTTGTTATTTACTATATTTTTGATTTAGCAGATTTTATTGCCGACATTTAATCTTTCATCTTCAGTTTCGCACGTTCAGCATCATGTGGATGAGGTACATATTTTGGTTCATTTATATTTACTTGTTTGGTCATGTTTGTATAGGACATTTTAAGTGAGTGTTCAACATTAAGTTTTTCAATGAACAACATTGAATAGTATAGTAAACTTTTTAATTGACTAATTGTGGGTTTTCATTCTTATGTAGGGTTCATTTCCATCGTCATATTTCCACTCGTCTTACTATTCACATCCATATAATATTAGTACAGGGTTTATGCCTATCGCGGCTCCGGCAGTGGTACAATAGTTCCCTACTGATAAGTTACTTGCAGATTCTACTCCTAATGATGAGCAACGAAAGTCCTAGTGCGGAGTTGGAGTCCATTGTATTTCTAATGTTTAGTTCTTATGTGCTAGAACAGTATGTATCGAGTTATGGAGACCATATGAGTTCTGGCCTCCGCATATTTCAATGTTGATGTTCACTGATATTATTTATTGTTTATAAGTTTTCTTTGGGGTGTATGTGATAGCCTAAATTATCTCTAATTCTATAAGATCTTTGTCTGTAATTGTTATTCATGGCAGCATTTTCACATTGTTAATGTATTTTGAATTCTATTTTGACATTGTAATGAACATTTTGAATCTGCATAGTGAATAATTCTATATTTCACAATTATATATGTTATTATCTCAGTTTTTTTTGGTTTTGGTGTTGTGACATGTGTTTATTTGTAATTACTTATTCATTAGACAGACCTTCTTATGTTTTCAATTGGTTGGAACTTTAAGTGCTCATAATTATGTTAATATGTTTCTTTATGTTTGTACTAAATTTTTCGTATTTTTGGGGTCATTTCTTTGTAAGTGAGAGTCGATAGTGAACTAAATTGTCTGAATAATGTTCACTTTTCGGAGTGTAAATGTAAGTAGTTCATCGAGTCCTGTCCTCTTATTTAGTGCATGTTTTGATAGAGTTCATTATTAGTAACCAAATTTATTTTAATTGATGTATTGGTAAGCATCCAAGTTAATAAGTTGTATATCATAATTTACAAATTAGACCATAGTAATGTGAGCTACATGGAGTATCATGGTGAACACACAATATCATCTTAATGAACTAGATGACTTTGTTCACTATGACTGTCATGATTGTTTATTCTTTATGGTTGCTACATATATTCTTCATAATTTAATCATATTTTGGTCCTTTTTTTGCAATTGATGGACTATAGTGAACTATATGATGTTGCACAATGAACTAGAGTGGTCAGTGCAGTGATTTGTATAGCTTTGTGTGGTATAGTTTAATCTTGAATTATGGAAGATGATTGTGCATCATATTGGATAACATCAATAATTAATGGACATCGTTGATGTTCGTGCAAGGTATTGTTGCTTTAGGTGTAACACCTATCAGTCTTTATAGTTAACATTCCTCTATACATTAGTGAACAAATACCAAGTAAGTAGTAAATTTACACATGAAAACCAGATATCTGAATTTATTTTATAATGGAATTGTGAGCTTAAATATTGAGTGAATTTTTCTTAATTACTCAGTGAACTCACTTAGGTTTTAAGGTGCAATTCTATGGTGTACTTAGGTTTAACCCCAATCAGTTTTAATAGTGAACCTTCCTCAATACATTAGTGAACAAATACCAAGTAAGTAGTGAACATACACATAAAAACCAGAGATCAGTGTTTATTTTAAAGTGGAATTGTAAGCTTAAACACTGAGTGAACTTTTCTTAGTTACTCAGTGAACTTACACATAAAATATTATTGCTATAGGTGCACACATACTTTTATTGAATATAGAAAAGGAAATATTGCAGTTTCACATTACAAAAGTTAGAGTTCAGGAACACTGTGTGCACTATGCACGTAGGTTTTAAACTATATTTTACTGCATAATATTGGAGTAGTACTACTGCTGGAGGTGTGGCTGTTCTCTTTGTCTTTGTTGGTAGTCTTTTTTGGTTGCCTCTTGGATTTGCACCTGCAGGCTGTTCACTTCACTTTGTAATATCATTGCTGCATACCTTGAACGTAGATGCTTGCCAAATTCTTCCTGCATTTTGGCTATGTTTATTGGAGATAATCAGTTTTTAATATGATGTTCTTTTTGAATGTTTGCATATAATAATCAATAATTTAGAGGTTGTAATTGGATTGTGGAATCTTTAAGTTACCTTGTTTTTCTCAAATCCAGGTGTCCAGGACTTGACATGTCCTCCTTGAAATGCCTCCATATGGCATATGGTGTAAATCCCACAATTATAAATGTTTGTGTTATCTTGCCAACATAGAGTCCAAAACTCTGGGACAAATTTTCTCATGTCAATTCCCTTTTTTTTTTTTGTCCTCCATCCAATAAGTAGATTGCGAATAGGTTTGTCTATATAGAATATGGGGACATATTAATGAATAACATTATTATTTTTGTGTTGAAATTAATTAATTATACAAGGCTAAACTCGAACAGCTAGCTTTAGAAGATTACAGCTAGTTCAACATGTTACTGCTAATATGTAAATGCTATGCAACCAAGACAGAGATGCAAAGTTGTGTACATGGGTATGAATCTTCATGCTAGTTATCATAGAAGGCAGCAGACGACAGTTTATCATTCAAGCCATGAACCTTTTTAGCTCAATGATCATCTGAACATATGAATGGTTAATAAAAGTACTTTCCAGGCCAGATTTCAATGGGGCAATTATGAAACAGTCCCCCTACACCACCAATAATCACTTTTACTGAAGCTTCACGATTACATATAGAAGACTAAGCAAATCAATTAATAACAATAAGTTACCCAAACAATAAACCTAATACAAACCAACATAATTAAAGTTTAGGTCAAGCAAGGGCTATCAATTAATAAAGTGAAAAAAATAATGACATACATAATTATTTTAACCGTAAATTGTTGTATAATGAAGCTAGGTCAAGCAAGGGTCATCAGTTGACAAAGTAACTACCAATCCAGTTTTATTAAAGTTTGGCGGTTGAAAAAAAAAAAACCAAGCAAATCAATAGATAATTATAAGTTAAAAATAATAATACCAAACAAATATAATTGCTATTTGATTGGAGTTCCCCTTAATTCATCTTGTGAATATGTGAAACTCAGTGGCATTGCTAGAAGGTTCACTTCTTCCATCAAGAGGAATAGTTTGAAGTCAAGTTGTTGCAACTATTTGTATAGACTCAAACTCACTGGTAAAGCTCGTGCTTCACCCTGCTTCACCCACTTATTGAAGGACTCTTCATCAAAGATCTCGAATCTTAATCCATGAATGGGAAAAAATGGCTACATGTTCTGCCAACAGAGTGAGAACATGAAAACGAATCAAGAATAAAATTGTAGAATAATTTGGCGCAAAAATAAAGCCACTACAGTGATTGTCTTATTCAATTTATTTCTTTGACTTCAGCTAAGCTCACGACATTCTCATTCAGCATTTTCCTAACCTGAGAAAGCAAAACTTTCAAGCAGCTTTACTTCAATATCTATATATACCTCCAACTTCAAGAAAATTGACAAGTTATCATACCATGTACAGACTCAATTGTTGTATAATGAGGTTGGGTAAAGCAATGGTCATCCGTTAGCAGACTAATTACCAGGTACACCACATTAAAGCATATTAAGAAGGCGAAGAAGAAGAAGAAGAAGAAGAAGAAGAAGAAGAAGAAGAAGAAGAAGAAGAATTCCAAATAAAATAAAAGGAATAACAATAATATCTTCTATATAATCCCAATTAGTCCATCAAAAGGATACACCTACCTCTAAACTTTTCTAGCTTTGATCAAAGTCCTTATTTTCTACTCCACATACGATGACATCCTCATCCCCATTGCAAGCAATATATGTGTATTCCTTCCTATACAAAAGCAGCAAGTATCCTACATCTTTGTTAGTCTCAATACATATATGTACATTAATCCTCCCCCCTACATTCAGGAATGAATCTAAACAAGCTGTCAACAACTACACAACTTTTTTTTGGGATAAATTTAACCAATGAAAAGGAAGACTGAAAAATCAAGATAAGAGTTGCATGTTTGTGGACAGTTGCAAACACCCGAAGGAAGGGAGAGATTATAAGCATCGGCATGATTCTAATTGATGAAAAGGTAGTAAGTTGCATTCACTTCTCAAATAATTAAAGTCGTTTGATTTTTAGAATATCTTAAATCTCCATTGCATTTTTGTTCCTACAATCTGATTACATCCATGCAATAATTAACGGAAATTTTGCTCATAAGTATCGAGGTCGTATATATTTATTTACGAAGTTCAAGGTCGACAGAAATAAAGCTAATTATCGTGTGGTTAATGATTGCAAATTAATGCTTCACTTTTCCCCAAATACTAATGTGAGGGCATTAGAAGATGACTGCGCCGATATACTAAGGCATAGGTTTGATTGGTTGATTTTGAGAACCTTCATCTTCGTATGAACAATGATTCCATATTAACAGGTAACATTATTAATTTTATATATATTTAGATCATTTAAATAATTTTGAGAACAAAAAATTATAAGTCATTAACATAAAAGCATCTACGCCAAATTATTCAAAAAATTATATTTGAATTACTATTTATCTTTAAATGAAGAATTACCTATGCCCGTGTGAAGAACGGCATGTACACTAGTATAATATAAAACTGAATGTGTTGCAAGATGAATGACATTTGGCACAACATCATTGGTCAAGTGGTTTTTAAATTTTTCATTTTTCCTTTGGAGTTGTGTGATTAATACAACAAATCACAATGGGCCAATCTTCCTAGCGTACGTATGCTATGACTTTTGAAATCATAATACAACAATGTTTGTGTAATCTAATTTCACAAATACCTTTTAAACGTTTTTGCTTGACGTATTCAATCATAAATGAATATCCACATGAACAGCGAGTTTCTCTTTGTCACGCTTGTTCGGTTTTTTTAATTATCTTTTTCAGAGAAGTCATAAAAATAGATGAAACTTACATTGTAATTTATGAAACACTTCAAACGTTCCCAATGTTATAAATGGGGTATGGTTTTCCCCATGTAGAAACCCAAGTTGGGAATGACAATGCATCATATTGTATTATAAACTGCATTCTTACACATTGCGTACTGTATTGGGCCATTTTAGATGTAATTCTTATTAAGGTACAATACTGTATAATAGACAGATTTCATCTTTAGATCTTTACCATAGCAGCATGGTTAGAGTCAAACTTGCCACTAATAGCTAAATGCTCCTAAAGTCTCATACTTTAGGCCAATGGAAGACTTATCCAAAATAAACAAGAAAAAAATCATGGAGACAAGTGAAGTGATGATACTAATGCACATTGATAATAGTCAGATGCTTACGCAGTGATATGTTAGACATTAATGATCTCAAGTGAAATTTTTTTTTTTGACATATAATTTTTCGAACAGTAAATTGTTGTATAATGAGGCTAGGTAAAGCAAGGGTCGTCAGTTAACAAAGTAATTACCAATCAACACCTTTATTAAAGCTTGGCTGTTATAGAAAACCAAACAAATCAATTGATAATAATAAGTTACAAAAATAATAATAATATCAAAAAAATATAATTACTATTTGATTTGATTAGACTTCCCCCTAATTCATCTTGCGAAGTTGTGAAACTCAAGAGTTTATTGAAATTGTTGTATAATGAGGTTGGGTATAGCAATGGTCATCCGTTAGCAAAATAATTACCAATAATCACTTTTATTGAAGCTTCGCGATTACACATAGAAGACCAACCAAATCAATTAATAATAATAAGTTACCTAAACAATAAACCTAATACAAACTAATATAATTAAAGTTTAGGTCAAGCAAGGGCTATCAGTTAATAAAGTGAAAAAAATAATGACATACATAATTATTTGAACTGTAAATTGTTGTATAATGAAGCTAGGTCAAGCAAGGGTCATCAGTTGACAAAGTAATTACCAATCTAGTTTTATTAAAGTTCGGCGGTTGCAGAAAAAAAAACCAAGCAAATCAATAGATAATAATAAGTTAAAAATAATAATACCAAACAAATATAATTGCCATTTGATTGGAGTTCCCCTTAATTCATCTTGTGAATATGTTAAACTCAGTGGCATTGCTAGAAGGTTCACTTCTTTTATCAAGAGGAATAGTTTGAAGCCAAGTTGTTGCAGCTATTTGTATAGACTCAAACTCACTGATAAAGCTTGTGCTTCACCCTGCTTCATCCACTTATCGAAGGACTCTTCATCAAAGACCTCGAATCTTATCCATGAATGGGAAAAAATGGCTACATGTTCTGCCAATAGAGTGAGAACATGAAAACGAATCAAGAATAAAACTGTAGAATAATTTGGCACAAAATAAAGCCACTACAGTGATTGTCTTATTCAATTTATTTCTTTGACTTACAGCTAAACTCACGACATTCTCATTCAGCATTTTCCTAACCTGAGAAAGCAAAACTTTCAAGCAGCTTTACTTCAATATCTATATGCACCTCCAACTTCGAGAAAATTGATAAGTTATCATACCACGTACAGATCCAATTGTTGTATAATGAGGTTAGGTAAAGCAATGGTCATCCGTTAGCAGACCAATAACCAGGTAAACCACATTGAAGCATATTAAGAAGAAGAAGAAGAAGAAGAAGAATTCTAAATAAAATAAAAGGAATAACAATAATATCTTCTATACAATCCCAATTAGTCCATCAAAAGGATACACCTACCTCTAAACTTTTCTAACTTTGATCATAGTCCTTATTTTTCTGCTCCACATACGTGGCATCCTCATCCTCATTGTAAGTAATATATGTGTATTCCTTCCTATACAAAAGCAACAAGTATTCTACATCTTCATTAGTCTCAATACATATATGTACATTAATCCTCCCCCCTGTATTCAGGAATGAATCTAAACAAGCTGTCAGCAACTACACAACTTTTTTTTGGTGTAATTTAACCAAGGAAAAGGAAGACTGAAAAATTAAGATAAGAGTTGCATGTTTGTGGACAGTTGCAAACACCCAAAGGAAGGAAGAGATTATAAGCATCGACATGATTCTAATTGATGAAAAGGTAGTAAATTGTATTCACTTCTCAAATAATTAAAGTCGTTTTGATTTTTAGAATATCTTAAATCTCCATTGCATTTTTGTTCATACAGTCTGATTACATCCATGCAATAATTAAAGGAAATTTTGTTCATAAATATCGAGATCGTATATATTTATTTACGAAGTTCAAGGTCGACAGAAATAAAGCTAATTATCGTGTGGTTAATGACTGCAAATTAATGCTTCACTTTTCCCAAATTACTAATGTGAGGGCATTAGAAGATGACTGCGCCGATATACCAAGGCATAAGTTTGATTTGGTTGATTTTGAGAAACTTCACCTTTGTATGGATAACGATTCCATATTAACAAGTAACATTATTAATTTTATATATGTTCAGATCATTTAAATAATTTTGAGAACAAAAAATTATAAGTCATTAACATAAAAGCATCTAAGCCAAATTATTCAAAAAATTATATTTGAATTACTATTTATCTTTAAATGAAGAATTACCCATGCCCATGCGAAGCACGACATGCACACTAGTATATAATAATAAAATGGGAGTTGATGTTATTTCAAGTATTTTTGATGACTAATAGCCTATATATTTGTTGCTAAGTATTTTAGTCTTTCATCATTCAATAGTTAGAGTAAAGAGAACTTGCACTAATTTTGCAGTGTAGGTATAACTCTATCCACAAGACTCGAGTTTGAGGCTTTATTTAACAAAAACAAATATCAAACCACTTAAACTATTCTCTATATGTTGAGAACATATGTGTTAATGATATTACTTGCACATGATTATTTACTCTGCAATAGAGAATGATTAAAAGAAAATACTCAAGACCATTTAATCATTAATTGAGCTAACAGATAACCTCAATTGATTGAACACCTATTTGATTCTAGTTCCTTTCTCTCTCGTCTGCCTGCTCATCGAATGCCTTTGTGAATCAATCTAACAGAATTGAAAAATAAACCTCAAATCAATTCTTGAAACATTTATGATGTGAGACATATTGACACTTCAAATGTTTAGAAATACGAAAAATTTTGTAATATTTGATGCCTTCAATTATTGAAATGGCGCTAATGGCAGAATAGCCATATGATTGTTCAAGACTTCTCTATTGGAAATCAGCTAAAAAACAACCCTAAAAAGATTTCATTATTCATTCCTTGCACATTCCTTGGACATATAGGCTCCGTTTGAACCTTAAAAAATTTGGTGGAAAAAAAAATTTGAAAAAGTTACTTTTTTTCTTGTGTTTGGTTTAGAGAAAATTACAAAAAAAAAAAATATGGAGGAAAGTTGGATGGAAAACTTGTTAGAAATAAGTGATAAAATTTTTCTCATAAAATTGTGATTTAAGTGGTTCATCAATATTCAAATTTCTCATCCACATTCTTGTATTTTTTTCCTCAATCCAAACAAGAGAAAAAAACTTATTTTCTCCCTACTTTTTTTCCTTCATATTTTTTTTTCTTCAACTTTTCTTTCCATCAAATTTTCTAAGGACCAAACGGAGCCATAAAGAAGCCAACCACCCTTGCAAAAGGCTTTATTTACATCAATGGCAAAGTAATGTCCTTGCACTTTTAATGAACGGTCACTTAACATTTTGATATTTAAAATGCCTTATTTATTTATTTATTTTAATTTAAGGATGAGAAGCTTGGGATTCTATGAGAAATTGGGGTCCCATGAGAAATAGTTATGGCCCCCATCTTTGCATTATTGATGATTATTTCTCAATGTCTTGTCAAACCAAACAACTATTTGAAAAGTCATTTTGGTACTTATACATAAGTATACTTGGTGTTACCCAATTGCTCCATATGCAAATAATATTTGTGTACAAGTATGTAGAACCAAGGTAGGAAATAAGTTACACATGATCTACTTTTTTTTTTTTTTTACATTACCACATCAAATACATTAACATTTCAATTCTTGGAAATCTCAATATAGATTAACTAGATATACCCAATAATTTATATATAAATATTGTTAACACATATAAATTGATCTTTGTACATCCAAAATATTTACCAAGGGTAGGAAATAACTTGCACAATATAACAATTGGTAAATCCCGTGAAAAGCAGAACTTATATTATATTGAAAAGAGTCTTTATTGTATTGTAACAATTGGTAAAAGAAGAGTGGCGGGGCGTGAAGATGTTCCAAAATGAAAGAGTTTAGAGGACTCGCCGACTTTTTGCCTTTGAATGTGCTTATGCCATTTCAGTCCTTTTTTGTATAATCCAGCCCATACCCCTACCCAGCCCACAAATTTATTCACAAATATGTGAAATACCCACAAAAATCTGAGGCCCATTTTGGTAATTCTAAATGTTATTCGTCCGCTAACCACTGCAGCCAAGAGAGAGGGGAGAGAGACAGGGGGAGAGAGAGAGAGAGACGGACTCAGAGTGAGTGAGCAGGCTGCAGCAGAAACGCATAGTGGCAGCGACCCTCTTCAAAACCCCCCAACACTCACTCATTTTCCACCTTCTGCATGTACTGCTAAACCCCATTTCTCTCTCTGTTCTCTCTCTAGAACACGAATTTGGTGTGGGGATTCGCATTCTGAGGGTTTTCAAGCGGAGATTTTAGGGTTTAACCGCTCTCATTTTGAGCATTTTGGACCTTCGTTGACGGGTTGTGGTGCTTGATTCAGGTTTCTGTTTTCACTGTTTGAGTTTTGCATTTCACCATATTTTCTTGCTGTTGAGAAATTGTTTAAGTTTTCAGTAATTTGTTTCATTAATGTGCTAGTTTGTCTGGTGAAGTTTGGTGATCACAAGGGTTTTTAGTGCCTATTCTCTCTCTGCTGGTAAGGATGATACATTTTATCCTTTTGCATGTTCTATTTTGTTTGTTGATGTCGAATTTGTTGATAAAAGTTTCTGCATTGTTGCCCCGTTGTAGTCTTTAGGTCTTGACGAGTTTATCTTTATCCAAAGTCTTTTCTTTCCCCCTTTTTATTTGTTTTTTTATTTATATTTTTTGGTGGTGATATTGGGGGATTCCTCTTTTTTATTTTTGGATTTTTTATGTGAATATTTACAGCCTCATTTCAGTAGGATCAATACACGGGTAATGGTGGTGTTGTCGAAGGAAGTGGTGTCTTCTTCCTTTGTTGCTGTTTCATTTTATTTTCTTATGTTTAATCTTCTGTTTTTGGTTTTGCTTTTGTTCTAGGGTTTGACAGTGTAGCACTCAGGGTTTATCTGTGATATGTAATGCTCTTGAGATTGGGTTGTTAGCGCAAATCATGCCCTACTGTCAAATATCAGGCAATTGGGTACCTTTATTTATTTATTTATTAATTTGATGTTATGTACGGGATGAATGTGGGTTGCTAATTGCTTGCACTCATCAATGTTCCTTTCCCATGAACTTCATTCCTCTTTAATGCTTAGTCCTGGCTCCAATGTAGCAAAAAACATCTGATGGAGTGTTTCCTGCTTGTGTTATTCAACTTGTATTGATCGCCTTCATATGTCTTGTTGACGATCTCCCCCCCCCCCGAATGTGATGGACAGTATAGTGAGCACCCCTTTTTTCTTAGTTTTCTTAATTGTTTAGTGCACGTGTTTGCAATTTGGATCGACACCAACCTAACATGTTATTATTAGTCTCCTTTATGCTTTGCTCTGGGAATAGAAGTGTTTTAAACGGTCTAATCCCCCCCCCCCCAAAAAAAAGTATTCTTAGTTGCTCAATGCTCGCCTTTGTGTTTTGATCGACGCCAACCTCACTTGTTTCTTGCTACTCATCATGCTCTTCTTTCTTATTTTGGAAATTAAGTAACAATTATGTGGCCCCTTACAGTGTGTACTAATATACATGGTCTGGTTGATAATTCAGGTCTCTCTCTGTTTTCCTTTTTTTTTTGCACGTTTTATAATAATTGGAATTGATGTGGGTTTGCATATGCTTGCAAAAATTCCTTGTTGGAAATGCTTAGTTCTCATGCTTTTATTAATCATTTTTTAAGTTTTTGTCCCCTAAGTTTCTATCTTATTTGCTTGCAGATTGCTTAAGAAGATGGAGGAGAGCACGGCTTCCACCATCTCAGATGGGGAGATAATCGCGATTCAATTTGGCTTGGCAAGCCATCGTGAAATTGTGAGTAGAGAACTTGCTCTGTCTTCTGTAGAAGACCATACTTGGTTTGTTTAATGTTTGTTAGCTCATTTTAGCTTCTCAATGTGTCCCTGACAAGAAATTAAACAAAACTATTGCAATGTGCTTTTTAATTTTATATAATTGTATATTTTTTAAAAAGAAGTCTCCTTCATAATGATCATCTATGTCATAGTAAAAACCGTACTCAAAATTGGTAGGCTTATCTTTGAATATGAGATTTTTAAATAATTGGAAGAGAAAGAAGTATGCAGAATCAGCCTAACAGCTGGTGTATTGGATAAAGCTTGCATCAGTTGTGTGGTCACCCAAGTTGTGCGCCTCCTATGGCTTTTTGGGAGTTTATTACTCCTTCCCCTTCCAAGTCCCAAGCAATGTACTATTTGTCTAGTAAATGGGTGAAAAAAAGGAAATAGAAGGAATATACACAGAAAAGTTTATCACCGCTTCCTCTCTCATGAGAGTGCCTGCTGGTGCAGAAGCTTACTCATGCTTTCTTGCTCATGCCAATGCCTAAACAGTTTCAAAATCTGCATGTGATTGTTAGTCTTGTGGGAATAGCCCCGTCACTTGCCTGAAAGCAGGAAATGATGCAGTACGAGAGTAAAGAATGGGTAAAAAGATATAGAAAATTAGAATATTTTAATATTGGAGATCTTTTGTATTTTTTATTATTTTCATAGCTGATTTTTAAGAATATTTTAAGATAGCCAAAATGAGGATATTTAGTGATATTTTGTCAAGATTTAGTTTCCTAATACATTACGATAATATTAGGTTATATATTTTTATCCTTTGTAGTTTATATGTTATCATTTAGGTTTCCTAATACTAGTTAGCCTCTTGATTATATAAACTCCTTTATGTAATTGGAGAAGACAGATTATGAATCAAAATTGATATTGAATTTAAGTGAAAGTTCTTGTGTGAGTTTTCTCGGTGTGGGAATTGCTCTTAGAGCGTTCTACATCAATTATTCCCCTTTGTAGAAATTGTTCTTAGAGCGTCCTACATCAATTTGGTATCAGAGCTTCGTCGATCTAGCCACTACCATTTTGCCTTCTTTCAATCCAACTGTTGCCCTTATTTCTTCACTTTACTTTTATCTCATTTCTGCCACACTAGACAAAAGAAAATCCAAATAGAAAATTTTTTTTTTCGTATCAGACTCGGCTCTTATTTGATATTCTTGACTCCAACAGTCTAGATCAGTTTGCTACTTGTCAGATCTAGCATGAAGTTTTTGTTTCGTCTGGGTGAAGATTATCTATAATGAAAATGGGTTGGTGTGACAAACATCATTGTGCCCTTTTCGTGGTCATACGTAACAAGTAGGGTTGTGCAAAACCGGTTATCCGGACTTTCGGTTAGGAAAAATCGTGAACTGTAACCGAACCGAAACTTTCGGTTAACCGGTTGGTCGGGTTCGGCCAAATTGCGATCCGTAACCGAACCAAAAAGTTCGGTTATCCAATTATTCGGTTCGGTTAAACAGTTAACCGATTTCTAAAAAATCTAAATTTAATTTTTAAAAAAAAAACCCAAATTTGGGGCTGGACTTGATGATGTCTGGTGCTTGCTGCTTGCTCTTGTTGGATGAAAATCAAAGCTCAAAACAATAAACCACCCAAGAGGCAATTTCGGGGGGGGGGGGGCACTACAAATCTTACAATCCACATATCTTACAATCCAAGACATTTGCAAAATGCCCAAACCCACAAACAGATTCAACACAAAGAACAACTAAATTAGAAATCTAACATGTGATAGTGACCATAACTCATCACAGGAATTCAGATCTGAAACGCTTGCAAGTTGCAATTCTGGGCGAACACAGAGAGGGCCACTTGCGACTGTTCGAGGGGGAGACTGGAGGAGGTGTGACTGCCGTGGGGGAGTCCGGATCTGGAGCCAGTGGAGTGTAGCCTATTGACTATGGCTGTGAACACAGCGAGAGCCAGAGAGGTGTGTCTGGAGTGGGGATGAGAGGCGATTCTAGAAGTGGAGACTGGAGAGAGGCGAGTCTGAAAGTGGAGAGTCGAGAGGCAAGTTTGGAAGTGGAGCCGTGGAGGTGCAGATGCAGACTGGAGAGTGGAGCTCTGGAAGAGTGGAGCCATGGAGGTGTTGACTGGAGAGTGGAGAGAGGCGAGATAGAGAGAGAATGGGGGGAGGCGAATGGAAGGCTGAAAATTGAAAGGAGAAACCGAGAAAGCATTTGAAGCTCCAAACTAGCCTAGGGTTTTAATTTCCTCAGATAGAAAATTTAGAAAAATTAAATTTATTTTCGGTTTTTCGGTTAACCGCGGTTAACCGGTTTTTTTGGACCGCCCGAACCGAAACCGACCCGTTAATCGTTTTTTTTTCCTGTTCAGTTAACCAATTGTTAATTTTATAAATTTTGTCACGGTTAACCGATTTTTCGGGTCGGTTTTTCGATTTTTTGGGTCGATTTTTGGTTTCGGATTTTTCTGCATACCCCTAGTAACAAGGCATGGCCTGTTACAATAAGTGCTCTTAACCATGTTTTCTCTCTTTATGGTGGTGTAGAAAACATCACTAGGTTTTGGACAATGGGAGAATTTGATGCTTGAGTGAATTTTTATTCCCCAAGAGATGCTATGAAAGCCTTTTGCAAGCTTCAAGGGCGTCAAATTTATGAAAATTGTTGTGAGTTGGATCTTTATTTTGCGAGTGAATTCATTTGTGGTTGTAGACCGTATATTCCTAGCTACAAATTGGATTGTGAGCGACTTAGAACTCCGATAATACCTTGGCAGCACTCTATAAAGGACTATAGGGCTTGTTCCCAAAGGTTCTCCAGGAAACAATCAATTTCTTATTTGGAAGGGACAAATCGAACATGCCTAGAAACACATGAAAGGGGAGCAGTCATTGAGGAAATCAAAAAGAAAACTTTTCTCGATGAGCCCACAAGAGAGCATGTCCTAGGAATAGATCTGAACATGGCAATTGATATAAAGGGCAACTGTTTTGATTAGATGAACCAAGCAACGGATGGCATGGCTGATTGCATTAATTCTTCAGTTGAAGATATTACACATGATCAAGCAACAGCGAATGGGTACTCCAATAATATTGATGAAGGCAACCTTTCCAACAATCTAAATAACAAAGAAGAGTTGCCAAAAGATATATGTATTATCCCAAGAATTGTTGAAAATGATGTTGGATTTTCAATACCTAAAAAGTTCTTTTAGAAAACTGAAGTTCATTCACTGTTCCCTTGGTTATTAGCCCTTGAGAAGATTTTGAAGCGTGCTATTTATAACATCTTCAACGAAGTTGAATCAGTTCTCTCTTTCTCATTCGCAATCTGTGCTCCTTTCAAAACTCGAGATCGAGTTTTTTTCCAACCAGGGGAGAATGATGCAGTATGAGAGTAAATGGGTAAAAAGATATAGAAAATTGGAATATTTTGATATTGGAGATAAAGATTTAGTTTCCTAATCTATTAGGATAATATTAGGTTGTATATTTTTATCTCGTGGAGTTTATATCTTATCACTTAGGTTTCCTAATACTAGTTGGCCTTTGATTATATAAACTCCTTTATGTAATTGGAGAAGACAGATTATGAATCAAAATTGATATTGAATTTAAGTGAAAGTTCTTGTGTGAATTTTCTTGGTATGGGAATTGCTCTTAGAGCGTCCTACATCAGGAAAGAGCTAATTGCAATCCAAGGAAACCAATTGACCGCATGGATGGTGAATGCATCTCAATTATTTGCAGTGCACTGGTTGCAAACTAGATGATTTGTAGTTGGTGGTTGTCCAGTGGTGGTATCGTTTTTGTTCTGCTTTCTATTGTCTCTTTCACAGAAATTAAATTTTGACTAAGAGGTTTGCTGGATTTCTAGGATTTTAAAATTGAGCATATATGCTTCTATCTCTTGAAAAGACTGAGTGTATGTGAAATTAAAAAAAGTTAGAGTGAAAGTGATAGTTCATGGCTTGCCATTGAAGTACTGAACAAGTTGCATGTTTGGAGATTAGGATTGAGAACGTGATGTGTATGACAAGTATTAACCGATGGCCAATCTGTGTGCCATGTAGTGTAATGTGTGAAGGGATATACACAATTCTGATTTTGCTGGTTAGATTCTAAAGAAGATATTCTATTTGTCAAGCCAGGAGCTAATTGAGCCTTAGTTTTCAAATTGCTTACCCTTTTCTTGCCTTTCCATGGAAGGAATTTATAAATATTCATATAATATGTGAACTTTTTGATATGTTATTTGTCCAAGCCTAGGTGAGTGTCTCACTGGTGCAATTTGATGGCAGCAATTTGATGCCATTACATGTCCTTGGCTCCTTATTTACAATTCCGGCTAGCGCTGCCAGTCAATTGGAAAAAATCATGAGAGACTTCCTTTGGTCTAAGCATGCTAGTGTTAACGGTTTCCATTGGGTTAGTTGGGATGAGATTTGACGTCCAAAGGAGGATGGTGGGCTAAGGATTAGGCCACTTCGAGTGATGAATGAAGTGCTTAAGACCAACTGGCTTTTGGAGGTTTGCTAAAGAGGAAGACACCTTGTGGGAAAAAGTGATTGTATCTAAATATGGAACATATAGTTTTGGTCGGTGGAGCAAGAGGAGCCCTTATGCACACGGGGTAAGTCATTGGAAATCTATCCATGCAGGTTTGGACTTTTTCAAGTTTTTGGTTTATTTTGAAGTGAGAAGTGGGTCCAAGGTGTTGTTTGGCCATGATAAGTGGTGCGGGGAGCAATCTCTTAAAGGTTTTCCAAATCTTTTCAGGGTGGGTACTTTGAGAAATGCTTTGGTGGAAGAGGTTTTATCTTGGAATTTTTTTTTGGGGGGGGGGGGCCTTCACAAGATGCCCGAATGATTGGGAAGAGGGAAGAACTCTCAGCTTGTTAACTTTAATTGCAGATTCGGATGTGGATGTTCAATCTGAGGGTAATGATAAGATTATGTGGTCTCTTGATCCTCCTTGGACCTGCGTTGTTAAGAATCTTTGTAATAGGTTACATGGGTCTAGTTGTTCTAATTTCCTGGCGTAGGCAATTTGGAAGTCTCAAGCTCTTACAAAAGCTTGTTTCCTTGCTTGGGCGGCTTCTAGAAGCAAGGATCCCATGGAGGTCATGCTAAAAAGAAGAAATTTCAATTTAGCTAGTAGGTGTGCTATGTGCCTTGAGGAGGAAGAATCGGTTGGCCGCCTCTTTCTTCATTGTGAATGGGTCTCTTCTCTTTTGTTTTTGGCCCTTTCCTTGATGGGGTTTGGTTGGGTTCAATCTTCTAATGTTAAAGATGTTTCTGTAGCATGGAGAAGGAGATTGAAAAAAAGTTGATTCATGGGATTTGGAAGTTGGTTCCTTCGGCTATTTGGTGGTGTACTTGGAAAGAGAGGAACCGACAGATTTTTCAAGGCAAATCTTCTTCCCTTCAGGATTTCAAGCTTGATTTTTTGGAATTGTTGTATAGTTGGAGTCAAGTGCTAGATGGTGGTTCTAAGATGTCTCGTTTAGAATTTGTGGATAAAATTATGCGTGAGAGCTTGAGGGCATTATTATTTTTGTACTTGCCCCTTTTGTATATGGGTGTGAACCCCTTGGTGCTTATTTATGTATCTCTTTGATTACTTATTGGAAAAAAAATGTTGGACCACCAGAAATTATACACACATGTTTTGATTATGAGTTGAAACGGAATGATAAGGAATTACATAAGTTTGCGCCTTTGTTCTTTGGATGAGAGGGGATTTTAGAATCCATTTACTAAGCAGACAAAATGACTTCAGCACTTTCCTATTTCAAGTTTTTCATCTGTTTTCTGTATGTGCCTTTTTGGCTATGCCTATAGCATTGTTGCAATTTCTTTCCATATTGCTTGTCTTCTCTCTTGTTTTGTTGCTTTTGCAAGGCTGTATAGAGCCTTCCTTTTTCTTTTTTTTTTTGGGGGGGGGGGGAGGGGAGGTTCTAAACATCACATAATTAATTGGTTCGCAGCTTGTAAGTTCAGTTTACTGGCAACGTAGGCAGATCTGAGTTAGTGAGAACACTTTATACCGCCACATTCTGTGTTCTGAGTGCAAGTGATCCTAAGCCTAAATTGGGCTAAATTTGTGCAACAAATAGCAGACCGCTTTCCCAACTAAGCAGTCCGGGAGGCATTCCTGTTTTACTTGTGAAATTCTGGAAACTAAGCAATGATTGCAAATCATGCTTGATACTATGAGATATAAGACTTACTAACTTTTGTTGCGAGTAATGGTTGCACTAGTCAGTTGATAATTGCAGTTAGAGATACGTATAACCTAGTCTCTTGAACCTATGTCAAGAGGTTGCTCCCCTCTTTGTTCTAAAGGGCTTGGAGCTGGCACGCCTGAAAAGAAGGAAAATGTATTTTTGTTAGTAAAATCATGAATGAGATAAATAATAATATTTCTTTTATTCTCTTCTCTTGCAGCTGAGATCGTCCATTAGCGATTGCCCTATAAGCCATGCCAGTCAATTGGCAAATCCTTTTCTTGGCCTGCCATTGGAAATTGGAAAATGTGAATCATGTGGTACAGCAGAGCCTGGAAGGTGTGAAGGTATGCTGGTCCTTGAACAGACTTTTCTATGCAATTTTGTAAATAAAATTCTCTGCTCTTTCTGTAAGCAGCATACTAAGGGTGCTGTGGCGAGAATATGCGTAATTCTAAAGCATGCATGCTCCTTAGGTAGTAGTTCAAGTGGAAGCAAAAGAGGAAAATTTGTTTCTGTCATGCTTGTTTGTAAAGTTATTGTTTCTTAAAGACTCAAGTATGATGGATCTTGATTGCCAATTAGCCTATTTCCAGCTACAAGAGATTAGCAACATAGATCAGTGCCATGTGTGTGAGTAGGGATAACATTTAAGCAGGCCAAAGATTTTTCCAAACCAGATTATAGCTTTAAACCTTTTCCTATTAGTGAGATGATCCAATTATTGAATGCCATTAATCATGAAGAAATATCTAACTTCAGCATGTAACGGAGTAAATGATCTTTTGCCTTGTGTGCGCTGGATTCCCGTCTAACTGCTACTCTGAGGTACTTTTAGGTTTTGTTTTATTAATTTATCAAACTTCCTTCTTGATTAAGCTCAATGGGATTACTGTTGCACAATCTTCTTGATTCCGTTAGATGGGATCTGGATTCTGATGGGACCTTCACTGGCAAGTCTTACTCTATGAAGCTGGTCTCTTTGCCGCCTTCACATTTGCAATTGCTTTTGGAAGTGTGTTTCCATGGAAGCTTATCTGGAAATCTTTGGCTCCATTTAGAGTACCTTTTTTTTTGTTTGGGAGTTTCCCACGAGAGCATTTTGACTTGAGGTAATTTGCAAAAGCGCGATCTGGTGAATAGGTCCTTTTGGTGCAAAACTGAAGCGGAATCAGCAGACCACTTGCTGCTTCAATCTCCCTTTGCAAGAGCTTTGTGGGATGTAGCCTTTAGCTGGCTGGGGAGTTTCTTGGGTTGTTTCCATTTCTATTAGGGATCACCTCTTTGCTTGGGAGGGTTTCTTTGGCAGGAAAGCCAAAAAGAAGAATGCTGTATTATTCTCTCATGTTTTTTTGGAGCATTTGGCATGAAAAATATAGGGGAGTCTTCGAGGGTGTGGAGATGCCTCTTCAGCGTTTTAAAGATAATTTCATCAAGACCCTTTTTTTTGGGGGGGGGGGGGGGGATAAGGGGAACTTTTGTTACTCTTCTTTTGATCATGTAGATTCTGTGGGTAATGACCAGACGGGATGTGTTTAGCCTTTTGCAAGATGATAGCTTTGCATCCAACCTTTTGCTATTAAAATATATTTATTCTTTTTTCCTGATAAAAAAAAAATTTCAGACTTCTTTTTTTGGGTGAAGCCTTTCAAATAATAGTGTGTCAACTGCTGTTGCATTGAGACTTTTTAGCATTCAAGCTTGGAAGACAGTTTGGTGCTAACCTTTTTATCTCACAACAGTTATTCGTTTTAGACCACATAAAAATGTATGCACCTGCTCAAATTGATTAATTTATCTCATGCAGTTATAGGTAATTATTAGCAATTAGCATTTTATCAAGGCTCATTTACAATATTTTAGAATATATGAAGATGTAAACTTCTCTAATGCCTTCTAAGTTCTAAATTTGCCTTTTATAAATACTCTATGTTTTACGAGTAGTGTTTTGTCTCTCTTCCAATATACTGAATAACCTTCTCAGCATTTCTTGTTTTGCTGGAAAATTTGATAATTCCTCTCTCTCCAAATTTCAAAGCTATTGTCTAGTTGTGGCGTGCTTGTGAGATGTCTTGCAAGACTTATGGATATTTCTTTAAAAGAAAATAGATATAGATTTATTGATAAATACTTGTCTTTCAGGCCATTTCGGGTACATTGAGTTACCCATTCCAGTGTACCATCCTTCTCATATCAGTGAGCTGAGACGCATGCTGGGCTTGCTATGTTTGAAGTGCTTGAAACTGAGGACAAGCAAGGTGCGCCTTTTAAAAATCATTTGCTATTTTTGTGATATTTTGTGCTCCACATGCCTTGATGCGATGAATTCATGTTAAAAGCATTTTAAGTACTTCTACTTACCTGTTTTACTTCACTTTTGTCCTTGTTAAAAAAAAACTATATGGATTTCAGTTATCTTTTTAAAGATCGAGGTGGAGCAGTACTTTGTTCTTTTTACTACAGTCTTGTAGGCAATGATTGACTAAACAAGTTAAAGCAGTCAGTGATACGGTGGATGAACTTGTAATTTGTTGTTTTCCCATAATCTCATGCCTCAGTCTCGTCTTATTATGATCGCTTTCACCCTGTTTCAAAGTACTTGCATCCTATGGTAAATAATCTTTGGTTATGGACGCTTTTGTTTCTTTTGTTATTTATTTTCTGGAAATGGATAGTTGATACAATTTTTAAAAATTTTTTCTTGCACATTTTCCGTTTCTCGATGAATTACATATTTACATAGAACTCAATTTGCTGGTGGTATACTTAAGAGTAAAGGTTCAAAATGCGCCTTTGATTGCAGTCATAGAAAATCCCTCTAATGCGGCAATCGCATCGGCGGTTGTCGCGGGGGTGAAAGCGTGGTTTGCTTAACTTCAAAACTTTTCCAATGAGCCGTTTCGTGTAAGACTGGAAACATTTTGAATCCATGCTTAAGAGTATGGTGCTTTTATCTGTAATTCTAGATTTTGCTGGTGGTGTGGATATAGTATAATTTGTTGAGATTTGTAACCTTGGATTTTTTATTATGGCTTTTACTGAATGAGTTAAGAGTTTTATGTGTACCGACCTCTCAGATGATGTTTTTATACTTTTATGCTGTTTTAAGTATTTCTTTTATATCACCTTGTGTCTATCCAAATTAAAGTTGAGTAATAATTTTTAATTTATGTGGGTCTCTTAGAATCGGCCTCTCTGAGAGAAGAGATGCCTGAAGAGGTAAGGTTGCCTACATCTGGATCTCCTTGGACCTCGTGAAAGTGGGATCTACACTATGAGTTGTTGTTTAGTTAATAGTTTTTATGGTGAATTCATAATCTATGGAACTATGCGGTATAGTGGTGCTAGGCAGTATGAAACCTTTGAGTCCTGCTTTTGCATTGACATTTTGCCGTCATTACGAGAATTTTCTGTGCTATGTTCAAAGAATGATTGGTTAATCACCTTCTTCTATTGCTGTTGAGTCCTTTCGCTTTGACACATGTTTCTTTCTATGATGGGGGTTGTTTGAGTTCAACTGTCAAATGTCAGAAATATGTTGGTAGTGTGGAGAAGAAGACTTAAAAATAGTTGCGTTCTGGGAAATTGGAAATTGGTCCCTTTTGGCTATTTGCTGATGTAGATGAAAGGAAACAAACCAAGGGATTTTTGAGTGCTAAGCTTTGTCCTTTCTGGAATTCAAGCCTTTTATTTTGTTGCTTACTCATGGTGGGAGCCAGGTGATGAACTGTGGTACCAAGATGTCTCTTTTTGGATGTTGTGGATAAATTTATGTATGAGACGTTGAAGGCATGATCATATTTGTTCTTGCCCCTTTTGTACATGGGTGTCTTCCCCTTGTTTACTCATTAACCCCCCTCCAAAAAAAAAAAATCCCCCCTCCTGCAGAGCATGCTAAATCTGTGTATAACTTAGAGACTGCAGACATATTTGTGTGTTGCAATGAGTGTTTAGCGACAATGCTTTGTTATTGCTTGTTTCCTCTTTGAATGTTGCTTTCCTTGGCCGGCATATACTTTACTCTCTATTCTCAACAATTTTTTCAGCCTACGAAGAACAATGGTGTTATGGAGAGATTGCTGTCGGC
The DNA here is from genome assembly GCA_029747015.1 of Carnegiea gigantea. Classification (NCBI taxonomy): domain Eukaryota; kingdom Viridiplantae; phylum Streptophyta; class Magnoliopsida; order Caryophyllales; family Cactaceae; genus Carnegiea; species Carnegiea gigantea. The sequence continues at coordinate 501,563 of JAKOGI010000241.1, read as the reverse complement.
ATGCTGTGAAGTAAGTATTGGCATGCATATAGTTTTCCCCATGTCATTCCTTTGCTTGTATTTCTTTATTTGCAAACAGTTTCCCTAAGCTGTCTGTTCCTTATGTTAATTTTCCGGAATGGGTTGCATAGATTGTGTTTGTGTATTCTTGGACACTGTCTCTTTCCCTTGGCCTCTCTTCTCTTTGAATACCCTTTCCTTACGAGACCACACCCCCTCTTCGCCCCTCCCAATCACAGCGTTTTCCTCTTGGAATTAACTTTAATGCGCATTTGCGTATTCTTGAAGACTTCTGTTTCTCTTTTTCTTGCCATAGCATGAGGAATAATAATGGATTATAGTGGACTTTGGCAGAGTACCACATGAAATTGGCCTTAGCTTTTATTTTTTTTTTGCGTAGTGGGAAGCCCCAAGGTGTTAAATAAATGTTTTAATTGAACCAACCTCTCTATAATTCAACCATATCTAACACCCTTCCCTTTAGGTGGGACTGCGGGCTATGGGTTTGGATTTGGATTAACCTTGGAAACCATTTTTCCGCCAAAGAAACCTTTCTAGAGTTGGCCTCTAAATGTTAGAAGCCACCAACAAATGCCCCCAAGAGTTTAACTCAGTGACAATGGAGCAGCAAAGATTTCTGTGGATCCCAAGTCCTCTCTACACATGATGCATCTATTGAGTAAGATTTTCCCCTCTTTCGCATATGTTGCAAAGTCAACATTTTTGCTAGCTATAGAAACGAACCTTATGGGAGCTGTAGACTTCTAGATACGCTTACTAGGGAATGTTCAATTGAATGTGAGGGGAAAGAAGTGTAACATCCGAGCTTTACATTGTAGCATTTGAAAGTAAATCCCCTTTAGAGTACATTTTTATCCGACTGTGTTAGATGCAGATGAAGAGGCTATGAGAGTACAACCCTTATGCTTGTTGAAACAGCTGACAAGGTGCTCATTGTCAATACTGGACATAGACAGGAGACCAAATGCAGGAACCAACATCTTTTACGCCATAATCAGCAATGGAGTGAAAAGAGCAATGTAGACATTTCTGTCCATTTGAAGTGCACAAAGTGAGTCGAAAAGGATTCTCAAATTTTCCCATCATATCTAATTGTCGTGCAACAAAGATGGTTAGATTTTACCAACTTAAAAAGAGATATGGAAAAAGGATCTGTCCCATCCGTTAGTGAGAATCTCTGAGGCCAAATTCGTAGGGACAGTTAGGTCTACAAAAGAATCCGTTAGAAGCCTTGCTGAGCATACTTGGTGCTGATGAGTACCTCAAAGATTGACCTTCTCATTCATAAATATCGACCACAACTTGCCAAGAACAACCTTGTTGAAGAGTTGGAAGTCCTTGATACATAACCCACCATTTGGGATGGGTAGCTTGACCAAATTTCATCTCCCTGTTGATGCTTTAAGTTGCATCCAGAGACTCCCAAAAGAATGGCTTGCTTATTGCTTCCAGCTCAACCAAAGAGGGTCAGGAAAGAGAAAGAGAGGGAGAATACGTTCAAATGCTTGAGGGAACACTTGTAGTGAGAGTCAATCTCCCCTATCCAAGCGAGATACTGGGCTTTCCAACCATATAGTCTCCTCTTAGACCTCTTGATATCTAGTTTACAAATGAATTTCTCATGGACTTGGCTCATAAAGGAAGATCCAAGTGGAAGTTTTTGACAAATCCAACAACACATCCTAAATTGCTGTCATGGAATTATGTGATCTTGTCGATATGATTATAGTTGAGAGCTTGAGGGCATGATGTTATTTTGTGATTGCCTCCTTTTTTACATGGGGGATGTACCCCTTTATGTTGTTTAATACAAATTTTTGATTACTCATTTTTATTATAAAAATTTGCTAAGATAAGAGATACCAGTGACTGCAGCATTTGATTGCCCCACCAAACATGGGAAACAAGGTGAGCCTGATATGCTGAACATAACATCCTGCTGATGACCTTTGTAATTAGCAAGCAAGGATTCAAAATCTGGTTTTGGCCGCGATTGTGATTTTGGTCGCTATATGGCAAAATCGCTCTAATGCGACAATCAGGTTCCATATTGCGGTCGTGGCGGGATGAAAATCGGTTCGTCTAACTCCAAAACTTTTCCAATGCGGCTGGTCTGTCGTGGTTCGGCCACATTTTGAATCCATGTTAGCAAGTAAAGAAGGGGACAAAGAGTTTCACCTTGTTGAAGCTTAGAAGCCCATAGGAAACCTGTTAGACAAAGAGTTTCACCTTGTTGAAGCTTAGAAGCCCATAGGAAACTTGTAGGAGAGTCACGAGAACCTTTGGCTCTATAAATTGTTGAGCAACCTTGTTGAGAAATCTGCAGCGAAAACATTTGAATGTCTGTTCTCTTTGGCTTCTCCCAGTGTACTTTTCAGCAGTTTAACTTCTCTGCTTACAGCATGTATATTCAATTTCCCATCCTAGCAAGCAACCTTGTCTGCTCTTCATGTTTTTTTGTCTTTCTTTCTCTCTAATTGTATTAGAATTTAACATTTCATTTTTGGTTGGGCAGGAAACATGTCATGTCAGCATTAAGGAAAGCAAGACAAATGATGGGGCCTTTTTCCTTGAGCTTCGACTACCTGCCAAATATAGAGTGCTCGAGGGTTCTTGGAGCTTCCTTGAAAGATATGGCTACAGATATGGTGATGGTTCTTCTAGGACACTGCTTCCTTCTGAGGTTTGTTTCTTTTAGCGTGATGCTTCAACTTCCAATGTGACAATATGAGCAGTATATTGTTACGAGGATCACTCAACTCCCCGGTGTTCTGCAATTTGTTTCGTCCAACCCAAAACGCGGGTCGTTTTCGTACTGGAACTGTGGGGATTGTGTTCTAGATCTGAAATCTGGGCGATCCGTTTTTCCAAGAGGATAAACAGAGCTAGGGTTTGCGAAAGAGACTTTGAAGTTCAGATTCCCACCGAAAGAGAGGTGGTGGACAGAAAAATTAGCGGTCACCTTCGCCTTTTGAATTTCCCAGAAACAAAAGAGGTTTCAAGGGTAGAGCGAGGTTCGAATATCAACTGATTCCTAGCACCCATGGATGCCTTCTTGACTATTGAATTCTGCACTTCTGTTGGATAGAAACGGATAGAGGAGGGAGAAAAGGAGTGTAAGTGTAGATCCAGATATCTAGGGAGTAGGGACTAGGGTCGAAGCTTTGGAAGATAGTGAATTGACCTTGAACTCATCCATGCTTATCAGCTTCTGTGGTTTAAATAAAGATTATTGGGAAGCTGTGCAATCAACCATGCATACAGAGAGAAATTAATGAAGAATTAAAATAATGGATTAATGGTACTGCCTATCCATGCACCAGTTCATTTACCCAATTCCCAAATTCCAATCAATCCACCATAACACGTAAAATTTTTTTAAGAATAAATCTTACATTGCAAAAATGGCCAAATTTTTTCATACTCAAAATTGAAGTAACTAGAAATTATTTTAGAACTAGCCATCCAAAGTCATGTATTTCGTTCCAAAAATTCATTCCCAATGACCTACATCCTTCATTCCCCTTTATAGGGATGTAGCGTTTCACATTCCTGTACTGCATTCCATGGTCTGAGCGTGCTGCGGTCCTGGTAACTATGACTCTATGAGCAGTACAGAGCCTGGTATTTGCTTTTTCTTCATTTGATTCAATGCTTGTGACAGTTCCTCATGATTATTTCTTTCCTGTCTGAGTTTATTTTTTTAGGTTTATTTGGTAGGAGTGAGATGCCTAGATTCGCCTTTTGTGACATGGTCGTACTTGTATTGTCGAAGCCGATATTTGTGGATGGCATCTGTTTGGGATTTTGTGATGAAAATTGTGTCAACTTGATGTGGATTCGGCTATTTGCTAATCGTATGTTGATGTTTGAACTTGATGTAGTTGATGAAAATTGTGTCTACTTGATGTAGGTTCAGTTTTGGTTAGTGGCTTGTTTGTTGTTTCAACTGTGATTCGTTATGGTGAAAAAGCGGAAAAGGTTTTGGATGTGATTCCTAGCCTTTTTTTGATTTTTATTTTTTGGTTGGGGTGTTTGGTTGCACTCTTTGATTTCCTTAATTTTAGCACTTACTGCCATGTGTTGATTTTTTTTGGACGTGTTTTTTTGTCGACTCTGCAGTATTTTGAGGTTGAATTTTGCTTGTTTAGCATTAATGCAATCAACAGTATTACAGTTTCGGAAGACTGTGTTCTAACTGTGTTACGGTGTTGTTCTTCACTCTCCCTTAACCATCTCCCCTGAATGGGTTTTGCCCGACTTTAACCAACTCTTGTCATTACACTTATCAGGTAGAAACAATTTTGAAAAAACTACCCCAGGAGACAAGACGAAAATTGGCCAGCAAAGGATATTTCCCTCAAGATGGCTATATTTTGCGTTATTTACCAGTCCCACCCAACTGCTTATCTGTGCCAGATATATCTGATGGAGTCAGTGTGATGTCCTCGGTAAGTCGATTCATTGTGACTTTTAAGTTTGACTATCTTGACACTGTGGAAGTTCTGATATTTCCCTATGATAATGGGTGCAGGATCTTTCGGCCTCAATGTTGAAGAAAGTGCTGAAGCAAATCGAAATTATTAGGAGCTCTCGATCTGGTGATCCAAATTTTGAGTCACATGAAGTTGAAGCTAATGAGCTTCAGATAGCGGTTTCACAGTATCTCCAAGTTAGAGGAACTGGAAAGGTATGGATAAGTAGATGTTTAGAATAGGTTGCTACTTAGATTTGAAGCCCTGAATAGCACTAAAGTTGTGCATATTTCCCTATTATCCTGTGTCACCTGTGATATTGATGTGAAAGGTATGAGGTCTACCAAAGGTGCAAAGGGTCCTTGAAGCCGATGCATAAGCTTGTCGGACCCTTAGCGCAGGTAAAATCCATGAATGGCAGAAGTTAGGTACAACTTTTGTAAGAATGCTAAAAAAATCTTTCTTAAAACATATCTCCATCTTAGAACTGATTAGACAAGGAGATACTTGAAGTTTTACTGCATAATTGTTTGATGGGATAGTGAGTTGAATGTGGTTTTTCAAGAAGAATCACATGGATTCTTTTGTCAATTGTCTTGACTTGCTTTAAGTTGTCTGCTTTGTATTGCCCCATGGACCCCCATTATGTGGGTGTGTGAGGTGCTGAGCCTGCTTCGGCATTATGTTCAGTCATGCTTTCTGAAGCGAGCACATTGTTCCTGACTGTATGCCTAGATATCCACTACCACATTCTATATTGTCTTGGTATATGATAGTTTATGACGTGACATGTCACCCAAGGACATGCATTAAATAACCTAGAATGGAAGAAGCAAGTGCAAAGCTATGATAAAGTAAGAGGCACTGACAGCAACTTCTGACATGGACACGATACTGCACTCACACTTTAATTTATCATTTTTCTGAAAGACAGGGTAGGATTCAGCAGGTTTTGTGGGCCTGTATTAGTAAAAGAATACGTTTTTTTAAAGTGTTTTATTTGCGGTCTGTGATTTGTTACAGTCTGGAGGTCTTGTTGAGATCTACATATTTATTGTCTTGTATTGTCTGTGTCTTGTTATAATTGTAGATTCTTGTTTGGATGTGTACAACGGATTGTTCGTTTCGTAGTGTCTGTGTTCTGCAAATCTTATATAATGAGATAATTTCTTGTGTCTTTGACTTGTGTCTGACCAACTCTAAGCAGTGTCTGTCTCCATGCTCCTGAGTTGAATCAGTGAACATATAAAATCCGCAACATCGAAAGATGGTTCTCTAATCATTCTGAGTTGATATGTTTTGTCAGGTGATAAGGTCCCCCTGGACTAGGATATGCCAGAAAGTGAACCCACACAAATCTTATTTGTGTAGGCAAAATCTGAAAAGAATGTCTATAAAGCAATTGCACATAGTTTGTGTGCTCATAATTTTCTTTTTTGTTGTTTTTTTTTTTTGGGGGGGGGGGTTGCGGCGGGGAGATGAAAGATGCAGAGGGGCAAAAGGGAAAAATTGAAACATAGGGCATCAGTGGCAAAGTGAATGAAGTAAAAGAAAGAGACAATTGGATGCACCAACAGCAGTCAATCAAAAGCATTTGAAAGAGAAGCGGATGCTTTCTCTCTGTGCAGACTGCGGAGAGAATGAATTAGATTATAGAAGGTTCCCATTTACCCCCTAGCAAATAAAGAAAAAAGGGGTGCAGACGTGCTGCTGGCAGCCGGTTAATAGAATTAGATTCTTCTTCTTTACACTTACAAAGAAAAACAAAGGAGTAATTAACCACTACACATTCACTAAACCAAAGAAATAAATGAAAAAAAGTTCCTTTCGTAGCGAATGATTTATTCAGAAAATAGTAAGAAAGGTGATCAAGTGGTTGTAGAGAATGGTGGAGTAGAAGTAGGGGACAAGACCTTGCTTGATGGGGCCTAGTATTAAGGCTTTATCTTGGAATGTCGGGGGACTAAATTGTCCGATTAAGAGGGACAATGTCAAGTGGGTGTTGCGGAGGTTTTCTTGTGACATTGCCATTCTCCAAGAATAAAAAATGGAAAATATCAGCCGTCCTATCACCATTAGGCTTCTTCAATCATCTGTGGGTCGTTTGGGAGGTATTATTGTTATTTGGGGTCCTCATACTTTTGGGCTTATTGACTCTAGAATTGCGTTTTTTTCTGTTTGTTGTAAGTTTAAGTGTCTGGATGATAATTTTGTTCAGGGTTTTATCGGTGTTTATGGGATTGTGTTCTGTTTTTTTGGAGGTGTTGTGGACTTTTATGTCTATTTGGGATATTCCTTGGTGTTTAGGAGGCGGCTTCAATGTCATTAGGTTCCCCTCTGAGAGATCTACGGAGCGAAGGTTTACTATCGCCATGGGATTGTGTTCTGTTTTTTTGGAGGTGTTGTGGACTTTTATGTCTATTTGGGATATTCCTTGGTGTTTAGGAGGCGGCTTCAATGTCATTAGGTTCCCCTCTGAGAGATCTACGGAGCGAAGGTTTACTATCGCCATGAGAGAGTTTTCGAAATCTATAAACTCTTGTAATTTCATTGGCCCTCCTTTAGAAGGTCGTCGTTTTAGGTGGTCTAGCCATGAGTAAGTCCCCACTTTATCACATATTGATCGCTTTCTTTTCTCCATTGATCGGGATAATCATTTTCAAGGACTTCATCAAGTTATTCTCCCTAAGGGTACTTCTGACCACTTCCTCATTCTACTCCGGGTTGGAGAAGTCCATTTGGCGAAAAGACCTTTTAAATTCGAAAAATGTTTGGCTTGAGGTGGATGGATTTTCTGACCTTGTGAAGTCCTTTTGGGAGGAACTCAATGTCTTTGGTTCCTTTAGTTTTATTCTAGCCAAAAAGTAATGTTTTCTTAAGCTCAAGCACAAAGATTAGAATAGGGACGTCTTTGGTCACTTGGATACTAAGATGGCTTATTTGGTGGATAAGGTCAAGCTTCTGGATGAAGAGGAGCAGCAACAATCTCTCACGTTTGCTGATAGATTTGAGAGGCTGGATCCTAAGAAAGATCTTTGAAAGGTACGTAATTGGATAGACATCTTCTGGCAGCAGAGGGCAAATTAGCATTGGATTAAAGAAGGAGATCCCAATGCTAAATTCTTTAACAGGATGGCTAATAGTAGAGGAAAATTCAATGCTATTCATAACATTAAGGTAGATGGCGAGTACCATGGGGAGTCTTCTTCTATTAAATATACAATTGCCCAGTTTTATGTTAATCTTTATCAAGAAGATCAACCGTCTCGGCCTTTCCTTGAGGGGATTGATTATGATTCTATTAGTCTTGATGATCCTTTCGAGCTTTAAAAGGATTTCTCCGAGGAGGATGTTTGGAATGCGATCAATGACTTGGGCAAGGATAAAGCTCCAGGTCCAGATGGTTTTAACATTGCCTTTCTCCAGCATTTTTGGAGTACTATCAAGGGGAAGATTATGGGGATTTTTGCTGGTTTTCATTAGGACTCGCATCTTCAAGAAAAGTCTTAATGCCCCTTTCATCAGCTTGATCCCTAGAGTGGCAGGGGCAAATGGCATTAAGAAATTTAGACCCATCAGTCTAGTTAGGAGTGTGTACAAAATTCTTGCCAAGGTTCTTGACTCGAGGATGAGAAAAGCCATTGGCAAATTGTCAGCCCTTATCAGCATGTCTTTGTTCCCGGTCGACAAATTTTAGATTGCTTCTTTGATAGCTAATGCGTGTATTGATTCCTATCTCAAATCCAACTGGCAGGGAATTCTTTGTAAGCTCGATATTGAGAAGGCTTCACTCTTGTCTCTTGGGATTTCCTTATGTCCATTCTTGATAAAATGGGCTTCTCTAGCAAGTGGAGGAGATGGGTGTACTTTTGCATTTCTACCGTTCACTTTTAGTTTTCATCTATGGTGAGCCCTCACGTTTCTTTCCTAGTTTAATAGGGCTTCGTCAAGGTGATCCACTTTCCCCCCTTTTAATCTTGGTGATGGGATCCTCAGCAGAATGCTTATTAAAGCAGCTGAGGTGGGTTTATCAGAAGGTTTCAAAATTGGTAACTCTCAATGCGGTACCATGTTGATCTCTCATCTTTTCTTTGCTGATGACACTCTTATTTTTTTGTAAACCGGATGAGAGTAACCTTGGGTATTTGAGGTGTGCCCTTCTCCTTTTCGAAGCAATGTCTGGGCTTAGAGTCAACTTATCAAAAAGTGTTCTTTTGCCAATTGGTGAGGTTCCTGAGGTGCATCACTTGGCTCATTTCTTTGGCTGTGGGGTTGATTACCTGCCATTTTCTTAACTTGGTCTCCCTCTTGGTGCAAATTTTAGGAGCAACATTGTGTGGGAGCCTATCGTTGAAAGGTTCCACACGAGATTGACAGGGTGGAATCTAAGCGTTTGTCCACAGGGGCTAGGCTCACTTTGTTGAAGATCACTTTATGGAGCCTCCCTATTTATTTCATGTCCTTGTTCACTATCCCAGTTAGCATCGCTAATTATCTTGAGAAAGTCATGAGAGACTTTCTTTGGTCTAGCAATGAGACCAGTATTAGCTTCCATTGGGTTAATTGGGGAGAGGTTTGTTGTGCCAAGCAAGAGGGAGGCCGAGGCATAGGACCTCTTTGTCATATGAACGAAGCTCTAAAGACCAAGTGGCTTTGGCGTTTTGCTAAAGGGGAGGAAGCTCTTTGGAAAAATGTGATCAACGCCAAATATGGGGTTCATAGTCGGGGTTGGTGGAAATCCATGGGTTGTTGGAAATCCATTTTAGCTCGTTTGGAGCGTTTCATATCCTTAGTGCATTTTGAGGTTAAGAGTTAGTCTAAAGTGCTTTCTTGGCATGATGCTTGGTGCGGAGACCAACCTCTCAAGTTTTAATTTCCTGAGCTTTTTAGGATGGCCCTTCTTAAAGTGGCCACAATGCATTATGTGGTCTCTTGGAATGGTGATCAAAGTCATTGGAACATAACATTTTCTAGGAGCCTTAATGATTGGGAAGAAGACAGTGTTTGTATTTTTTTGCTTCACTTGCTAAGGTGAAAGTTCTTCTTGAGGGTACAGAAGAAATTACTATCTGGCCTTATGACTCTAGTAATTCTTTTACCGTCAATAGTTTCTACCACAAGCTTTATAGTGGTGGGAATTGCCCTAATCTCCCGGTACAGTTATCTGGAAGTCTAAAGCGCCCACAAAAGCATGCTTGTTTGCTTGGGCGGCCACTAAAGGTAAGATCCCCACAGAGGATATGCTTAAAAGGAGAAACTTTAATGGGCCAAGTAGGTGTTTTATGTTCCTTGGGGAGGAAGAGACAGTGGACCACCTCCTTATTCATTGTAGTTGGGTTTCATCACTTTGGCATTTGTCTCTTTCCTTGATGGGTGTTAGATGGGTTCAACCTTACTCCGCGAAAGATGTCTTGGTGGCGTGGAGAAGAAGAATGAAGAAGAGTTGGGTTGGTGATATTTGGAAGATGATTCCTTTGGCAACTTGGCGGTGTAGATGGAAGGAAAAGAATAGTCGGATCTTTGAGGCAAAGCTTTGTTCTTGCAAGATTTGAAGCTCTACTTTTTAAGAATCTTACATAATTGGAGTCATACATTTAATGGTGGAAGAAACATGTGTTTCTTGGATTTTGTAGATAATATTATGCATGAGAGCTTGAGGGCATGATGTTTTTGTTTTTGCCCCTTTGTACATGGATGGCATCCCCTTGATGTCTTTGTATTACAACCTTTTGATTACTCATCGGAAAAACAATAATTTGATAAGCTTAATGCAAAGGCGGAAAAAGAAATAATTGTAACTTGATCTTGGGCATCTACTATTACACCCACAATGATTGGCCACATGATTGCTATCCATGATGGAAGAGTGGTTGCCTACTTATATAATGGATTCTCTGGTAGGTCATATAGAATTTGCATTGACTTTAAATTTCTGAGGACATGCAGAAAACGTAATAAATCTTGTCATTAATTGATATAATAAATATTGACGTTATTGTTCAGTAATGGGAGGTAACCTTTAGTGGGAGTCATAAAAAGTTACGTTAACAGGTAACCATCTGGCTATATTGCCTCCCAGGAGCTAGCAAAGCCCCTACTTTCTCACCTTTTAATTTGATGAAGTAAATCTTCTCTTTGAATTGATGACTTTAGAACAAACTCTTGTGATGAAATGAGTTTAATTCATCCTTTTTGAGAATTGTGATGTGAGGTTCAAGCAATACGATGCCTTTGACACCTTTAGGCATCCATACGTCCATATTAGTTGCGCCTGTTTTGAACAAAACCTGCACTTCACGCATTAGAGTTTGTCAGTTAGGGATATCAAATTCGGGTTTGAGTTGCCTGAATTTCATGATGTTCTTTGGGTCGGGTTTCCCTTATTCTTTTTGCGCTGTAGTACAGATTCAGTTTTGTGAATGTTTAATGTTCTAGGCTTTGTTACCTGCTTTGTTCTATGTTTCACTTGAGTCACTTCTCAAGAAGCACCTCTTGTGAGTGCCTTATGCCTGCTTGGCAAGGCGTATGAACTTTATGTCTATTTATGGATGTCTCTAAGCCTGCGCCTGTCTGAGGCTGGCAGGTGGCTGATGTGGTGTTTAGATGGTTCCCGGCTTGCTTTTTAAAACTAGCATACAAATACATATTGCACTGGTTTGATTTCTCTGAGATGGGATTCTCTTGGTGTGTGAAAGCTTTGATTCGGAGAAAGTAGGATGTTCTTGTGTGTTAACCATCCTCTTCACTTCTGTATCTGTCACTTAAACGAAGGGGCTCCTCTTGTGCTTATGTCTTTGCCTTGTCCGCCACTTTGTGGGCACCACAGTGCGGGAGATGCTTCTGAACCTGGTGCTCTGAGGCTTGCATTTTAAAACTAGTGAATTAATGCACGTTGCACCTGTTAATATTTTTCTCTTTCTGGCAGACTATATCTAGTTAGCTCCATCCTGCAAGCTGTTATCCATTACATTTGGCATCGTTGACAGCTTAAAGCAGCTGTCAAGTAACTGTTCTTCATGTGTGAGTAACCTTTTGAGGTCGTCTGTGGTGTTGGTTTCTTGTTGTGCATGAAAGTTACTTGGCACCGTCGAAATTGTTCAAACATCTTATCTGATGGTTCTTTTGGCTTTCCATATGATTTGCAAGGATTTATATGTTTTAAATGTGTCAATAGATGTTCTATTTGCTTGATACTCATAACCTGTGATTATGGCAAATAGGCTGCACGTGATGCAGATAACCGTTATGGGGTTAGTAAAGAGGGGACCAATTCATCTACCAAAGCGTGGCTAGAGAAAATGAGGACTCTTTTCATTAGCAAGGGATCAGGGTTTTCCTCTCGTAGTGTCATCACGGGTGATGCTTATAAGCCTGTGAATGAAATTGGGTTGCCCTCTGAGATTGCGCAAAAGATGACCTTTGAGGAGAGAGTGAACATGCACAATATTCAGCATCTCCAGAGTCTAGTTGATAAGAACTTATGCCTTACCTTTAGGGATGGATTATCAACGTACTCTTTAAGGGAGGGTTCCAAGGGGCACACGTTTCTGAAGCTTGGGCAAATTGTTCATAGAAGAATTATGGACGGGGACATTGTTTTCATCAACAGACCTCCCACTACTCATAAACACTCCCTCCAAGCCTTGCGTGTGTATATACATGATGACCACACTGTCAAAATAAACCCCTTAATGTGTGGTCCTTTGGCTGCGGATTTTGATGGGGACTGTGTTCACCTTTTCTATCCCCAATCACTGGCTGCCAGGGCTGAGGTTGTTGAGCTGTTTTCTGTTGAGAAGCAGTTGTTGAGCTCGCACAGTGGAAACCTGAACTTGCAACTAGCTACTGATTCCCTATTGTCTTTGAAAACCATGTTCAACGTCTATTTCTTAGACAGAGTGTCAGCACAACAGTTGGCCATGTATGCCTCTACCTCTTTGCCACCTCCTGCCCTCTTAAAAGCATGTGCTTCGGGTCCACGCTGGACTGCTCTTCAAGTATTGCAGACAGCATTACCATCACAGTTTGACTGCCACGGGGAAAGACTTTTAATCCGTGGAAGTGAGGTGATTAAGTTGGATTTCAACCGGGATGTCATGGCAGCAGTGATAAATGAGATCCTGACATCCCTGTTCTTCAACAAAAGTCCAAAGGATGCTCTAAACCTTCTGGACTCTCTTCAGCCTCTTTTGATGGAGAACCTGTTTGCTGAGGGTTTTAGTGTGGGCTTGGATGACTTTTTTATTCCGATATCTGAATTGCAAACCATCCAGAGCCAAATCCAGGATATTTCCCCTTTGTTGTTCCAGCTGAGATCTTCTTATAATGAACTGGTGCAGATGCAATTCGAGAGCTATATGCGACTTCTGAAAGTGCCAGTTGCTAATTTTATTTTGAGATCATCAGCACTTGGAAATTTGATAGACTCTAGGAGTGATTCAGCGATTGACAAAGTGGTGCAGCAAATAGGTTTTTTGGGTTTGCAGCTGTCAGATAGGCGCAAGTTCTATTCAAAGAGCTTGGTGGAGGATGTAGCATCTCTTTTCCAGTTAAAATATCCATTAGTTGATGTGTATCCTTCAGAGGAATTTGGGCTGGTAAAGAGCTGCTTTTTCCATGGGTTGGACCCCTATGAAGAGATTGTACATTCTATTGCTACCAGGGAGGTCATTGTCCGCTCATCCAAAGGATTAGCTGAACCTGGAACTTTGTTTAAGAATTTAATGGCAATCCTTAGGGATGTTGTAGTATGCTACGACGGGACAGTAAGAAATATCAGCAGCAACTCTATTATTCAATTTGAATATGGGGTTGGAGGGGTTGCTTCCCAAAGCCTGTTCCCTGCCGGGGAGCCAGTTGGTGTTTTGGCTGCAACAGCCATGTCAAATCCAGCTTATAAAGCGGTTCTTGACTCTTCTCCCAGCAGCAACTCCTCGTGGGATATGATGAAGGTACACTTGTGGATTTTTCAGTGGTGGAATTAATTATTAGAATTAAGCATTCCGTCGATTTTTCCTTTTGGGAGGGGGGGTGTTCTGTGTTCATCTTGGCACTTTATTTTCATAGTTTCTGGTTCCTTGATCAAGTTCTTTATTTCACTTTTGATATAGGAAATACTGTTCTGTCGTGTCAATTTCAAGAATGACATGACTGACCGCCGTGTTATATTATATCTGAATGATTGTGATTGTGGGCGAAGACATTGTCAAGAAAATTCATCATATGTTGTGAAGAATCATCTGCAGAAGGTTAGCTTGAGAGATGCTGCTGTTGAATTCTTGATTGAGTAAGTTTCTTTTCTCCCCTAACTGTTTGCTTCTTTTGGTTTCTATGCTATCATTATCTTCTTTTGTTATTTGCTAGTGGAGTTATGCATGTTTGCAGGTGTGTGCTAATTTGAAATTCAGTTGATTTGTTTTTCCCCTTTAAAAAATCGAATCCTTTTTTTTATTTTTAACAGAAAGATGCTCACTTTTGCATAATCCTTGATCATTTTGAATGCTTTGATTTGAATGAAGTGCCTCTGGCTATTATTTTCTAGGGAGGTGTTTTGAGGTTAATATGATATGATTCTGTGGTCATAAATCGTGATCAATAAGTCTGTCAAACAATAAAAAAGGTAGTCATCGATAAGGTTTTTATAGGTGGTAGTTGCGTAATGATTGTGGTACCTTATTTTCTCTGATTATACTAGGTTTGTTGCGTGGAAAGTCACTGTTAGTGGTGTTCCATTGGTGGGCTTTTGCGCTTTTGTATTGTATGGTTCATTTCTTCTCCAATTATCATGCTGTAAAACCTAAGCTGCTTTCTTCCGAGTAGTTTTTGTTTGTTCCCACCTTTTTGTGTGTGTGTGTGTGTGTGTGTGTGTGTGTGTGTGTTCTGTACTTTCAGTGAACGTTGGTGATTGATAGCTTTTTCCATGCAGGTATAAACAATTTAAAAGTGAACCTGGAAGTTCTGATCTGGATGGAGGACTTGTTGGCCATATTCATCTAAATAAGGTTCTTATCAATTCGTGGTGCTTATGGACAATGTTTTAGTTCTTTCTGTGAAAGTTCTCCAAAAGTGACTAACTTTGCATTAACAGGCCCTGATTCTTGAGGCAAACATTAGTATGCTTGAAATCCTGCAGAAGTGTGATGATGAGGTTAAGGTCTTACGGAAGAAGAAGAAGATTGGATCTTATTTTAGGACGATTAATTTGTCTGTCAGGTAAGTTCATTCAATGTTTTTTTCCGCATTGTTCTTTTTGGAATATATCTTAGCTTGCTTATAATCTTGCCCATGAATGTCTTGTGTCACATTCAATTAATTTTTTTTGTTTTGAAGGGGGGAGGGGGGTGGGCACTCGCGATGAAGGCCGCTGTCACCCCCCCCCCCCCCCCCCAAAAAAAAAAACCCCTGGCAAAGAGAACTGAGAAGAAAACCAAAATCATTAACAAAAAAGGTAAAGGCCAAGACATGAAAATTGGAGAGGGAGTGTTTCACATCTTTCAGATGTTGGTTTTAAGCCATTTCATGTTGATAGTTTGAAATTTGATTAATGATGTGTCATAGGTGTCGTGTTGGATTTTATGGTGACTTTTGCATGATTATGTGGCATTGGCTTGACTAATCCTTGCTCTGATTCTGTGATTTTGTAACTTGCTCTGATTCTGTGATCCATTTATTATACCTCTTGATTACTTAACCCAAAAAGAAAAATTTGTAACTTGTGCATGGCAACTTTCAACGGCTAGTAAGATTGTGAAATTTGAAACCTGATTTGTTGTCTTGTTTGGTCCTTAAAGCTATGTGTCCCTCTTTCGGCCTCCAATATTCATATGCTGCTGCCTGCCCGTCTTTGGTCCTTGTGAACTTGGCGCCTAGTTGCATTTCATTTGTGAGTGCACCTAGGCGACGCATCTCTTGAGAACAAGGGACTGTAGGCTTGAGGAAAGTGACCTGGCCAGTGCCTAGCCTAGTAAGACCACATCTAAGAATATGGTGAAGGTAGGATACCCCAGCATGCGTGCAAGACTGCACATTCATCGACATGCGTTTTCCTTATGTGCGATTTCTAGAGCAGATGTTCCTCCGAAGTGTGGGATCGATGTTCGGAACACGATTGGGATTACTCCGGTTAGACTAAGGGGAGAGTTGCACATGTCTGAGTCGTCGCTTTGCCTTGCTGTACCTTGTTGACACGACACCACACGATGCAGAATATGCTCGGATTCGGCAGTGGCAATTGCATACGGTTAAGTTGAATAACACACTGCAGTATTTGCATTGTAAATGAAGCAGATACGGAGAGAAGCAAAGTGTGAAGCTCCTGTCGCTTCTAGATGCATCATCGAGCTTCAAATCTTTTTGAGTTCTCAGTTTTTCCTCCTCCCTTCCCCTCACTGTCTCCGTCGGTTTTCTCTCTCGTTCTCTCTCTTTCTCTCTCCTTCATTCAGATGCAGTACAACAACAACAAACACCGGAGCCTGGGGAGATCCAGATTAGGGGTGGGCAATGGGATACCCATCAGGTCAAGTGGTCGTTCGGTTTAAAATAGGATTAATAAAGGGTCAGGTTAATGATGGTTCAAGTCAATAGCGGGCCGGCCCATTAAAGCATATTAACGGTTCGGGTCATGTTGGCCTATTAACAACCCGTTTAATGACTCAAACTACTGGCCACACTAATTTATATGGTATAATTGGTTGAGCTTAGCTTTATACGTAACAATAATTGTTAGACGGAGTTTTCTTTACACATTTGCCCTATTTTAAAACGTGCCAAAAGTGGATCGCTGTAGGCTGGCCCGAGCCAACCCATTTATTTACCCAAAAAGCCTGTCCCAACCTACATTGTGGATGGGCCGATCATGACCCAACCCACCCACTTTGTAAACTGGCCAACCACAACCGAGTTTGATCCGATCCATTACCCATCCCTAATCCAGATGTAAGCGCTCTTACCTTTGCACGTATCATTACCTACAGAGAGACTGGTTTCCAGGTGCGGTGCAAAGGTTAAAATTAAAAAAAATTAGGTTTTTGCCTTTGCATAGTGGCCCCTTTTTATTGGGATATATATCTGTTTAAAGATAGGGGCAAAGCATGGGAGAGGCACAGCATTTATTTGTGTTCTGGTCAAAAGCTTAAGTTTTTCGATCGTGCTAGTTTCACATAACATAAGCCCACTCATTTGTATTTGTACAGGTTCTGTGTTTAATCCCTCTATTTACAATAATAAAAATGAGCTGTAATAGTTATTCTACTTTTTTTTATGTTTGCAGCAAGAAGGGCAAACTTGAAATCAGAGAAAAAAATCCACTGAATGAAAAAAAATAACAAAGTAAAGATAAAACAGCCGTGTCCCCATCCGGTGTCCAATTCAGGACAAGGTCCCGTGTTCTAAGTTTTTGCTTAATGTGAGTCCGGCATGTGGATATGTACCAATGTCGGATACCTGTACCTAAGTTTGAGCAATATAACATATATTGTGGTATCCAATTGAGCAATATTTACGTTTGCTTCAACTGTTGTGTTTCATCCCCTGGTTTCGTACGTCATGCCTATTATTTGTTGAACTGAAAACACTTGTGCTCGAGTTGATATTGTTGGGATGTTGAGGTCCTGTATTTTTGTGGATTTGAGCAGAAGCAGCAATAATGTCTGCTTGCAAATGTGGATGCCCAATACAGTGATTTGTCTAAATGTTTCCTTTGATGTGTTACAGGGGAGCTCCTTTTTGTAACAGACGGGAATATCTTGACTAAGTCCTACATATGAGAACCTAATGTCATTTTTGAATGAGGGGCCTGGGGCTTGTTGATGAAGATTGTAGATTTCTGTTTACATTTTCTTTTGTGTTTGGCTTGTGGAGAATGCCTCATGGTTTCAACCACCACTGCCATTAGCCATTGTGGATCTTGCTTTTGCGGGCTTCGGGAGATGTGGATGTGGATGGCTTTGCCCTTGCAAGGAAGCAGAGATTGATTCCAACAAACCCACATAAAAAATTTATAGGAAAATATTATTGACTTATTAAAGCAGTGTGAGAGAACATCTTATGGTTTCCTTTGTGATAAAGCAATGACAGTAGATTCATGATGGGAAACAGTAGTGTTGATGGGTTCTTTTGTGCTACTGGCTTGCATTTCCCTCCTATTGGGTGTCTGCCAACTGGTTTTGCTGATCTGTTCTTTGGTAGAAGTAGAATATTGAGTAATGAGCTGGAATTTTTTTCCCTACCACTCCCCTTCGTGGTAATCCAAGACTATTAATATGATACCAAGAGCGTATCATTGTAGTTACAGAGAACACTTCCTGGATCGCTTAGTCTGGAATGTGGATTGCCACTTATTGTGTATTGTTGGAAGCCATAAGTGATTGTGTGACACCTTTCAGTGGTGCTCTTTCTCTGCTGGAAAGTTTATCTTGTTACTTCTTGTTGATAAGGAAAAAATGTATATTATATAGAAGGAACAAGGGATGGATGCAAAAAAACATCCAATATGCAAGCTATCCACAAGGTCAGCGACATTAAAAGCTGAAACTTAAAAGTTCTCCTTATCCCAAAAATAAAGAGTCTTAATGAGATTATCTTTTAATTGCTTAAGGGACCTTTCGTCTCCCTCAAAGACTCTGCGGTTTTGTTCTCTCCGTATGCTTCAGAAACCCACATGAGGAAGAGCCTGTCACGTTCCTACCAAAGTAGCCTTCCCAAGCCGAAAGATGATTGCTAATAGAATGATGAGAAACACAAGATATGCCCAAGCAACTAAAAGCAAACTCCCAAAGTAAAGTGCCTTTGCAAACTGATAATGAAGCAACAAGTGATCCACCGACTCTAGATCCCCTTTGCACAGATAGCACCTATTTACCAAGATCTTTCCCCACTTTTGTAGGTTGTCACAAGATAATATTTTCCCTTGTGATGCTGCCCAAACCAAAAAAGAAACCTTTCAAGGGGCTAGAGACCTCCAAATGAGCTTGTAGGGGAACCGTTTTCCGAATGGAAATTGTAGTGATGGATAATTCAAAAATAGGAGCCTCAAATAATGGAATTTGGTTTCCTTTATGCTGGTAGTTTGTCATTGTGTATTGTTGGCTGCTTGAATTGCTATATGTTCACCAAAAACAAGTTCTTCTCTCTGCTCTCTTAACAGAGGCAAAATTATATTTTTGGCTGCTTTTTGCGTTTTGCTTTCTGTAGTGACAAAAGCCCATTTGCCAAATGACTTCTTTAGTTTCTTTGACTTATTTGGTATGTAACAAATCTTTTGGATGCCTCCTCTCTGTGCAGTGAGTGCTGCTTCTTCCGGCATGCCAGTGGCAAGTGGAGTAACATGCCATGTCTGAAGTTTTTTTGGCCAGATATGACAGATACTCATCTGGAGAAAATGTCACATATCATGGCTGATCTGATCTGCCCAATTTTGCTAGACACTGTCATTAAAGGTATCATGTCACAAGACATCTTCTATGTGGAACATTATCTGCTTTTGAGTATGAACTACTGGCTGGTGAAACGATACATATTTCAAAAACAGTAGTCCCTTATTGAGATCATATTTTGACTTGAGCCTGCTTTTCTAGGATGGATATCCATGAGAAAATGTCTCCAAATTAATAAACTGCTTTACCATTCCTTGATAACCACTCTATCCCATATTGTATGACAAATTCAGTTTTGCTTAACTGTTTAGGTGTCTGTTTAAAATTAGAGTATTAGCATCTTAAAAATACATATTCCCACAGTGCCTCCAACTTAAATGTGACAGTCTGGAATTATTTTCTATATGAAGATTTTAGACTCAAGTATTCCAGCATCCAGAACTATATTTCCGGAAGGGTAATGTTAGAAGTGTCTACTTTCTGATTCATGAGTTTGCATGTTTTCATTGAAATTGGGAGCCTCAATTGGAAATCATGTCATGTTAGATGGGACGGAGGAAATATATTGACTAGTTTGTAGGATGTGTAATTCAGATGTGTGCTATCAATTCATTAGCAGGGTCACTCCCTTCCCTGGGGCCAATTTGGATTTCAATGTTGATGGTCTGAGATTGCAATTGTTTATGTGGGTGTTGATAATGGGTGTAAGAAAGGATTCAAAACACGGTTTTGGTCACAATTATGGTAAGAGGTGTCGTATTGCAGAATCCTGCTAATGCGGCAATAGTGTTACTGATTACGGTCGGGTCATCACGGAGTGACTTTTTCAAATGATCACCAAACAAATGTTTGGTCTGGTATTTTGTAAGACTGCCTTTCAGTCATATTATTAGCTTGATTTGACAAGGTTTGCAACATATATGTTAACAATAAAATATATCATATACATGACTAAATTTCTAACAAATCAAAGAGAATGCTACTATCTGTTTCTGAAGGGGTGATGGTGGCTGTATTGTGGATGCTCCACATTACAAATGGTTGTTGGAACCTTTCCAAGGGGGAACATGATGAACATGTAATGTTGAAAATCCTGTCTGCTTAATTCCGAACCTTTCCAGTGAGGGTGCGTTTTGGATCCATGGTCGTCAATTCATCAATCAAGAATGGACATGTGTGAAATAGAAGGCAATCTCTAGGTTAGGATATATAAGGATCCCAGATGTTCTGAACAATATCATGATTAGAAAAGATTCTGGATGTTTGTAAAAGAAATATGGAATGGCCAAATAATTCTTCCTTATGGATGGATTGGAGAAACTAGGAGTGTGCCAGCAATTGTTTTAAGATTTTTGTAACTCCTAAGGGGGAACGAATGGCACATTCTGTGCTTGGCTACTAGAAGCAGCAGCAGTAGCCAAATGAGACCATCCATTGCTGTTTGCTATGAGTAGCTATAGAAGTATGTTTGGAGACATAGCTTTTTCATGAATTATGATCGTATGGCTTACATTTCTTGTAGCTTTTAAGCAGGTCGTCTGGAGTTTTTTGTGCTTTCTTTTTTTGGGCTGTGGATGGGTGCATTTTATGAATGCGCACAGTGTGAGAGAATTGAATTCTAGTCTGCCTTGTGGAAACCAAATATTTTACCACTAGATTTCCCCAAAAGGGGTGCATTTTGTGCGTATGTTATGTCCAGTCTGTTTTAAATGTTCCCTCCATCCCATATCATAGTCTAGTTTAGGAAATATGTGAAAATAAACATTAAATGCATTGACATTGTTGAAATGAGTATTCAACTAATAAGAACAATGTTAATTTTTTTTGAAGTAAACCTTGACAATAATGGGACTAGAGAAATGGATGTTTTGGACAATGAATATAGGACGTAGGGAGTAGTTTTTCTTTCCTTTTTTTTTTTTTTAAATAAGTGATGTGTAATTGTAGACGAAGTATGGAAATGATAGTCTTGAAAATATATCTCATCATCCTAAATGAATTCTGATAGAGAATTTGGTAGTCCCTTGGGGAAACTACAATAACTTCACCAAGTATGTGCTCCATGTTAAGCAATGTTTGTTTAAATTTCTGTGTGCTAACCTGTATGAGTGGGTTAAAAATATGAAGATGCAATGCAACAAAGTGACTTGTGCTATCTTATGCAAATTTCAAGACCAGTGATCGCCCTATTTAACAAGGGGAGAGGGTAGACATATGTATACTTTTCCAAAGAACAGAATGGATGACGTGATTGTTTTTTGTTTGTGGTGGTGGCCCTGCTATGCCACCTCTTTTTTTCCTTTAAAGTATGAGAAAATTTTATATCAAATCCACAATTGGTGCTAGTAGTCTAATACTGATGTGGTCCGTTGGTGAAACGACTGTTGCTTATTCAATTCATGTCTGCTCTTCCTACATAAGATGTAGAGGTAGTAAATATTCTAATGTTTTCTTTGAACACTATTTATAAGGTGATCCGCGCATCTCAACAGTCAGTATTATATGGATTAGCCCCAATACAACAACTTGGGTACAAAATCCTTGCAATGACAGCAAAGGTGAGCTGGCTGTAGAAGTAACTTTGGAGAAAACGGCAGTTCGACAGAGCGGCGATGCTTGGAGGATTGTTCTGGATTGCTGTCTTCCTATATTTCATCTGATTGATACTAGGCGCTCTATTCCATATGCAATAAAGCAAATTCAGGACCTGCTTGGAATATCTTGTACATTTGATCAAGTGGTGCAGGTATCGTGCAAATCTGTGTATTGGCCCCACTTTAAACAACTTGTCTTATTTCTGCCTGAATTGTCTTGAGATATTGTCTTCTTAAGTGACGAGTATGGCATGTGATGATTTCTGAAAATGCTTCTAAAGTAACTTTCATGAAATAGATTATTCTGTCACTTAGGTGTTCATATTTGATGTTTACGAGATCAGTTGCTTATTTAGCTCTTTATTGGCTGTTTAATAGCCAATTTCGTTGGCTTAGTGTCACCGTCTAACCTAATATTCTGAGGAACTTCTTCAAGATTCATTAGTTCGACTTCTTGACCTAGACCATGGGATGGGATAGATCAGTCTGTGAATCTGTGCGGCTGTTTCACTTTGCTATATCTTTGATTGAAAGGCTACAGATAACAACTGCTAGTGTGTTCCTATTTGAAGCTATCGTTGATTATAGAGGAAAGGTCTATCAAACCTAGAAGTTACTGCCTCAGTATACAAACCAGAGGAAGATAAAGAATTTATACAATTACAGATGCCAGTATAATTGTTATCACATCTGTTGCTTGGGAGTTCACATTTTACTGTTCTTCCTCGTGCTTTGGTGTCACATTATAGTTGTCTGTCTGATTTTACTGGATTTTGTTTGTGTGCCTTCTGCCTGCTTCTTTTGCATGCACTGCTTGACTTTGCAAGTGGATTGACAATTAATGTGTATATGGATGTAAACAATTGAATGTTATCTATTTTCCTAAGAATATTCTAAAAAGGTGTTTTCATATGTGTATGAAAATTTGTTTATGCTTCAGGGTCTAGACTGAGTTGCTTGGAGAAAGCGAGCCATAAGCTTGCTTGGCTTTGATGGTTCTGCTGGAGTTTCCTGTTTTATTAAATTTTGTTTTCTCAGTAAGATTTTGAAATCAGTTAGGTCTCTAAGGAGTTCAGGTAGCATTTCTCTGACGATAATCCTAAACTGATCTATCTTATGCTGTTATGAAGTAGTGGGAGAGTAACCTCCCCTTGGTGTCCGTATAAAATTCTTCATTAATGATTCCTAAAAAGTGGTAAGTAGTAAGCAAATTGGTTGTTGCCTCATGCACTGTGAAGTAGTCTGAACAAAACTGTGAAAGTTGGTGATTAGAGTGTGGAAACAGAGATCTTGATAATATAATTTGGTCTCTTGTCTTATAAAGAAAAAATTTCCCTGTACTCAGTGAACTTTATCTTCTTTCTAATTGTAGCGTCTCTCGACATCTGTGACATCTGTCACGAAAGGTGTACTAAAGGAGCATCTTCTTCTTCTGGCAAGCAGCATGACATGTGCTGGAAATCTTATTGGTTTCAACATGAGTGGCATAAAGGCTCTGTACCGTGCATTGTCTGTTCAAGTGCCATTTACTGAGGCTACACTTTATGTAAGAAATGCTTCTGTGTTTTCTCTTTCCCCCCTTTTCCTTTTTTGTTATGAATGATACCTCTGTTAACTCAGAAGTTTTATTCTCCTTTTTTTCAAAAAATTGTTCTGTCTGGGTAGACTCCTCGGAAGTGTTTTGAGAGGGCTTCTGAGAAGTGCCATGTGGACTCCTTAGCCAGCATTGTAGCATCATGTTCTTGGGGCAAGCGGGTTGCAGTTGGCACAGGAGCAAAGTTTGATATACTCTGGGACAATAAGGAAGTAATATACTGTCTATATTTGCATCTTTGTATTCTAAGTTTTGTATTGGTGGTTTGCCAAGCTGCTTCTTAAGTGTCCCCCTGTACTAATGACCTTTTTTTTCCATGTCAGACCGAAATTGATGAGAAACCAATCGATGTCTACAGCTTCCTTCAGCTGGTACGTGGTTCAAATGAGGAAGAGATTGACACTGGCTGCTTAGGTGATGATGTTGACAGGTTTGACTGGGATGATGCCTTTCTGGAACCAGCTTTGTCTCCTGAACAGGAAAATAAAGCTGTGTTTGAGGATGCCGTGGAAGATGGCTTGGATTCCCAAGGACAAGTTGACTCCAGTTGGGATGTACCTTCATCAAATGCTGAAGCGAGTGGTTGGTCAAACTGGCGGCCAAAAAAAGACCAATCAGAGCAAGGAGATTCTCTTAATGCTGGTGGATGGTCAAATCAAGGAAAGAAAAAAGATCAGTCACAGCAGAAAGATTCACCTAAGGCTGGCTGGGGGCCTGGAAAAGATCAATCGGAACAGGAAGATTCATCAAAGGCTGGTGGTTGGGATTCATCCAAATTGAACATAAAAGAGCCTTCGTCCACTTGGGATAAACAGGTGAAAGAAGCTGACAATACAGGCAGTGGTTGGTCTCAGTGGAGGGTGAACAAAGATCAGCCTACCAGGGATACACCCCCTCCCCAAATTGCTGGACCTTCACCTGCTGGAGCTGAAAGGACTTTTGATCAAGGTAATGAAGAGGTAGAAGGCCAGAAACAGCCGTGGAAGAAGGATGCTAGGAAGTCCTCGTGGGGACAGCCTAGTAACAGGTCTGGTGGATGGACATCTGAGAAGGACAATGAACAATCTGGCTCAGAATGCTGGGATTCTAAATGGGAAAACAAGAAGCAGCCGCCATCTTGGGGACAACAGAGTGACACTAATTGGGGTTCTGCTAAGGTTGATGCTAGTGACACTGCCTGGGGTTCTAAAAAACCAAATAAACCTAGCAGTCCACAAGGGTGGGGTTCCGCAAAGGCTGGTGAAGACAAGGAGAAGCAGGGTGCTTGGGGGCAGCCTAGTGCTTCAAAGTGGAAGGCCTCCACCCTGGAAGAAGGGAGTGAGGCAGGTACAAAAAGATGGGGATCTAACAAAGAACAGGGCAAAGCCCCATCTTCCTGGGGGGTGTCAGGTGACTCAACCTGGAAGAACTCCACTCAAGGTGCTGTTGAATGGGGTTCTAAAAAGCCAAGTGACTCAACCTGGAAGAACACCAGACGAAAGGAAGATGGTGAATCAGGTGCCAAAGGGTGGGATTCCAAGAAAGAAGAGAGCAAAATTCCTTCTTCCTGGGGGGAACCTAGTGACTCAACCTGGAAAAACTCCACTCAAAGTGCTGGTTCATGGGATTCTAAGAAGTTAGGTCAGCATGGCAGTCCACTAGGCTGGGGCCCTTCAAAGGCCTGTGCCGGTGACAATAATGAGAAGCAGGGTGCTTCGACATGGAATAACTTCGCACAAAAGGAAGATAGTGAATCAGGTTCCAAAGGGTGGGGGTCTAAGAAGGAAGCTAGCAATGCATCATCTTGGGGAGCACCTAGCAACTCAACATGGAAGAAAACCAGTGAAAGTGCTGCTGAATGGGGTTCTAAAAAGTCGACTAAGCCAAGCAGTTCACCGGGCTGGGGTTCTGCAAAGGGTGATCCCAGTGACAAGAATGATAAGCAGAGTGCTTCAACATGGAATAATTCCGCACATACGGAAGAGACCGGATCAGGTTCTAAAGGGTGGGGTTCTAGACAAGAAGAGAATAAAAGTCCCTCTTCCTGGGAAGCACCGGGTGACTCAACGTGGAAGACCTCTACTGAAAACGATGGTGCATGGGGTTCAAAGAAGTCAGCTCAGCCTAGGAGTTCGCTAGGCTGGGGTTCTGCTAAGGCCGAAACCAGTGACAAGAATGAGGAT
The DNA here is from genome assembly GCA_029747015.1 of Carnegiea gigantea. Taxonomy (NCBI): domain Eukaryota; kingdom Viridiplantae; phylum Streptophyta; class Magnoliopsida; order Caryophyllales; family Cactaceae; genus Carnegiea; species Carnegiea gigantea. The sequence goes on along the minus strand of JAKOGI010000241.1, from coordinate 476,345 downwards.
CATGATGCTTCAACGTGGAAGGGTACTTCAACATGGAAGAACTCCCCACATACGGAAGACTCTGGATCAGGTTCTAAAGGTTGGGGATCTAGAAAGGAAGAGAACAAAAGTCCGTCTTCCTGGGAAGCAAATGAGTCAACCTGGAAGAACTCCACTGAAAGTGCTGGTGCATGGGATTCAAAGAAGTCAACTCAGCCTAGCAGTCCACTAGGTTGGGGTTCTGCAAAGGCTAATACTGATAATGGGAATGTGAAACTGAATAGCTGGGAGCAACCTAATGGCTCTGCGTGGAAGAAAGACTCTCACGGAGATACTCAGACTTCTGATGGTGGGTCACAACCAGCAGGATCACAGGGTTGGGATTCTCCAAACGCCACTGCTGGCAATGAAAGCCAGTCACAGTCGCCCTGGGGACAGCCTGGTGGCTCGGGTGGGAAACGAAAGCGACCTGAAGGAGGTCGTGGCTGGGGCTCTTCAAATTCCGGGGAATGGAAAAATAGGAGGAACCGTCCCCCTAAGCAACCTGGAGCATCAAATGACAATTCCACAGGTGTGGGATTCACCGCCACCAGGAAACGCATGGATTTGTTTGCAACTGAGGAGCAAGATGCTCTATCGGAAGCTGAAGCAGTCATGCAATCATGCAGAAAGATTATGCATCAGTCCGGGTAAATTTACACCACTTAAGGAGTTAATATTTTGAGATATTGGCTGTCAAGAAAGCATAATCTGCTTTCAAATTTTGGGTTGAAGACCTTGAGAAAAAGTTTCTTAGAGAATCTTGGGTGCATGCGTGCACATGTTTGTGTGTGGTTTGCTGCATGTGTCATCCATCAGTCACCATAATCGATCTATCATTGCCTTGTCCTCCTAATAATGCACATTATGTTCTTGCCATAACTCTTCTAGTTCTTATTCCCCTTGGATGAATGCCACTCAGATTGCTGTTGAAGTGCCTGCATTAAATTTCCAATCTAGTTCAAATGAATTTTAAGCTTTACCATCTTTGAGCAAGATCTTAAATCTCTGAGATCCAAAAATGTACATTAAAATTGCGAAGTCCATGAGGCATCAAATCCAAATTTTTGGATGCTGATGCTGGAGAGAAGAAAGAGCTTGAATATCTTGAGGTGTCAGTCGGCTTATATTTCTCGGTGTGCCTAATATTATGATTGCTTATTTATAGGTATAATGATGGTGATCCGCTCCCTGCTGATGATCAAACATATATAATTAACAATGTTTTGAATTACCATCCTGATAAAGCAGCAAAAATTGGAGCCGGTATTGAGTATATTACGGTACGTCACAACTTGCTATCTTTATCTTTCATCTTGCTGTTACAGTCTTTTAAAATCAACTGTGTAGTTAATCAAGTTCTCGAATGTTTCCTTTCATCTTTTTAGCTTCACAATAATTTTATGTGGACTTAGCTTGTCTATGGTAAATGTCCCCTGTTTCTATGCACTGTTCACCGCATGAATACTTATGGAAGATCGGAAGAGGGAGTCCTTGCGTGTTTAGGCCTACAACTTGTACAAACACCAATCATAACGGCTGGTCTTCATGAAGAATCATCTACTGCATGGAACAATGAGTGGATGGGCATTATGTGATATGTCGATTTGGAATTTTCCCTTTATTTATGTTTCCAGTTCTGTTGAATATACTTTGTTCTTACTTATCTGTGAATATATAACTACATGTCCATGTGGTTGCGCAGAATTTGAACCTTTGGTGCTATATGCAGGTGAAAAAGCACAGCAGCTTCCAAGAGAGTCGTTGCTTTTATGTTGTGTCAACTGATGGTCAGACGGTGGATTTCTCGTACATTAAATGTCTGGAAAACTTAATAAAAGAGAAGCACCCGTCCGTCGCAGATGCTTTTATCTCTAAGTACTTCAGTAGGCAGCGTACTGGAAATCGTCAACAAGAATGATTTGGTTTGACACATGGTAATCGTCTGCCACACTTCAACTTTCATACCTGAATCAACTCAATTTACAAATGAACCCAGTGTAGTGAGTCTTACCTCCTTCACTTTGTATAAAGTATGAACCCCCCCCCCCCCCAAAAAACACCGTTTTTTTTTGTTGAGTCATTTTGCACACCGCATCAGAAAATGAAGTTTTGTGAGCCGCAACTTTGTTCTTCTTTGTCTTTGGCTTTGGCTTTGGCTTTGGCTTTGGCGGGAAAGAATGTAAGTAAACCAGGTCTATCTATTCTACTGTGTTGTTGCCACCTCCTACCCACTCTATTACCTCCTTCACTTTGCATGTTTGCCATTGCTAAAATCAAATCTGCTACACTTTTTCGCTGACGATCAACATACAATGTTGGTATGCCCTTCGACAATGCCTCATCACATGAATCCACTATTTTACTGTTCTGATTACAGTGGTAATTGAGCAACTTCGAAACAGTTGGCATGCTGTCTTCAAACTCTATTGGTGAGACAGCAGCTTTTGTCAAGTTCAGAGAGTGACGGTCTTAAGTGTTAGGTAGCTGTTGTCACTATCTTAGCTCAAGTAGCTTTGCGGATTACCTATGTCCTCATAGTCACCTGAATGGACTGTGTGTGGTCACTATGACCTTTCCTCAAATACAATAATACATAAATGAATCTGGTGAAACTGTTACTCCACTCAGTTGACCTGAGCGTGATGTTTCTAGATGCCAGTTGTAACATCGTTTTCTCTAATGTATTGTGTGCATTGTCACCTGGGGTAAAATTTCACTCTTTTAATATTGGCCATTCTCCTACCATTCTTTCCAATCCGTCTAGAGAGGGAGAGCGTTTGCAATTGTTTGGAGTTCCCCATGCCATTTGTCTTTTACCTTGGAGATGTTCTTGAAATGGGATAGGGTTTACCTTATCATGCAGAATGCTGAAATTTGCCTGTGGCACAATCTCGATGATTTTGATTGTTTTACATTCTCTCTATGCGGTTATACTCTTCATTAACCTAGAGTCCACTGAAAATGCGTAAGAAATCATAGCCTGATTCCTAACCCAACTTTTCTCCTTTATCCCATGCAGTAACCTCAGATGGTTCGCTTCAGTTTGTGTAGCTAGATGCTTGGAAGCCTTCCATTTCTGCTGGAGCCTCACTCTCTTTTGCTGACTGCATTTTTTCCTAGAATGATGATGGTTGAAAGCCGTTTCTACAGTTGCTGACGATTGGGTCCACCCTGTACATGGTAGTTCCCAGAGAAGCGATAGCTCGGTCTCCACCAAACCCCTCCCCCCCCCCCCCCCAAAAAAAAAAAAAAACCGAAAATCCCTTTTCCCCAGCCTGCTGGCTATTGTTTTCTTGTTTGAAAGCGAATGTTTTTGCTTGGTCAGCTTCGCTGAGAAGGGTTATGGTGCTATTTGCCATTGATGGAGGCCACTGCAAAAATTATGTACATAGAGGCTTCTTCGGCAGGGTAGGGCATTGTACATGAGTTGTAAATTTGTGATTTTTAAGATCCAACTTATTGACTCTGGCAATCACTATGGCCAGCATTGCCTCTTATTTTGTCCAAATTTCGAAAATTTGGTAAATCCAATGGCTCTACTTGTTTGTATTACATTGGCAGGCTACTGTATTTTTGAGTTCTTTCGGCTTGCACTTTTTGATATTCCACTGGATGTTTTCATAAAATTTCTGGGTTCCTTTAGAATACCCTTGGAAAACTTTGCTTCAGGATGAAGGTCAAGTTCTGAGCCCAGTTTGGAAATGCGGTACTGATTTTAGAGTCCTGACATTTTTGCCCCCCCTTCGTAGGTTATTTTCTTTATTGCGAATGGCCCCTCTTGCATTACCCTTGCAAATTATAACCTAGTCCTTGGACCGCCTTGTAGGACAGTCTTAAAGACACAAACCCACCTTATTTTCCTTGTTTTTTAAATGCCCCAAATTCTTTACATTTAATCGGTTCTTATGTCCCAAAAAAACCAAAATGATGCTTTGCTGTGTATGCAGTGAGATGACAACAAAATGCAATGGAATCATAAAATCGTAAATGAGATGACTACAGAATACAATGAAATCCCAAGTGATGACGACTTAAACACAAAAGCGGAACACTTTTCATTTCATCTGGTCGGTGCTCTGGATGTCAGGTCCCAACAACAGATGACAAATCCCAAAGACAAGTAGTAAAAATCTGTCAAAAGAAAATGTGAAAGACCTGACATTTTCACACCTAAACTCAACGTCCATTTACGTAATACCTTGTGTCAAAGTTTCATCTAAAATTAAATTGAGTATATGTACAAAGTATATCATAAGTACTACAAAAAGTCTTACAACAAAATTCTATCCATTCTTCTTTTTGGGTTAAACTTGCCTCCAAATCACGTCCTCTATGCACATACTGTGTGCAGCTATATCTATAGATCGAGTATGATATAAACCTTGGAGTGTTTTTTTTTTGGGGGGGGTCAAAGGTTGTTGTCGTTCATGTTAAAAATATGCTATTTTTACGATATCTTTATACCTGATTTATGCTCAAAATAATTATTATATTTTGATTTTTATTTTATTTTTATTTTATTTTGTAGGTATTTAATAATTTTAAAAAAATGCAGAAAAAGATGAAAAAAATTTGAAAATGAAGAATTGGGCTACATTAACTCGAACCCAACCCAAATGCTCATTATCTTTTATAACCGTAAAATAAAATAAAATAAAAGGAAAGGAAAATCTTAACCCCTCCCCCCCGCTCACGCGCCCATCACATGACCTTTCCCCATCCCCCTTTTATTTCTCATTAATCCTCTCTCTCTTCTCGGCTCACTCAACCCAGAAAAGCCCGACACCCCCTCTCCTTTCTTCACCATCATCGCCATGCCCATGTCTCTCTCTGCGAACCACATCAACACAACCCTCATCCACTCTACTATCCTCACCCACTAGCACTTCACTGCCAGCGCAGCACACCACCCATCTTCATCCTCATCTACACCGTCATTCACGCCTCAACCGCCAGATTGCATCATCTTCATCGCCCACGCGTTTCCAGATGGACGACCCAGATGGAAGAAGGCTCGGTATAAATTGAAGGATGCAGCGCCAGAGCAGGGGTTCGGAGGTTTTATTTTAGGGTTTAGTTAGTTTTGTTTTCAGTTTTCCTGCGTTTTAATCTCAGTACTAGCAATTTAGGGTTTGCTCCTGTTTCATTTGTTTTGGATTTCGAGTATAACTGTATGAGATTCGAATTTGTATCTTGCAATTTCAGGCTGAATTTGAGGTTCGTTGTTAGTTTCGTTTTAGTTTTTAGATGTTTAGAGTCTGAGTTACATTTTCAATGGCTATTCTAGATTTCAATGTTTCAAGCTTGATTTTGAGGGCTTACGGTTGAAGGGTTGTTATTCGCCTGCTTTGGAGCTGCGCTTTTGCTATTGATGGAGCTTGGCTTCATCTTGTTCATGGTCATGAGATTTGGTTTGATTTTTATCCCCCATTCTAAGTTAAATGCTACTGAAGAATCTCGAAATCCCTCTCCCCTGCTTTTCTGCCTTTGGCTTCTGAGTTGTGTTTGATATGTTTTCGGCTGGATGCTGTATGCTCTGATTCAGTTTCTGCTTGTCTTTGTTTGGTTATTTCGCTATTTGGTAGCTCTCATTTGGTTGTGTTAATGCTGGGCTTCGAAGTGTTGTTTCGTTATTTCGAGTTCGGGGTATGTTGTTTTCTGTCATAGTTTTTTTGCTGAAATGCAGTTTGTGTGTTCTGTTGCTATAGCATGGTTTTTTCTCAATTTTGGGTCTGTTTTCCCATATTCTTTATCCTCTGTTAGTGAGATATGGATGAACTCGATTCTGGGTTGTGATTGCTGAATTCCTGCACGCCTTTTCCCCTTGTTTCATTGTTTCTATTATGGATGGAGTAGTGTCGTAATTAATGCTGGAACTGCCTAGGGAGAGGGTTGATGATGGGCCATGAGTGAGTGCGAATTCAGGCCTGGCCAAATCTGGGGATGCCTGGTTTGATCAACAATCTTGCTCCTATTCTCTATGTTCTTCATCTGGTTTGGTATTTCATTCTTAGTTCTTAGTTCTTAGTTCTTAGTTTTACTTCAAGTTTTCTATTGGGTTGGTTCTGGAATTTATTCGAGTGGCAGGTTTGATTCTCTTTTTTTGCTTGGTTTTAGCTTGATTTTCTTGCTTAGAGTAAATATATCTTTCTCCTAATGTTTTAGTTTTTTAATAGTTTTTGTTAGTATTCATATGGTTTAGCTTAATCCTTTGGTTTAATTTGTTGTAGCTTAATTAGACGTGATTCATTCATGACTTGTATTTAGATTAATCTAGCTTATTTCATTGTTAGGATAATTTAATTTTGTTAGGATAATTTAGTTAAATGTGACCTCATTCTCATTCTCATTCTCGCCCTTATGGAGACGACCCTCAAGTACTACAACGAAAGTTGTACGCTTGCGGCTACATTTTATATCAACAGTTGTGTTTTTTGGGGGGGGGGGTTTTGTCAAACAAATTTACATGTTTAACTAGGAGTAGAATTTGGTTCCAAGAGGGGGGAAAAAAAGAAGAGTAGATTTAGTCACCTCAAATTCTTAGGAAGATAAGAAAAGGCAGTATCTCTATATAAAAACAATGATGATGTTTGTCTCTTGATATTTATTTTGTTCAATTATTTCTTGCTTTGATGAATTTGGTATTACAACGGTTAATTATGTAACTTTTTTCTTGAAATCAATAGTACCAAATAATTTCACAAATAGATCTAGCCATCAATCATCAAGTTCATCTATGAAATATTAATTCGTGAATATGTCAGAAAATGACATCTGATTGTTAACAAATTGATAACACGCCAATTAAATTGTATGTTTCTTGAAATGAGATATTCTCACATTTTGTACTTTCATAAATCCATAAAATATTTTCACTTGATATTTAACCTAAACACTATGTAAAAAACAAAACCGAACATAAAGCTTGATAAGGCTCCATTAATGAAAGTCCTTCCGATGGATGAAATTGGAAAGATAAAACAGATTATTCACACACAAAAAAAAGGACAGAGATAGAGAAGATAGTAACAAAAATAAGTGTATATATATATATATATATATATATAATATATATATATATATATATATATAATATATATAATATATATATATATATATATATATATATATAATATATATATATATATATCTATATTATATATATATATATATATATATATAATATATAATATATATATATATATATATAATATATATATATATATATATATATATATATATACACCTATATGTATATATACATACATGTATATATATATATACATATATATGTATATGGGCTACTCAGGTAGGATGGGGTCATGCATAGGATGAGTACGATGAGAGCAATGACGCACTGTCCATTTCTGGTTGAGAATTGATCACCAAACATAGTGTTAGTGATCACCGAAGCTAAAACTACTGATCACTAAAACTAAAACTATTGACTACCAAACATATCCATCAAAAATCATGTTTATAATATATGTGTTCGCTTATAATCTTAATTAGTGATCAATAGATTTTCTTGTAGCGATAATGAGAGTTATATATGTCAGGTGATCATGTTTATATCATTGATGTGCGAGTAAAATTTTACATTTATATATTGATTGTGATGGTTATGTTTGGTGGCCATTATAAATATGTTTGTTGATCATAAATTATGCACATAGTTGCAATTGGATGAGCTTTATCGTGGTAGATTTAGCTTTATTTTCATCAAAAAATCATAGTATATGTTTTTATTTACGATTTTAGTTAGTAATCAATAGATCTAGTTGTGGTGATCATCAGAATAACGTTTGGCGATCATTTCATCTATATATGGTGACATTCATAATTGCATTCATTGATCATAAATAGGTGTGAGCAAACGATTACCCGTTCACGTGAAATTTTTGGTTTTATGTGACATAATTACAAAATTATCCCATAAAGTTGTAATTGTTTTGCAAGTTTCTTTATGTTGTTGGTTTCAGTTATTTTTTGTTCATCTGCATAATATATTATTTGAGAATCATTACTGTTCATATTTGACTGAATCCAAATAGAATATTCAAAAGTTACTTCTAAAAGAGCAATATTATCTTTTAATAAATTTATAGTTATGGAATGGACTCGTTGGGGTATGGTTGATAAATAGTTTAATCTGTTTTTATAGTGATTTAACAAGTTTTATCTAATACTTCTGGGAGTTAAATCAAAAGATCTTACATAGTCCCGTGCTCCTTCTTGGGTATAGTGTTTTAGTTCTGATAAATTAAAAACTTTATCCTACTAAATAATTACCATCTCTGTCTAACTTTGAGTTCGATTATAATTTGTTTTTAAACAAATCCATTATAATTGTAATTAAGTTCAAGATTAGTGTTGAATGTAGGGCTCTGATACCATTAATAGTGACACGAGTGGTTTTTTTATGGAAAAAGTGGTAAAACTATTTTTTGAATTGTTGAAGTGATTCACACTATTTAATTTGATAGGGGTCTGTCAAGCTTTTAACGGTGGTACTCGAATACTAAATTATCAAATGAAATTTCAAACTAAATATCATGCAATTCTGTTAAAACAAAATTGAATCAAAGAAATTATATCTTCAAGAGTAGGATCTGTCTTACTCCTTCGAGCTCGTCTTACTCCACCTGATGCGAAGCTTACCTACTCATTCAGACCTTCTCCTTTCCCTCGATAATACTGTTTCTTTGATCAAAGTTGTAGTAACAAAATTGTAGATACAAGATTTTCCTTTTATTTCATTGATAATAGTTCTCCTTTCCCAAAGGGAGGAAATTAAAACATTTTGAGAGATTTCTTACAAAGAGATTGGAGGGAGTGTTTTTCTCTTTTACAAATGCCGATGCCCTCTTCTGAAATCGACTACCTTATTTATAGGGAAGGGGGTGCGCTATGACATAAGCGCTTACATTATGGGAATCTAAAAAGATAAGATTTTCATTGAAAAAAATAAGATTTACAGATAAGATGTCCCTATTCTTGATAGAGTTGTTTGATGTCTATTGTTGTGTAATGTTGGCAGAGATAAAAGTTGATAAAGTTATGGTCCTTTGTGTCTCACATAGTGATAGAGTTAAGCAAGCTGAATCTGCTTTTCTTCTTTTTCTTTTTCGGCCTTGTAGAGGTCAGTAAACTTGGCGCATACAGTTGTACTGCCTGAAAACTTCTTGGGCTCAAGTGAATAGCTAAAGTCGAAAAGTTGTTCATCAACAGAGACATTTTCTACTCCATTAGTAGTAATGAGGATGAGATTATCGTTATAACAAAAAGTTCTTGCTCCCTTGGTCATTGGTCTTTCGCTTTGGCATTTGATAGCTAAAGCTCCTGTAGATCATTTATAGTTGATCCATGAGATGTCAAAAATGCGAAGTTTGTAGTGTTTATTTTTATCAGCTACGATAGACTGTTTGGGATTGACATGAGTAGTGTCGACTATATGGATGGAAGGATAAATAGTGTCTTCATCTTTTTATGGGGAGATAGAACAGAAGCGACGGTAGACATATCCTTTGCTGAATTTTTTAACAGCATGCTTAAAGTTCATTGGGAATTTTTGGAGTTCGATAAGGCTGAGGCTTGGGTAAAGATAATTCTACAGAAGACCAAGAACCATATATCCAATTACTTTTGAACAAATTCCCACATCCGTGGAATAAATATTTTTCAGATAAATTTGAATTTTTTGTCAAAAATTCTACTGTCATTAGAAGTGTAGCAGTAGTTCAATCCTGCATAAATCAAGAAATGACTCAACTATGTCTACAAGAACAAAGAAGAAGATACATTAAAGAAGTTACACTATGTTGTGAAAATGTTATAGAACCAGGACAATACGGGTGTGAAAGTTATCCTAACCTTCGACCTAAACGTAAGAGAACTTCAAAACAGACTGTGAAAAAACCTTCCCCCAAAAAACTCCAAAGAAAAAATTTTCGAAAAAGAAAAAATTTACTCCAAAGAAAACAAAAACAGAAATGGTAAAAACTGAAAAATTAGTCAACAAACCTCAAAAAAGTAGTAAATATTTTTGACATGAAAACTTAACTCAAGAAAATTATAATCCACAAAATCGATACTATAAAAGGAGTAAGAAACTAACTTCGTGTCAATGTTGGAACTGTGGAGAATTTGGACATAAATCAATTGATTGTAACAAGAGAAAGGCAAATACAGTGAAACTCTTCTCAGAAGAATCTGAAGAAATACAAACTGAACTTTATCCAATAAACGTTAGTATAAATGAAGTAATTTCAAGCTGTTATGAATCTATTAGCTCTGAAAATGAAAAAGTACTTCAGAAACTGAAAGTTATTCAGATACAGCAGATGAATACTGACGAAACGAAAATCATGCGACAACAGGAACAAGAAAGTAATGAAAATTATACTGGAATAATTACTTTCAACCAGAACCTTTATGAAAAAATTATAGCAACTGATTTATCTTTAGGAGACCCTCGAAATTTTATGAAAAAACTAGATGATTTTCTAACACGAAAATTAATAAGACATTTTCAGCTTTATATTACAGAACAACCAGTTAAAATTCAACATCTACAAGAAAACATCCGATTAAGAATAATGACTTAAGAAATAATTGATAAATTCTTAGTAGAAATTCCCACTAAAGACAGAGAATTAATTAAGTATGTACATTTACGAGAAATACAAATCGCAGTCAATGCTCGCTTTAAAGAAGGAATCAATTCAATTCACCTATCATTCTATCATTACATGATCAAAGATTTCGAAACATCCAAAACAGCCATCTAGGAATATTACAAGGTAATCTAATTTATAAAAAATTAATTTTTGAATGCTATCCGAATTATTCTGTTACTTTGTAAAGTAAAAATATAGAAGACACTTTAAATTTGCAATTTAAACTCTTAAAAGATATTGGATTACAACCAGGAAATGATGCATTATCTTTTTACTACAGAGGCTTATACATTTTTTCCATACCAACTTTCCAATAAAAGATGTAAAACAAACAGGTAAAATAACTATAGATCCAATCTTTTCAACCATCAGTACCATTATGACTCCTCCTATGCAGGAAGCTAAAATACCTGCATTAACAGACTTTTAATTAGTTAAAGAAGATGAAATATCAACTAGTTATCAAGCACCTAGTCTTTTTTTGTACAGAAAAAGGAATAAGAGTAGCTAATCAACCCGTTTTGACACAAAACTGCAGTACAACAACTATACCTAGGTTTAAACCTCCATTGATAACAACTAATCATAATAGCACCTACAAACTAAAATCAGACTATTTTAATGGACAAATATGGATCTCTAATAAAATCCTTATAGATAAAGGCGCATCACAGAGCCATTATATACCTCTACCCATAGCAGTATCATTAGTATCAGAATATAACTTTGTTACTTATGATGGTCAGCGGGCAACTCTAAATCAAATGTCTAAAATAATGCTGAAAACTCCTAATTCTACTCTATTAGAATTTGATTGTTGTATTGATCATTCTATAAAAAATGAATTTTACCATATACTCTTAGGTATGAATTTGCTTGACCAATATACTAACTATAAAATTGGTCCTACCCATATAACTCTCATCAATCATCACACTGCCATTATTCTTGAACGGTTATGAAGCAACTGGAAATACCTCTTCTTACCTATATGATGTAATTGTCAAAGGATTAGACATCACTACGACAGCTTTGATTGACATAGGTTCTGAAGTTACCTTCTTTCAGGACTTTTTACTTGCTAAATGGGACAAACTCCCATCTGATCGAAAAATTAAAATCAAAGGTGTTCATCCCATTCCTACCTATTTAGATTTGGTCCAGAATAATGTTTCCATCATATTAGGCAACAAAATTCTAACTATACCAACCGTTCTACAATATAACTCTGGTTACGATATCTTATTAGGAAATGATTTCCTTAAACAGTGTATCAAATTTACACAAACTCCGTATATCGTCTATCTTACTACAAAATGTAGTCACACCTTAAAAATTCCTACTTTAAAACAGCCATACAGAGTACACGCGAAGCATAGTGGACGTGGTTATGAACAAATTGTACTTCAAATACAAGCCCAAAACCCTACTTTTACGGTTAATATAATAAAGAAAGATGACCTATTAGCAAAACTAAAAAGAATCTGTTCTGAAAATCCATTGCAATTCTGGAAACCAGAATATTCTAGAGCTAAAATAGAGCTAACACAAGAAATATATATCAAAGAAAAACCAATGTTATACTCTGAAGAAGACATCAAGGAATTTTCTATACAAATAAAAGAATTACTAGAAAAAAGACCAATCAGACCATCTAATGGAGCATACTTTTCTCCAGTCTTTATGGTATTCAATGAAGCAGAACGACGAAGAGGAAATGCTAGAATTGTTATAAACTATAAAAAACTAAATCAGTTTACAAAACAGATAACTATTTTCTACCTAACAAAGAAGTATTAATTAACCTTGTAAAAAACAAAAAGTTCTTCTCAAAATTTGATTGCAAATCTGGCTTTTGGCAAATTAAAATGGAAGAAATAAGTATTAAATATGCAGGTTTTAGTACTCCCCAAGGTTTTTATAAATGGATTGTTATGCCTTTTGGACTAAAAAATGCACCCAAAATCTTTCAAAGAAGAATGCAATGTATTTAAACAACTTCACAACTTTCTTGTAATCTATATAGATGATATCTTAATAAGTTCAGATACTCTTGAAGAACATCGAGAATATCTCAACACATTTCTAGAGACAGCTATCAAAGAAGAAATTTGCCTTAGTGAAGAGAAAGTCGTTATTGGAAAAAAAAAAATTAAATTTTTAGGCTTTGAAGTTGGTATGAATGGAATTAGTTTACAACCACATATATCTCGAAAAATCATAGAATATCATGACTAACTGCGAACAAAGAAACAAATTTAAGGTTTCTTAGGACTATAAAACTATGCTATTTCTTACATACCAGATTTAGCAAAAAAGAAGAAAGATTTACAAAATTTACTCAGAAAAAACAACACTCTTAGTTGGATAGATAAACATACGAACATTGTTAAAAAATTAAAAGAAGAATGTTTACAACTCCCTAGCCTTAGGCTTCCTGAGCCTGATGACAATTTAATTTTACAAACATATGCTTCTGATAAAACATGGGCAGCAGTTTTAAGGACAAATTTAAATGAAATTTGTGGCTATTATAGTGAAACTTTTTCCGAACGTGAAGAAAATTATAATACCATATAAAAGGAACTCTTAGCAATTATTAGAGGTATTACGAAATGAGACTCTTTTTACTACCTAAACCATTTAAAGTTTTAACCGATAACCAAGCAGCAGCTACTTTTGTAAAACAAGCATTTGATAATGGACCTCACATGCGAAAATTGCATCGATGACAATTATTTTTATCTCAGTTTAATGCAATGTATGAGCATGCTGCAGGAAAAAACAACTTTATTGCAGATTATCTAACTCGAGAACATGAGTTCCGAGGATAAGGGCAAAGCACCTATGGAACAAGTCGACAATGAACGGCTGATTCGAAAGTTTGAAGATATTTTAATTAATGTTAATGAATACTGTGAAGCTGTGAATGAAAAAATTGAACTTGTTGAGGAAATTGTCGTTGATCTCAAAGCCGATCTTGAAAAAACTCGAGACCTAACAACATATTTCCCTCAAACTATTGAGCAGCTCAAATTGTACTCTTCTAAGATGGACTTGAAAAAAGTCCAATTTGAACTCTCAGAACTCTCCTTTTGCCCAAATCAGGAAAACACTTCACACCCCCTCTCTGAAGAAGAGAAAGAGAAGTATCAATTAAAAGCTAAATTATTAGCTTCAAGACTAGTATTCAAAGTACTGGCATCCGAACTATTGATGTATCAGACTCTTTTTACAGAAACTATTATGAAACAACAATGTTTGCTTACCAGAGGATTTCTGATTTACCTGAATTCTACTATAACCCAAGGGATTCTCCTTTTCCCAGAATACTTGCTTTTAACAAAGCAGATCCTAAGATTATCTTTGAACTCTTTACCTACGGTTATTTAAATTATCTTTACCCAAGCTTCAGCATTATCGAACTCCAAAAATTCCCAATGAACTTTAAGCATGCTGTTAAAAATGCAACAAATGATATGTCTGTCTTCGCTTCTTTTCTATCTCCCTAGAAAAAGACGAAGATACTATTTATCCCTCCATCCATATGGTCGAAATTACTCATGTCGATCCCAAACAGTCTATCGTAGCTGATAAAAATAAACACTACAAACTTCCTATTTTTGACATCTCATGGATCAACTATAAATGATCTACTGGAGCTTTAGCTATCAAATGCCAAAGCGAAAGGCTAATGACCAAGGGAGCAAGAACTCTTTATTACAACGATAATCTCATCCTCATTACTACTAATGGAGCAGAAAATGTCTCCGTTGATGAACAACTTTTCGACTTTAACTATTCACTTCAGCCCAAAAAGTTTCTAGGCAGTACAGCTGTACGCGCCAAATTTACTAACCCCTACAAGGCCGAAAAAGAAAAAGAAGGAAACCATATTCAGCGTGCTTAACTCTGTCACTATGTGAGACACAAGGGATCACAATTTTATCAACTTTTATCTCTGCCGACACTACACGACAACAGACATCAAACAACTCTATCAAGAATAGGGACATCTTATCTGTAAATCTTATTTTTTCAATGAAAATTTTGTCTTTTTAGATTCCCATGATGTAAGCGCTTATGTCATAGCACACCCCCTTCCCCTATAAGTAAAGTAGCCGATTTCAGAAGAGGGCATCGACATTTGTAAAAAAGAAAAACACTCCCTCCAATCTCTCAGTAAGAAATCTTTCAAAATGTTTTAATTTCCTCCCTTTGGGAAAGGAGAACTATTATCAATGAAATAAAAGGAAAATCTTGTATCTACAATTCTGTTACTACAACTTTGATCAAAGAAACAGTGTTATCAAGGGAATGGAGAAGGTCTGAATGAGTAGGTAAGTCTCGCATGAGGTGGAGTAAGACGAGCTCGAAAGAGTAAGATAGATCCTACTCTTGAAGGTATAATTTCTTTGATTCAATTTTGTTTTAATAGAATTGCATGATATTTAGTTTGAAATTTCAGTTGATAATTTATTATCTGAGTACCACCGTTAAAAGTTTGACAAACCCCTATCAAATTAAATAGTGTAAATCACTTTAACAGGTCAAAAAATAGTTTTACCGCTTTTTCCATAAAAAACCACTCGTGTCACTATTAATGGTATCAGAGCCCTACATTCTCAACTAATCTTGAACTTAATTACAACTATAATGGATTTGTTTAAAAACAAATTACAATCGCACTCAAAGTTAGACAGAGATGGTAACTATTTAGAGGACAAAGTTTTAATTTACCAAAACTAAAACACTATATGCAAGAAGGGGCATGAGACTATTTAAGATCTTTTGATTTAACTCCCAGAAGTATTAGACAAAACTTGTTAAATCACTATAAAAACAGATTAAACTATTTATCAACATACCCGAACGAGTCCATCCCATAACTATAAATTTTTTAAAAGATAATATTGCTATGTTAGAAGTAACTTTTGAATATTCTGTTTGGATTCAACCAAATATGAACAGTAATGATTCTCAAATAACACATTATACAGATAAAGAAGAATATTGGAACTAACACCATAAAGAAACTTGCAAAACAATCACAACTTTACGGGACAATTTTGTAATTATGTCACATAAAATCAAAAATTTCACGTGACCGGGTGACCGTTTGCTCACCCCTAATCATAAACCATGCACTCAATTGTAGTTGAGTGAGCTTTATTTTTGCAATTTCAACTTTATTTTCATGAAAAATATCATATATGTTTTTGCGTATGACATTAGATAGTCATCAATAGATACAGTTTTAGTGATCATTAGAATTGTGTTTGGCAATCAATTGATCTATGGTGATCATCATAAACATGTTCGTTGATCACAAACCATATCATCAATTGTAGTTAAAAGAGGCTTTGTTTCTCATGTATTTGAGCCTCACCTTCACTAAAAATCATAATATATGTTTTTTTGTATAATCTTAATCAGTGATTAAGGCCCTGTTCTATTTGGCGTTTTTTAGGATTTAGCTAAGAGTTTACATCTCCTTACAGCTTCTTACATCTCCTTACAGCTCCTTACATCTTCTTACATCTTCTTACATCTCCTTAAATCTTCTTACATCTCCTTACATCTTCATACATCTCATAGATTTTCTATAACATTCATTTATTTTAGTTACAGAAATATGTATATTTTTTTTAATGATACTACCAATATACAAAATTCATAAATATCTTATGAATGCAACATTTATATAAACATAAAAACATAATATAACAACGTAAATTATATTTCAGTTTCGACATGAAATATATATTATTATAGATGACCATACATTTATTTATATTTAAAATTATTTACTTAAAATAGGAATTTATTTGAAGAGCTGTATTTAATTTTGTCAAAAAAGTTTTTTTTTTGTGTTATACTTTGCTTATTCGATCAAACTAATGTTCATATAAAAAATTTTGGACGAAATTTTATTCACCAAATTTATGTGGATTAATATATTTTATTGTTGTATAATTAACTTAATTAATTATTTATTTTTAATAAGTGTATTATTTTAATATTATTATTTTTCATCCAAAACGTTCATTGTAAAACAAATTTTACTATACAATTCTTCAACAATTCAACAACTCCTTACATCCATTGTTACAACTCCTTACAGCTCCTTACAGCTCCTTATATCTTCTTACAGTTCCTTACAACTTCTTACAGCTCCTCACAGCTCCTTACATTTATGTATCTATCTAAAACGCGAAATAGAATAGGCCTTAATAGTTTTAGTTTTAGTGATCATCAATACTATGTTTGGCAATCAATCTTAGGTGAGAGGTAGACAGCACCTCTATCATGCCTGAGTAGCCCCCTATATATATATATAGAGAGAGAGAGAGAGAGAACGGCGTGAAATAATAATTATTCCACTGGTGCATTTTTTTTTGTTAGATTAAATACCAAAGGAGGAAATAATCAAGGAATAATTTTGGGATTGAGATAGAAGATTCTCATATTAAAGGATACCTTTTGGAAGTTTTTAGTTTACGGCATGTAGTGAAACTAGAATTAAGTAGAATTATCTCTTAGAGGATTTAGTTATGATGGCTAGTTAGCTAGTTCGATTGGATTTTGGCATGTCTGTTTTACTGTTGCCAAAGAAGCTGATAGAACTTGTCCTTGTAAGTTTGGTTGATCAATATATTGTTATCTTATATTATTAACGGCGCATTCTTCTTCATCTTGGATGTTTTCCTTTTGCTTTGTCTTTGAATTTCGTTTCTGGGGTGCATTTTTAAAGGGGTTGTGACTTGTAAGTGGTTGCTCACACAATAATCCACTTTTGATATTTCGATACACAGGAGAAATTATGATTAAGGAAGGGATTATATATTATCCTTTTTTATATTTTGGTAAACAATAAGGACCATAACTACTATCCCAAAAGACTGACCTTATAGAGGCCTAAGCACAAAAGTCTAGTTGCTTCACGTACACAAGCACTTACACCAACTAATGCATTGTGTAGCCATCCAGATTTAAATTTACATCTTCCAAATGAAAGATTAAACTCATGCCATCTATATTAAAAGTTCTTAATGAGATTATACATTATCTACAATACAATGAATCAAGGAGTAAAATATGAATAAATTCATTAATTACAAATTACAAACAAAAATGAAGCACATCGCCTCTTTTCTGATTTCTTTTTAAGTAACTCTACAGGGGGCCTGGTTAAAAAAGAGAAAAAATGGCACTCAGCCACTCCTGCATGGTTATGCTGGCTCCACCATTTTCGTAACCAGAGGGCAGAAAGGGGTTGTTGACACTGTAGTGTCGCCTAATTTGGATTTGGGAATATGCCACTAAATTAAACCAATGTTGGGAACTCCAATCCTGCATAGCCCCAAATGCCCAGGTCTCTCTATCTTCCCTGCTTGCTTGCTGTGCCATTCAAAGATTAACATTCGAAAACTGACTCCCAACAAGTACTATCGTCACCAGAAAACGTTTGATATCCCTAAATCTTCCTGCCATTGTCAGATTTCTCCGAACCATTTGACTCCTTCTGAGGTTTGATCTTCTGGGCTATTTCAAATTTCATTCATTTTTGCGTTTTCAGTGAGATTTCAATCTGGGTATCTTCCTGGATTGATGGGTGTACTCTGATTTTGGGCTTTTCCTATAGTGACACCAGAAATGTTTCTGCTGTGATTGAGGTTGCTTTTTGTAGTTCTCCCTGCTAATGCCTTGTTTAAGTGGATAATTGTTGGAAAGTAAATTGGTTTATCAATTATTGTTTGCGCGCCTTGATGATCATTTGTTTCTTTATTTGGATCGTGCAACTTAAAAATTCATGATCATGAATCATTTGTAGGGAAAAAAAGTTTGTTCCTGTGGTAATGAGAGTTTGTTTCTAGTCCAATCAACCCTTATCCTGAATTGTGCGCTGTTCCAATGACAATACTAGAGTTGAAAATTTGTGCCAGTATGCAGCGCTTGATGAATTTATGAGTTTCTTTACATCCCTCATAACTGCTGAAACTTCAGGGAAGTAAGAAAACTAGGTGGAGCATTATGTTTACCATGTTCTCCCAAAACTCTTTCAAAATGCAGAGCCCTTTTTTTAACCTAACAAAGTAATTTTGGCGGTATTGCTAGAGTGTTTGTGTGTGTGTGTGTGTGTGGAAGTTTTATAGCATATGAGGAGGGAAACACTTAATGTTGTGACCTTGTTATGCTGAAGCCTTTGCAATCAAACACAAATATAGCTGTTGGAGTTTTAGTCTTAATTTTGTTATAATTACATAACAGGGTTAAACGGTGTTGGAGCATCATGGCGTTTTTGTTTATTGTACAATTTGCTTGTAATAAGAGATCCGTTTAAAACTTATAGGAGACTGGATTGATTCATTCATCTTCTGATTTTTATAAGTGTGGCCTGTGTTGCTAGAGAAAGTGGTACTCTTGCGGATTTATCAACAGTTAATCTATCTTGTGGTCACTTTGCTAAGTCTTCTGCTCCTTAGGTTGACAGTGAGCTTATGGCTTCCCCAGAAACTTCTTTGGTGTATGAAGTTTGGCAAGATCCAACCTTTTTCAAGTGGAGGAAGAGAGATCCACATGTTCCGTTCCGTTGTCATGACACAGTGGAAGGTATAAGTTCTCACACTGGTATGAAAATGATATTTCTTTTAGGCAGGCAATAGGTTGGGTATTTTCATTATATGCCCTGTTGCCTACGTATAATTTTTCTGATGGGGGGAGGGGGTGACCCCTAGGGTCTAGGGAATAGGAAGGTGCAAGTGATAAGCATCAATATGAACATATACAGTCACGGCTTGTGCTTGGCAGATCATGATGATATCTGGGTCTTTTAACTGTGTGATACAGGCTCAAAGATAACAATTCAGTATTCTCCACTTTTTTATGCTTTTGGTACTTTATTGAGGACAACTTCTGACAAAAAAGTGTCTTTCATTGTTTTTTCTTTTTGTTCTTTTTTGTGTTGCAGTCTTGTTTCATTGATCATTGGCTTATTAAGCTTCATACCCCTGCATTTATGATACGGTATGCAATTTCCATTTCTTGCATAGGATCTCTCAAGTATTGGCATGAACAAAGCAACGTAGATTTAACTGCATCAAACTTTGCTGTATGGGACGATGATGCTGTCAAAGCTGCTCTTGATTGTGCTTCTTCCTGGGTTAAAGACGTACCTTATGTTAAGTCTTTATCTGGCCATTGGAAATTCCACTTGGCTTTGGGTTTAAGTGGAGTTCCTCAAGATTTTCATCGTAGCGACTTTCACGATAGCGATTGGGGAACCTTGCCAGGTATGAAGTAGTTTGATCTCTCTTTCCCCCTAAATTCTCCATTTATTATTAAAGAAAAGGGCATGAGACAGTAAAAATCACTTCTTATTTAGGGCTGGAATTTGATAACTGATAAAATTGACATAAAAGACAAAATAGAATTCGCTATTGAAACTGGTTCCTGATAGTGTTCACCAGTGGGAGTTCACTCTGACTGGAATAGTCTTACGACTCTTACTCAAAGATGTGATCATCGGATACTTACCTGCGTCTTGTTGTGGGCCTATTTTTAGGGATTAAGAATGGTGTACTATGAATTAGTACTTCAGTTAACTTAGTGGACTATAATTGGGTTTATTGAGTGCTGACGCTATTGATGGGTTGATTCATGATGATTTGTCACTGTCAGAGTTCTCACATAGACTAATGCATCTGGGCTGGGTTTTAGGTCTTGTTTGAGATTTGAAAATCTCTAATTCCAGCTGCTTCACGTTTGGTCAATGGTAGGTTTTTTTTTTTTAAAAAAAAAAACTAGCACACAAAAAGTTTTTTTTTTTGTGCATGAACAAGATATTGAGGAATTACCTATACATAGACTCATAATTATTGATATCGGCCTTTTCCATATGAAGAGGGAATCTCTTGTTACAATAGAAGCATAAGTGGATTATTTTGAGATTTTGAGAAGATATGCTCTTTGGAGAGCACAGTACAATGAAAGTTGTAAGAGTGTTTTTTTTTGGGGAGGGGGGGGGTTATTGTCTATTGGTGGTTTCTATGTTAGATCAGTTAGTTGGGGGCCTAAGGGACGGTAGTTTACCCTACGGTGGATGTTAGTGGTTTGAGTCCACTTATTTCCTACTTGTGAACTTGGCCGATACAAGCTATCCTATCAAGCCATCTCTCTATCAAAAGTCAATGTCTATTTTATTCTTATTCTCCTGAATGGAACATGGTCATGTGAGTTGAACCTTAAAGTGGCTCTATGTCATTATATTCCGTCGATATCCTAATTCCATTCATTTTATACTCCTTTGGTGTTAGAGGACAATATGAATGTTCTGTGATACTGAATCAACACACTAAAGGGGATATACGATATATTCAGACTGGAAATAGGCCAACATTTAGACGTGTCTCTGCGTATTTCAGTGTTCAATTCAGCTAATGATCTTTCTTTCAATTTTGATGATTGCTTGTTATTATCAGATGTTCTTGTCTTCCATTCAAACTTTGAAAATTTTGTACTGAAAATTTAAACTTCTGGTGTAGTGACTAGATGTGAATCTTTGCTGCGTTTCTCATGTTTGAAAGTTTCATATTTTCTTTTGAGCAGTTCCGTCAAACTGGGAGATGCATGGATATGGTCAGCCTATCTACACAAACACTCAATACCCATTCCCATTTGATCCTCCACGTGTTCCTGCAGAGAATCCCACAGGGTGCTACAGGACATTTTTTCATATTCCTCATGAATGGAATGGTATAATCTCTTTCCTACATTTGATTATGCTGTAGTCTATAGATTTATAACTTGATTAGGTGGGATTTCTTGCTGGTTCTTGTGTCAAGTTCTTTGTATCAGGCTATCAGCTGTGTCATCTCTAACATGAAGATGATTTCATTGCTTTCGTAATCTAACTCATTAAACTGGTTCTCTTATTCTTGTTCACTCATAAAGGCTGACTAGTTGTGTTGTAATGCAGTTTAAATAGTCTAGCAGTAAACGTATAACCTATTTTCACTGTGCTAATATTCAAAGTACTCTCTTTTTCAAAGATCTCCATTCACTAAAAAAAGTTGCACCTTGTCTGTAACCTCTTTCTGAACACAAATACCCTCCTCTTGGCGTGATTAGTTGCTAAATGATTCTTATGCTTTATGTGATGAATGAGCTTTCTTACCCCAGTGTTCATGTTAATGCTTTCTTTAGGATGATTGAATGCTTGTGCAGAAGCTGAGAGATTTATTTTATGCATAATAGCCCAATCATATCAATGCTTTATTCTAGAGTCCACTAAGAGGTTTTTTTTTTTTGGGGGGGGTGTTGGGTGGGGCAGATGCCCAACGTATAGGCATGGTAATGGGAAATTGGGAATCAGTACCCTTTGTTTTGAATAAGGCATGATAAAGTGGTGTTTCTATGCATTAGAAGGAGTGGGCACAGTTTCCTGTTTCTTCCACTCTATGGTACCTTTTCTACATGATTTCATAATTTATTTTTTTGTTGTTTTTTTAAAGAAAAGACAACTTCCAGTATCATTTAGAGTCCACTATTTGCATGGTTTGTGCCTCTGCTGTAGAGCATGGCAATGATGAGTACCCCTTTGTAACTATAAGAAACTGTCAGTCCCAGATGTTCTTATCAGAATTTCTCTTCATAGTGAGCTTTGACCAATGCATGCATGGTGAGCTTTCAGCAGGATTACAGGCATATTTGTAGCAAACTAATATGGACATTTGTTGACGTGCTGCCTTCTCTTCTTTTTTTTTGGGGGGTTTTTTTGAGGGGGTGGGGCTGTCACATTTATGCATTTTCCCCCACCCCTTAATTGATCCTATTTCTCTTTTTGTGTAGAGTAGTCTTTCTTTCCTGTTTACATTATTTTAATCAGAATAATCACCATGTAGAGATTTCTTTTTTCTCCTCTTGCATCTATTACTGGGAATGGTTGCTAATTCTTGACACGTGCCTATGGATTTTCAATAGGCCGAAGGATATTATTACACTTTGAAGCTGCTGATTCTGCCTACCATGTATGGGTTAATGGGATACATGTTGGCTACAGGTATGTCAAAATACTGCCAAAATCATTTTCACCACATTGTATCTTTATGGGTTGTGGTTACACTAGCAATTTCAGTAGCGTTGAGTTTTTTCAATTAAGGACTTTGTAATATTCAACTATGCCTCATCATTTAAGTTTGTTTCCAAACAACTCAGTGAGATGTGCCATGCAGTAGAAAGACAAGGGTATGAAACACTCAACGTATGTCTTATAGCTATTTGATTGGGACAAACATGCTAAATCTCGTAATTGTAAGTTTCTAACTAACAGCATAACTTAGAGGCATGACAATGTCCAACTTTTTTGGAGCACTATTTCATGTGCTTGAGGATGAGCTGTGGGGTTCTTCTGAATGCTGACTTTTGGTATGATGTCTTGGAGCTGCAAAAAGTAATAAATCTTTCTTTCATCAATATTCCAGCGATGGGCACAACTTTCAGTCCACATTATAGTGGTTTTGAGATTTCTAGCATTTGAATGATAAAATACAACCATATTTAGGTGGATTGGTTACTTAACTGACAGGACTTTGATTGCAAAGGATGGTTTCTGATACTTTTATCTAAAGGTGGTCTTTTTTCTTTGGCCGGGGGGGGGGGGAGGGAGGGATCGCAACTTCTGTACATACTTTCCGAGCCCCATTTCATCTCTAGCCGTTTACTTTCTGTAATATATCAAGTCCCTAAAACCTGGCACTAATTGGTAGTTCTGCTCTTCCATGTTTTGGGAACCTTCTTGCCTGCATAACTGCCTTTGAGTCGAATAAAAGTGCTCATATTAGACCAGGATATTTTAGGGTTCGCCCTTGTCTACGGACATGTTCCCTTTTCTAGACTATTAACAAATGGTTGTGTTTTATTTTGTGAGATCAGTCAGGATAGCCGACTACCTGCTGAGTTTGAAATCACTGAATACTGTCATCCATGTGGTTCCGAAAAGCAAAATGTTCTAGCAGTCCAAGTCTTCAGATGGAGTGATGGCTCCTACCTTGAAGATCAAGATCATTGGTGGTTATCTGGTATCCATCGTGATGTACTACTTCTAGCAAAGCCTCAGGTAGTGTTCATTCCTCCATAGATATCTTGTTCTATTATATAAAACTCTCCTTTTATGCTAATTTTCATTAATGCCCTTCTGTGTTGATGCTTGAAATACTGTAAAAAAGATAGACTATCCCCGCTCTCGATCAAAGATTTGTAGTATTGAAGGATTAAAATTGAGTATCAGATGATTAAGTATTGCTGTTGTTCCATCTGACTGCTACTGGTGATAGCATTGTACAAATGTATTAAATGACTGAAGTGCGACCCTTCTCTCTCTACAGTATGATTTTGAAGGATTTTGCCCATATGAAGGGTTCCTTACAGAGAAAATATTTAAATGTTGTAAGAAAACAATAACAGAACTGGATTACAAAAGTGCCGTTCCAAATTTAACCTTTCTATGAAAGACCTCCACCATATGGGATCTCCATTCCTCTGGCTCTTGTAGCATTACTGTAATACAATGCTGTTGCCAGTTACTAGGGAGTGAGCTCAGGGCCGATTTGAGGTCATCCCTCAGTCCGTCTGTTCACCCCCGCCGGCCGGTGGGCAACTCGACGTCGCCGGTGCCGTTCGCTCTTCTTTTCGCGTCCTTCCTACTGTTTCTTCAGATCTGCAGTTGTTTGTGGGTCGCTTCCTCCTTCTTTCTCTGCCAGGGTGGTGGTTGGAATTTTCTGTCTTTGCCGGAGCTCTTCCCGCAGGTAAATCTGCCGCCAGCGACTTTTCCGCTGACCGGAAAGTCACCGGATTTCCTTTTTTTCAGATTTCCTCTTATTGGTGGGTTGCTGTCTCCTTATTTCTCTGCCAGGGTGGTGGCCGGATTTTTCTGTCTCTGCCGGTGCTCTTCCTGCTGGTAAATTTGCCGCCGGCGACTTTTTTGGTGACCGGAAAGTCGTCGGATTTCCTTTTTTCCAGATTTCCTCTTATTGGTGGGCTGCTTCCTGCATCTTCCTCTGTCAGGTCGCCGACTTCTTCTATCTTTGTCGGAGCTTCTCCAACCGGAAACTCTGCCGCCGGCGACTTTTCCGGTGATCGGAAAGTCACCAGAAAATTTGTTCCCCTCTGTTTTTCCCTCAGAACAAGCTGTTTTGAGGGTTTCTAGTAATAGTTTGTTCAGTTGGAGTGCTGGTGCTGGACTTTTTGTGGCATTTTTTCTGTCTTCTTCCGGGAGGTTTTTTCGGGTGACTTTTTTCTGTGGTTGCAGTAGGTGGGGAGTATGAGAGGGGGTTGTAAGAAGTTCTTGGCTTTTGAAAGCAAGTCATTTGATTTGAGTGTGGTGGGTACTAAAGAGGATATTTTGAAAATCTCTGAGAATGGCGAGGGGAGCAGGTTCTCCATCTTACTGCCTGAGGAAGTGGCTTTATGGCTGCTAAGGGCTTGGGCTAGATTTCGAAATTCTAAGTGTGCTAATTGGTGCTATCAAATGAGACTAGGTTCAAGAATTTTTATGTTGGAGTCCAGGAGTAATCGCGCTGGAAAGTACTTGCAACTATTAGTTATCATTGATGGCAAACATTCCTTTGTTATTTTCCCTGTAGGCTGGAATGAATGGGGGTGGTCCAAAATGTTTGGCTTCATTGTTGAAATATTCAGCCTTTCTCCGTTAGATCCTTCAGTTCAGCCGAGAACTCCACCCACCCAACTATCCACCTCTTTGGTTGATGCCGTCATTCCTTCTCCTCCTCCTCCTCTGCCTGGGTGTTGTCCCAAGTGCGGATTCGAGGGAGAACCAACTTCATTTCTTTAGTCTTATGCTGATACTGTTTCTTCTTCGATTTTGAGGAGAGGTAAGGAGGTGAGTGATTTGGGTATTACTTTTGATCATGCTGAGCCCTTGGAGGTGCAAAGGAGGGGGTGTCTTCTGGAAATAGAAGGATGAACCAGGACAGCCTAGGGTGTGTCTCTTGTCCTAATAGTACTCAGGTTTATACTCGTCAAAATTGTTCCCTTGGCTTAAGATTGAGGGATAATGGGGGAAACATCTTAGACAATGAGGACTTGGGTGGGGTTGAAGCGACTCCAGATGCTCTCCTTGCTTCACTCCTTAATGCCCAGTTGGACTCCTTTTCTTCAGCGAGAGTTAATTCGTATGATCCTATGAGGTTTGAGGCGGAAATCAATGGTCAGCTTTCCGTTGATATTGGTACTGCTTGGGCTTTGAACCATTCTGTTGCGGTGTCAGGTTCATCGAAGGGCTTTGTTGTGAATCTGTTCTCTAATTCTATCCCTCCTCCCGTTTCTCCTCCTCCCTTGGCCGTATTCTCTCCAGTGAGTCTTCCTTGGTTCAGGGGACATGGTGACCATCCCATTTCATCCTCTTTTTTTTGTAGGAAGTTCTCTTCAATTGGGGGTAGGCTTGTATGGTAGTGTTCCCTGCGATTTGCCTTAAGATGTTGTAAGGGACGCACTTGCCCTGGGTGTAGGATCTTGGAATTTTGCAGGCGTTTCTAAGGATAGTGTTGCCGGGGGGAGCGTGCTGTGCATAATTGGCCCTTGATCTCCGTTGGGTCCCCGTCAGGTTCGGAAGATTTGGTAGCTCCTCCTGCAGTTGATTTCTCTTTTCTTAAAAATTCCAATGAGTCTTTTTCTGTTGAAGATGTGTGGGATTGTCAAAATATGAATTCGGAAGATTTGGTAGCTCCTCCTGCAGTTGATTTCTCTTTTCTTAAAAATTCCAATGAGTCTTTTTCTGTTGAAGATGTGTGGGATTGTCAAAATATGAATTCTGAGAAGGTCTCTAAATGGGTAGCCTCCAAACTTAAAGGCATTGCATCCCGTATTGGTGTGGCCTTTTTAGGGTATGAGACTGAGGTGATTCAGTTTCTGTCAAGAATTGAAAGAAATAAGAGTTTGCCTAACTAAAATGTGGTTAGAACGCCTCCAGGGACTAAAAGACAGAGAGTTGCGAAAACTTGAATTCGGTGTGAACTATGACAGAGCTAATGCCTCTACAAGTGGATGTTGGTGCCTTATGTTTAGATTGCTTTCTTGGAATCTGATGGGTATTAATGATCGCGACAAGAAAGTTTTGCTAAAAAGTTTTTTGAGACTGGAAATGTGACCTTGTGTATCTTCAAGAGATAAAAATAGAGGCTATCTCACCTTCTGATATTCGCTCTTTTTGGATTATCACTCAGTTGATTTTGCAGCCCTTAATGCAGTAGGCTCGTCAGGGGGTGTCCTTGTAATGTGGGACAAGAGTGTGTACCGCATGGTGTCTTCTTTTTGTGGTGACTTCTCGATCACTTGCATTCTTGAAACGGTCGAGAGTGGTTTCGCTTGGGCTTTCAGAGGTGTGTATGGCCCTCAATCTAGGACTGATAAATTGAGATTTTGGGAAGAGCTCCGTCTTATTAAGGATAAGTGGTCTTGGCCTTGGTGTGTAGGAGGGGATTTCAATGAGATCTTAGACCCTCACGAAAGGAGCTCGGGTTTAAGCCCCTCTAATTCTATGGTGGAATTCCATAGCAATAGTTGTGCTCTGGTTGATCTTCCTTTACAATGGGGTGATTTTACTTGGTCTAGATGTGGCGAGGTTCCAGCTAGTTCAAGACTTGACCGTTTTTTTATTTCCTTGGATTGGGAGGAATATTTTATAGACACAATTCAGAAGGGGTTGCCTAGACCTCTTTCAGATCATTTCCTTATTTGCTTAGAAAATGGGATGTTCCAAAGTGGGAGAATTCCTTTTAAATTTGAGAATATGTGGCTCGAAGTTGAGGGGTTTCGTGATCTTATTAAAAGGTCGTGGGAAGAGGCTTGTGTTGAGGGATATGCTAGTTTCGTGGTTGCGAAGAAATTGAAGGTGATCAAAGCGGAAATCAAGAAATGGAATAGAGAGATCTTTGGAGATATCAAGATTCGGAAGTACAACCTCGTAAATTCTATTAACCAACTTGACGTGAAGGAGGAAACTTCTGGTCTTTCTAATAAGGAATTGGAGCAGAGAAAAGCTGACAGAGATGAGTTAGTGAAAGTCATCCTTATGTATGAGATCTGCTGGAGGCAAAAGTCGAGGGCATTGTGGCTTAGAGTTGGTGATCGAAATACAAGATTTTTTCATACAGTAGCTAATTTTCGTAGGAAATTCAACTCCATGTCTTTTGTGATTGTGGATGGGAACCGTTTTGAGAATTGGGATGAGATGAAGTCTTCCATCCATGGATTCTACAAATCCCTTTTTACTTAGTCTGAAGCATGGAGACCAAAGGTTGACAACTTAATGATGCCCTCTTTATCGGTCTCTGCTAGAGAGGAGCTTCAGTTGGATTTCTCAAAGGAGGAAATTTTTAAAGCTCCCCATGATTGTTATGGTGATAAATCTCCAGGCCCAGATGGTATGATTATGGCTTTCCTCCAGGCAAATTGGGACACTCTTAGGGGTGATGTTTTGAGGATGTTTTTGGAGTTTTTCCACACTGGGAAATTTGTGGCAAGCCTTAATGCTACTTTTATGGGTTGATTCCTAAGATAGCCAATGCGAAGAATATTAGAGACTACCGACCAATCAGTCTAGTCGGATGCATTTACAAGCTTCTTTCTAAAGTTTTGGCCCAAAGATTAAAAGGTGTTGTAGGGTCTCTTATCTCTGAGAATCAGAATGCCTTTGTA
The DNA here is from genome assembly GCA_029747015.1 of Carnegiea gigantea. NCBI lineage: Eukaryota > Viridiplantae > Streptophyta > Magnoliopsida > Caryophyllales > Cactaceae > Carnegiea > Carnegiea gigantea. Next base: position 447,930 of record JAKOGI010000241.1, on the reverse strand, counting down.
GGGGGACGTTAGATTCTGGATGCCGTGCTCATTGCAAATGAGCTTATTGACTCTAGGGTCAAATCGAGGATTCCGGGAGTTGTCTGCAAGTTGGACATTGAGAAGGCCTATGACCATGTCAATTGGGAGTTTTTGATTTATGTTTTGAGTAGAATGGGATTCGGAAAGAGGTGGATCACTTGGATTCGATAATGCTTCTCTTCAACTTTCTTTGCAATACTTGTCAATGGTTCTCCCACAGATTTTTTTTCTCGACTTCTAGAGGCCTTCACCAGGGGAATTCGATCTCTCCTCTTTTGTTTTTGTTAGTCGTGGAGGTTTTCACTAGGATGTTGCTTGCAGCTACTTCAGCAGGTCTCCTATTTGGGTTTTCAGTGGGCCAAAGGAACGCAACTACCATTAGTGTATCCCATCTTGTCTTTGCTGATGATACAATCATTTTGTATGACAATGACGGTGAGCAGATGGTGAACCTACGTTGTATTTTTATTTGGTTTGAGGCAGTGTCTGGTCTACGAGTCAACTTGGCAAAAAGCTCTATTTTGCCGGTGGGCCAGGTGGATAATATCCAATTGCTAGCGGGTGTGTTAGGATGCACCATGGATTCTTTTCCTACCTATTATCTTGGTCTCCCTCTTGGATCGAAATTTAAAGATAAATCGATCTGAGAGCCAGTAGTGAAAAGATTTGAGAAAAAAACTCTCTTGATGGAGAGCTAACTACCTTTCTAATGGTGGCAGACTCACTCTCATCCGAAGCGTTCTTTCTAGCATTCCCACTTACTTCCTATCTCTTTTTTCGATACCAGTGTTGGTGGCTGCCAAGTTGGAAGCCATTCAAAGGAAATTCCTTTGGGGCTATTTCGGTGCTGATTTCAAGTATCATTTAGTGAGATGGGATATTGTTAAACTTTCCATGTCAGGAGGAGGTTTGGGAGTTAGAGACCTGAAGCTCTTTAATGAGGCTTTGCTTGGTAGGTGGCTATGGAGATTCATTGATGAGAAGACCAACCTTTGGAGAAAGGTGATTTGTACTAAGTATGGTGAGGAGGGGCTTGGGTGGTTTCCTTCGAGACCTAATGGTCCTTATGGAGTAAGCCTTTGGAGGTTTATTTGTAAAGGATGGGATAGATTTTTGCCTCATCTTTCTTTTTGAGGTGGGTGATGGCTCTACCATTTTTTTGTTTGGCATAACCTTTGGCGTGAAGGTGCTCCTTTCCGGGACCTTTTCCCTTCTCTTTATATTCTTGCGGAGAATAAAGAAGCTGCTGTGGCTGCATATTGTGACCATGTATCTGGGTCGTGCATTTGGTCACCTATTTTTATTCGTGATGCCTTAGGGGATGACGCCTCCCTTATAAGCTTACTTCTTAAGTTGAATGAGATTCCTATTGGGCAATCCTCTCTTAATTCAGTCGGATGGGATCTCAATCCTAAAGGGAGCTTCACTATGAAGTCTTATTATATGAAGCTTGCCTCTGTGGCTTCTTCACCTTTGCATCGAATATTGGGAATGTGTTTGCCATAGAAGATTACTTGGAAATCTCTAGCTCCATTTAGAGTGTCTTTTTTTGTTTGGGAGGCTGCTCATGACAGTATTTTGACTTACGATAATTTGCGAAAGAGGGATAAGATCTTGGTGAATCGGTGCCCGTTATGCAAAGCTGCAGTGGAATCGGTGAACCATTTATTGCTTCATTGCCCTTTTGCAAGAGCTCTCTGGGATCTAACCTTTAGTTGCTGAGGAGTTTCTTGGGTTATGTCCAATTCTATTTCGGATCACCTCCATGCATGGGAGGGCTTTTATGGTAGGAAAGGTAAAAAGAAGATTGCCAGATTATTTCCTCATACAATTTTTTGGAGCATTTTGCGTGAAAGAAGTAGGAGAGTCTTCGAGTGTGTGGAGATGCCGCTTCAATGTTTTAAAGATTATTTCATCAAGTCTCTCTATTTTTGGGACAAAGGGATCTTGTGTTACTCTTCTCTTGATCTCTTAGATTTTGTGGATAGTGTGCATATGGGACGTGTATAGCCTTTTGTAGGATGCTAACTTTGCATCTACCCTTTTGTTAATGAATATATTCATTCTTTTCCTCCCCCCCCCCCCCAAAAAAAAAAGCATTACTGTAATACTAAAATCTCTATTGGTGTATGCATCTAATTTGGATTGGTTCTTAGCATTGTTTTCATAGTAGCTGCAAATGATGCTCCTGAGTAAGGTAACCTATTATTCATCTTGAAATAGATCAAAGTTCAATGTTCATCAACATTGACGCTGCCAGTAATTTTCCATAGGTTTTTACACTTTGACCGGGTAACAAGTGGAAGTTGCTTACATAAATCTGTCCTATCTTCTGCTTCTTATTTTATGCCTATCAAGATAAGAATTTCAGACTGATTTTGAGGCTTTCTTCTTAGAGTTTTGATCTTGGCTGAAAGACCATGTCAAAGTCAAATATAGGGTATAAAGTGTATTGATGCAGTTTTATGAACTGTTACTTGTAAAACTTGAGAAATTTTGTCACAGTTTCTCCCTTACCCTCTTGGTCCAGATGGGTGAGAGGTGCGTTGTGAGTTTGGATTGCAGGGATACTACTACATTTCTGGACTCCCCTGGAAAGTTAATTGGTGGAAATGTATGGCATGCAGGTTTTTATTGCTGATTATTCCTTCACATCTCAGTTAGAAGGGAGCTTTTCACAAGCGGACTTGCAAGTAAGTTTGCACAGTTCAGATTTCTCTATGCCAACACGTTATTTATGAATTTGATGAGGCCTGGAAACTATTCATGCAGCTTATGCACTCTGTGATCAGTAGAACCAGATTCCTTTCCCCCTCCCAGGCCCCTCACCCAAAGAAAAAAGAAAAAGCAACAATTTGGGGCCAGGCCTAGGGTCTTTTGGTCTGGAGCCCTGGGCCCAGGTCCTGTGCTTGCCATTACCTCCCCACAGTTGATGCCTGAAATTGAACTTTGGCAGTCCAGGTTGGAAGCATACTGCAACACTATTTAACTGATCAGCTCATTGGCAGTAATACTATTTCTATGTGGGTCTTCGGCACATTTATGTGGAATGCTAGTTTCTTTTGATACCTAGATTGAAGACCTGCTTTGTGTTCACAGAAATTGCTGTCTCTTTAGCGTTAAATCTGCAGCACATATGTAAGTCTCTGTTGGGTGAGTTTGGTAGCATTCATGTTTTCTAGTCTGCTGTTTGTTTATGGCCAATCTCAACTATTTGAGTTGCTCTGAAAGTTTGGCTGGTTAATAGTCTGCAATATTTCTGCCAAAATATCTTTGAATTGCATTCTTGATATGATGACCCACTCTCAATCTTGGAGCATGACTGATGCAAATTATTGTTATTGAGTTAGGTCGAGGTAAAGATCGACACTCCACAAGGCATGTCCAGAGACCGTATCGTTACTGACTTTACTTTGGAAGCAGGATTGTATGACAATAGCAAGTGGCATGAAAATGATAGACCCGGTGATCTCCTTACATCTGTAGTCTCACGGTTGGAGCTTATTGCACCAGCGACTTTCCAATTTTATGGGTATCATCTTAAAGGAACGATGGAGAACCCGAAGCTATGGTCTGCTGAACAAGTGAGGGATATTCTTATTCTCTAACTAATACTTCTTGCCAGGATTAAAATTTAAGTTGTGCATATTATATGTATCAGCACATTCGGAAAATGTGAATGGAGAAGTTCATAAGATTTGATTATTTCACTGCTCGCTTGTAACATCTTCTAACAGAATAGGTGTGGCTTCCACCCAAGCTTAACGAGGTTGTCAGTTCTGCAGTATCTTGATTGACATTACATCTAATTTTGCATTAATATGGGTAGAACAGTACTAAAAGACACCTTTAAACCTTGGATTTCACTTTCTAATTTTGTCAGGGATCTTCATATTTCCGGTACATGACTTACGTTGTTGCATTAGTCTGTTGCTTCTAGCTGTTCTTCAGTTCTAGCGAGTAGCAACCAGAAACTGGTGAAGAAACATGAAAACAACGTGCTTCTTCCCCTTGGATTCGAAATACATTCTCTATTTTTTGTTGTTAAATTATTTCAGTGACTCTAGTGGTTTGATGTCTGACCTGTCTCTTATTGTTTCTGTCTGCTTAATCGCAGCCTAATCTCTACACACTGGTCGTTGTGTTGAGAGATGCATCTGGTCGTGTTGTTGATTGTGAATCATGCCAGGTGGGTATTCGGCAAATAACAACCGCCTACAAGCAGTTACTTGTCAATGGACAACCTGTTATAATTAGAGGGGTAAACAGACATGAGCACCACCCTCGCCTTGGAAAGACGAACTTGGAATCATGCATGGTTAAGGTAATGCTAGGGTTATGTGATCCCCTGTATTTCAGTGTATTCCTTGGAACCACTAGATATCGATGCTGAGATTTATATTTCATTCTCTTTCCAGGACTTGGTATTGATGAAGCAATATAACATCAATGCTGTGAGAAACAGCCACTATCCTAACCATCCCCGTTGGTATGAATTATGTGATCTATTTGGCATGTACATGATAGATGAAGCAAATATTGAGACACATGGTTTCGATCACTCTGGTCCATTCAAACATCCTACAATGGAACCTCGTTGGGCTGCTGCTATGTTGGACCGTGTTATTGGCATGGTCGAGAGAGACAAAAATCATGCGTGCATTATTTCTTGGTCCTTAGGAAATGAGGCTGGATATGGACCAAATCATTCTGCTATGGCTGGTATGTATATCGTAATAATCTTCTCTTCTACATTTTCAGGTAGACTTTGTGTGGAGCGCTACTGTGACATTTAGGGGTGTCAAACGGGTCGAGACAACGACACTTAGTTTGTTTTTATTATGCGATTTTACGAAATTATCCTTCTTTAGTTTACGAGATTGCCCTTCGATTTTGATTCTTTTTTTAAGTTTATTTTTTCAATTTCCTTTTATTCGTCCTCATCAACGGTGTAATAAGTTATCTGAGAGTCATTAATATTCATGTTAGGTTGAAACCATATTGTGTATTCAAAAAAAGTGAGTTCTAATAAAGCTATATTATCCTTATTTAAATTTAGAGTGACTGGGTGGGTATATATTTTCTGGTAATGCGATCAAATAATTCAATCTAGTTTTATAGTGATTTAATAAATTTTATCGTATACTCCTAGTAGTACAGTCAAAAGATCTAAGGTAATCCCAAGCTCTGTCTTGTATATAGTACCTTAAGTTTGGTAAGTTAAAATTTTGTCCCGCTAGATAATCACCGTCTTGATTTAATCTAGAGTTTGATTGTAGTCGATTCTTATAATTCATTATTAATTTTGGTTTTTTTCCAAAACAATTAATAAGTGGGAGTCGGGGCTTTAAAGACCTTTTGTTTTCATGCTTTTAATTGTATGCATCATTTGGGTTTCACGCTTTACGTTGGGCTAGTGCATTAAAGGTTTTTGTTTTCTATCTTCAAGGTTCTTTAACCAAGACTGTATGGAGCAAGATGATCGTTCAGAGATTTGTCAAGCTCTTTAACTATTTCAGTATTTTTGTGGATAAGATGTTTCAATAACTTATGATACTATTTATAAGATTTGCGATTTGAAATATCAAGGGTGTTTTTAATAGCTTCATATTCTACAAGAGAGGAGTGAAGTAGGGCTTGATGTTCTGTGCTTAGTTTATGATAGTCATTCCTTAGAGCAGTAATAGAACTAGCTATGACGAAATGGGAATTTCTAGGAGAGTGATTGTGAAATATGGGTGATTTAGTGGTAGTTCTGCCATAATACTTCTAGTTTGATCGGTTAATAGGGCTCTGATACCATTAACGAAGCAGGTCTGGCCAGTTTTTGTAGAAAAAGGTTTAAAACTCTTTTATGAGAAGTTAGTATTTGAACAAAGAATAGATAACAAACAAATTTCTAATTGGAAAACATGGTACTCCCAGCATAATAAATCAACCTACTAGAAATTTAAGAAATTATATCTTGTATCTTCCCTGTCCTTAGAATCTCTCGTTGAGGTATGGAGTTTTCTAATCTGCCCCCCACCCTTCTCCTCACGAGCCTTATTGGTCTTACTTTGATCTACAATTCCCTCTCTCACTTTGAGCTTCTTTAAAACAGAGAAGATAAAAATTTCAAAATTTTCTGAATAGTTCTTTTTATTTGACTAGTTTTCCAAAAGGGGAGTTTAGAACAACATTTTTACAGAATGCTGATTTGAATGATCTTTTCTTCGCTCAAATTGCTTCTGCTTTCCTTCCTCTGGGGTTACAGTTTTATAGTGCCAAAAAAGGCCTTGCTGTCGTAAGAGTTTACATCATAAGAGTATGACTAGAATAATTTCTTAATAAGACAACTTTATAGCTCATGGTGATAGCACAATAATTGACTTCTTTTGACAAGTGTGCATGGGTCTCTGTAGCTTGAGTCATTGAATGTGCTTGCTTTGCTTGGTACTTATTCATAGGCTTCTGAGACTTTTGTAGATAAGATTCCGTAAAGATAAGATATAGTTGTTGGCAAGATCTAATCCTTACATCTGGCTGTCTTAAGGCAAAATCTTAGCCGTTCTTAATAGAGTTTGTTTCTCTTCTTCTTTCTTAAGTAGTTCAACAAATTTATTTCTCAGAACTGGGGATCTTTGGAAGTTGTCGGGTTCTAGCTGGGAAAGATAAAAATTCCCTCTCTCACTTTGAGATTCTTTAAACTAGAGAAGACAAAAATTTCAAGAATTTCTAAATAGTTCTTTTTATTAGACTGGTTTCTCAAAAGGGGAGTTCAGAACAACATTTTTGTAGAATGCTGATTTGAGTGATGTTTTCTTCGTTCAAATTGCTTCTGCTTTCCTTCCTCTGGGGTTAAAGTTTTATAGTGCCGAAAAAGGCCTTGCTGTCGTAAGAGTTTACATCATAAGATTATGACTAGAATAATTTCTTAATAAGACAACTTTACAACTCATGGTCATAGTATAATAATTGACTTCTTTTGACAAGTTGTGTGCATGGGTCTCCGTAGTTTGAGTCACTGAATGTGCTTGCTTTGCTTGGCACTTGTTTATAGGCTTCTGGGACTTTTGTAGATAAGATTCCGTAAAGATAAGATATAGTTGTCGGCAAGATCTAAGCCTTAAATCTGGCTGTCTTAAAGCAAAATCTTAGCCGTTCTTAATAGAGTTTGTTTCTCTTCTTCTTTCTTGAGTAGTTTAGCAAATTTATTTCTTACAACTGGCGATCCTTGGAAGTTGTCGAGTTCTAGGAAATTTTAATAGTTCATCATGATAATAGTCTTCCTGCATTCCTTCTTTAGTAACAATAGCGTAGTCAGCTATTCTTAGTAAGCATTTTAGTCCTGAAGTATAAAGTCGATCTCCGTGGCATTTTACTGCGATGGCGCCACTGGTTCTTCGATAGTTTATTCAAGATTTATTAAATCGGATGGGATCAAACTTTTTTGTAACTTCAATGTTAAGTTGAAAGTTTCCGGAGAGATAGCCAATTTGAATAAGGCTAATACCCCGATATATAGTACTTGTTTCTTCATCTTTCGCAGGTGAAATAGTATGAAATTTTACAAATATGGGACCTTGTTTGAAGTTTTTGAGGGTTTTGATGATGTCGGCAGGAATAGTTCCGTGAGTTTAAAGTCTGGATGTACTAAATCCATATATCCATATTCATAAAATTGGTAAATAGCTAAGGGGTTAGATCCACTGTAGAAGGTGAGTCTTGGGAATAATGACTTTCCACTGCTATAAAAGATCTAGGATAAGTCATTAAAATTTCCATAGATTTGTATAAGTCCTATAGTATCCAGAAATAAAGGGATCACAAATGTCAAAAGGAATAAATTTTTTGGCCTGCGTAGTTGTAGTTATAGTATTCTTTGATAATAGTTTGGCCTTTAATTCTTGTATCTCTTTCTCTTTCTCGAGAAATGAAGGGCTTGAACTTGGCTCAGATATAGTAGTTGGAATAATAGTTTGTATAGTTGACGATGTCACTGGCGTCGTGGAACTTGTAGCTGGTGATATAGTTAAGGAAGTAGGTCTTAGAGAGTTTATAGTCTTAAGGAGTTCTGCAACAACGGTACTTCCTTGTTCAAGATCTTTCCTCATGTCAGAGATAATTCAGTAGTTCTTCTTGCCAGTTCGTCAATTTCAGTTCTAATGTTTGCGACAAGATTTTGAACTTCGGTTTCCAGATGTTTTAGATTCTCTGTTACAGTTTGTAGATATTCATTGAAGTCGATTGTAATATCTTCAAGCTCCTTGAGTTTCCTTGGAGTCGTCATTGAGATATTCTGCTTCTCTAGTCAGATAGTCTGTAAGAAAGTTGTGATTTCCTGAAATATGCTCATAAACAGCATTAAATTGAGATAGAAAAGTTTGTCATCTATGAAGTTTTCTCACGTGAGGTCCATTATCCAGAACTTGTTTAATAAAAGTAGTTGTCGCTTTGTTATCAGTTAAAACTTTGAAGGGTTTTGGTAAAAGGAATAATCGCCATTTTTTAATTCCTCGAATTATAGCTAAGATTTCCTTTTCCATAGTATTATAGTTTTCTTCTGTTTGAGAAAAAGTTCCACTTATGATATCCGCAAATTTCATTAAGATCTGTTTTCAATACTGCTGACCAAACTTTATCAGATGCATTAGTTTGCATGATTAAATTATCTTCAGTTCAGGTAATCTTAATTGTGGTAAATTTTTACATTCTTCTTTAAACTTTTTACTATTTGAGCGTGATAATCAGTCCATCCTTTTGCGTTATTTTTTCTGAGTAGGCTTTGTAAATCCTTGTTCTTTTTTGCTAGGTTTGGGATGTAGGTACTAGCATAATTAAGTAGTCCTAAGAATCCTTGAATTTGCTTTTTATTTCTTAAGTCATCTGGGAATTCCATGATTTTTCTTGAAATATGAGTTTGTAGAGAAATACCATTAGATCCTAATTCGAATCATAAGAATTCAATTTTTCCTTATTCTATAGTTGCTTTTTTCTCGCTTAAGCAGACTCCTTCTTTTATAGCAGTCTTTGCAAATTGATGGAGGTGTTCGCGAACATCTAGAGCAAAAATCGAATTAACGCAAGAAATATTTATTAAAGAAAAACCCATGCTCTACACTCCAGAAGATATAAAAGAATTTTCTATACAGATCAAAGATTTACTAGAAAAAGGCTTAATTAGACCATCAAAAGGAAGCTATTCATCTTCGGCTTTTATGGTTATGAATGAGAAAGAAAGAAGAAGAAATAAAGCTAGAATGGTGATAAACTACAAAAAGCTTAATCAATTTACCAAAACAGTTAACTATGTCTTACCTAACAAAGAAGTTTTAATTAATCCAGTTAAAAATAAAAAATACTTCTCAAAATTTGATTGTAAATCTGGATTTTGGCAAATCAAAATGGAAGAAGACAGTATAAAATACACTGTCTTTAGTATACCTCAAGGATTCTACGAATGGATTGTTATGCCAATTGGACTAAAAAATTTACCAAGAATCTTTTAAAGATGAATGGATAATGCTTTTAAATATCTTAACTCCTTTCTTGTTGTTTATGTTGATGACATCTTAATAAGTTCTATAACATTTGAAGAACATCACTAACACCTCCATCAATTTGCAGAGACTGCTATAAAAGAAGGAAGCAACTTAAGTGAGAAAAAAGCGACTATAGAACAAGAAAAAATTGAATTTTTAGAATTCGAATTAGGATCCAATGGTATTTCTCTACAAACTCATGTTTCAAGAAAAATCATGAAATACCCAGATGACTTAAGAACTAAAAAGCAAATTGAAGGATTCTTAGGACTACTTAATTATGTTAGTACCTACATCCCAAACCTAGCAAAAAAGAAGGATTTATAAAACTTACTCAGAAAAAATAACACAAAAGGATGGATCGAGTATCATGCTCAAATAGTAAAAAGTTTAAAAGAAGAATGTAAAAATTTACCACAACTAAGACTACCTAAACTGAACATAATTTAATCATGCAAACTGATGCATCTGATAAAGTTTGGTCAGCAGTATTGAAAACAGATCTTAATGAAATTTGGGATATTATAGTGGAACTTTTTCTCAAACAGAAGAAAACTATAATGCTATAGAAAAGGAAATCTTAGCTATAATTCGAGGAATTAAAAAATGGCGATTATTTCTTTTACCAAAACCCTTTAAAATTTTAACTGATAACAAAGCAACAACCAACAACAACAACAACAACAACAACTCCCAGTGTGGGTCCCGCTTTCACGGGGTCTGGGGAGATCCAGCTGTAGGCAACCTTACCCCTACCGGTATTCTTACCCATAGAGAGGTTGATTCCTTAAGACCCACAAAACAGTTTTTTTGAAAAAGGTTTATAGAGAAAACGATTGCAAACCAAAAACCAAGGAGGAGAAAATGGGCCGGAGAGCAAAAATAAACAAGGAGCAAAGACATACCTCATCCAACCAGGGGCGCTAGATGCCGTCACATCCCAGAAAAGCACGACCTGCAGACAAGCACACCAAAATCCTACCCGCCCCACCCCAACGAAGCTACTACCACCTACGCGGCCAGTCCCCTACAATTAGAGACCTTAATCCTATCTCGCCACAACCTCCTATCTTGAGCCATGTCCTCCATCAGACCGGCAACTCTCAGGTCCTCTCTAACCACTTCCTCTAGGCTCTTCTTCGGTCTACCCCTCCCTCTCTTTCCACCGGGGGGACGATCATCTCGCACCTCCGCACTGGGGCGGCCACTTCAGCTAAGCTTCTGATTACTCCATTCCTAATTCTGTCCAATCTCGTAAAACCACACATCCACCTGATCATTCTCATCTCAGCTACCATCAATCTTTGGGCTTGCGTCTTCTTTAGAGGCCAACACTCCGATCCATAAAGAACAGCCGGTCTAACTACCATCTGATAAACTTTGCCTTTCAATCCTAGGGGCACTCTCTTGTCACACAATACCCTTGATGTTGACTTCCACTTTTGCCAACCCACTCTTATCCGCTGTCTAATATCCTCGTCAATGTCCTCATTTTGCTGGATGATCGAGCCTAAATACTTAAATTTAGCGACCTTTGGTATCACCCTCCCATCCAGTGTGATTTCTCCCCCCTCTTCTATCCTACCACTGAAACAGCAATAGAGGTATTCCGTTTTTGATCTACTTAACCGAAAACCCCTAGCTTCCAGCGTATGCCTCCAACTCTCCAACCTGTCATTCACCCCCTGCCTGGTCACATCAATAAGAACGATGTCATCTGCAAATAACATGCGCCAAGGCACCTCGTCCTGGATTCCTCTAGTGAGTTCATCCAAAACTGAAGTGAAAAGAAACGGGCTTAGGGCGGAGCCCTGATGTAGGCCTATACTAACAGCGAAGTCATTAGAGACCCCTCCCGGTGTCCTAACGCGTGTCTGCCTTCCCTCGTACGTATCCTTGATTACACGGATGTACACGGGCGACACCCTTTTCTCTTCCAAACACCTCCACAATACCTCCCTCGGGACTCGATCATACGCTTTCTCTAGGTCAATGAACACCATATGGAGATCCACCTTTCTATCCCTGAACAAGCCCATGAGCCCTCTGAGGAGGTGGATCGCCTCAGTAATCGACCTGCCTGGCATGAAACCAAATTGGTTCTCTGAAATCTCTACAACCTCTCGTAACCTTCTCTCAATCACCCTCTCCCATAGCTTCATAGTGTGACTGAGCAGCTTGATGCCCCTAAAGCTATTACAAATTTGAATATCTCCTTTGTTTTTGTACAGTGGGATGACTGTGCTGGCCCTCCACTCTCTGGGCATATTGGCTGTCCTGTAAATAACATTAAACAATTCTGTGAGCCACTCTAGCCTTACCTCCCCCATAAACTTCTAAACTTCCATTGGTATCTGGTCTGGGCCCACTGCCTTCCCGTTCGCCATCTTCTTCAAGGCCTCCCTAATCTCCTCCTTTGCTATATGGTCGTCCGCTCGCTGATCGCTACACTCTCCGCCCCTACTACAGTCGTCTCGCACTCCTTCCCCATTTAGAAGTTTAGCAAAGAACCTTTGCCATCTCTCTCCAATTTCATCATTCTCAGTCAACACCTTACCTTCTTCATCCTTGATGCACCTTACCACTCCCAAATCCCTAGTCTTCCTTTCCCTCGCCCTAACCAGTTTGAAAACCTCCTTCTCCCCTTCCTTCGTCCCCAATCTATAGTACAGTCTATCAAAAGCCTGGCTCTTTGCTATTGCCACCGCCTTTCTGGCTACCTTCTTGACCGCATTGTATCCAATCTTCTTTTGCTCCCTCTCTTCCTCCGAACTACTGCTCATGAACTCTGTGAAAGCCTCTTTTTTGGCCTTGATTTTCTCCTTTACTTCTTCGTTCCACCACCAGGCGCCCTCCATTCTGTTCCCGCCTCCCCTGGAAAGACCTAGGGTCTCCTTAGCCGACCTTCGGATGCAATCCGCCACAGCCTCCCATATCGAATCGGCGTCTTCTTCCCTCCTCCAAGCTCCCTCCTCGGCTATTCTTTCTGCTATTAACCCCGCCTTGTCCTTCGTGAGGGTCCATCACTTAATTCTGGGTTCTCCGACTCTCTTCTTCGTCTTCCTAGGATACTTGAACTCTGCATCTAAAACCAACAACCTGTGTTGAGTTCCCAGAAACTCGCTAGGAATCACTTTGCAGTCCTTACACGATCTCCAACTTTCCTTCCTCGTGAGGAAGTAGTCAATCTGGGTCTTGCAAGAGCTGCTCTTGAAGGTCACTAGGTGATCCTCCTTCTTCTTGAAAAAGGAGTTGGCCACCAACATATCAAAGGCCACCGCAATGTCCAACACAGAGACCCCTCCCGCATTTCTCTCTCCGAAACCTAAACCCTCGTGGACCCCATCATAACCCGCTGCCTCCGCGCCGATATGGCCGTTAAAGTCTTCTCCTATGAACAGTTTCTCGCTCCGAGGGACTTCTTGGGTGACCTCATCTAGATCCTCTCAAAAGAGCTTCTTAGTTTCCTCCGGCAGGCCTACTTGGGGCGCATACACACTCACCACGTTCACAAAAACTGAACCCACCAGAACCTTAATGGCCATAATCCGATCGCTCTTGCGCCTCACTTCGACCACCTGGTTCGCCAAATCCTTCACAACCAGGATGCCAACTCCATTCTTCGCCTTGGTTGACCCCGAGTACCAAAGCTTGTACCCATCAATCTCTCTAGCTTTAACCCCAACCCACTTCGTCTCCTGGACGCATGCTATGCTAATCTTACGCCTACACAAAGACTTAACTAATTCTATCGACTTACCTGTGAGAGACCCAATATTCCAGGACGCTAGGCGTACCTTCCGCAGCCCTAAATCCCTCCCAACCCCAAAACTCCCCGGAGGACAGGCTGAAACAGCTACATGGCTCGTCACAGACGCAGACGCAGACGCCTACGAGGCCAGCGAACACCCTAGAGGTCTACCAACTAAAAAACAAATAATAATAATATTAATATTAGTAATAACAATACAACGGAAACACTGAACAAAACCTACTATTAGAAAACGCCCTAGTTAGATAAAAAAATAAACAACGACCCAAAAGATACTAATAATAAAATTATCAAGAGACTAACCAAACCAAACAAACTAAAAAAAACTACTAAAGGTTACAATAACAGGAAGAATAAAAGGAGAGCTCTAAATAACTTAAACTAAATAATAGCAGTAATAACAATACTAGAAATAAATACTCGAAATACTAAAAATAAATCACCCCAATTCCTTCAAACCCCAGCAGAAATTTTGCCAAGTGATAGAAAGACAAAGTGCTTAACAAAACGAACACAACAAACAAATAATTAAAAATAATAAAGAGAAGTAATAGTAATAAAATAGTGGAAATAATAATAATAATAATAATAATAATAATAATAATAGCAATAGTACTATCACAAAATTAAGCCACACAATCAAAACAAAGAAAGTTTTATTAATACTTATTAATACTTTTATTTATTCTAATAATAGAAATAAATAAATAAACGCTAGAAATAATGCAACTACTAATTTAGATAACAATAGTATTAACAACAACAACAATAATAATTATAATGCTAATATGATTACAACAACTACTATTGCTAATAGATAAATAATAATAATAATAATAATAATAATAATAATAATAACAACAATTATAATAATTAAAAAATAATAATAATAATAATAATAATAATAATAATAATAATAAAAGAGTCACAATTCTAAACACTTTACCTAGATGAATGCAAGGTAAATGGCTGCTAGGCTAAATATATATATATAAAAGGAAAAGCAAAAGGGAAAGGGAATAAGACAAAAGCACAGCTAGGGAACACAGATGGGAAACTGAGTAAAAATTTCACCAAAATGGAAACAAGGCAAACCTTGCCTACACCTGTGCTGCCTTACCTCACACGGGCAATCGATCAGTACACCCAACGGTCACAGGTTGCCACTCTAGCGGTTCTCCACTCCCAACCCTGCCCTTACTCCCGCCGGCGATCCCACCCACACACCGTAGATGAGGAGTTAGTTGGTGGTGACTTTCCCGCCGTTCAACCACCCTTGCTGTAACAGATGCAGCGTCAGGGGCCCTGTCGGGACCAGTGCTCTGCTGATACTAGGAAACCGGGGCGTTTCCCAGTGAGTTGATTGTCTCTCAGTCGTTATGGAACTGACAGTGGTTACTGCAGGGGCTGCGGATCAGAATTGACTAATCTTAGGTTTGTAATTGGCCTTCTTGAACAGTTGATATCCTCAAATCTGGCTCTGACTCTTGTCCAGCAACACCCACAACCAGCACTTCTACAACTCCTTGGCTATGGTCTTGCTGTTACGACATAAAAGAATTCTTCTCAACTTCAGATTGCTCAACTCGCTGCCCAGATTGTTCAACTCACTGCCCAGATTGTTCGAATTGACTCGATTTGATGCTTAATCACGGGAAGTTGCTGAGCATTCGCTGCCCAGATGACTATTATGAGGGCCTTGCGAAGGCTTTCTAGGGATTTGACGCCTGTGATAACAAAGCAACAACCACTTTTGTTAAACAAGTTCTGGATAATGGACCTCACATGAGAAAATTTCATAGATGGCAAACTTTATTATCTCAATTTAGCGCTGTTTATGAGCATGTTTCAGGAAATCACAACTTTCTTGCAGACTATCTGACTAGAGAAGCAGAATATCTCAATGATGACTCCAAGGAGCTTGAAGGTATTACAATCGACTTCAATGAATATTTACAAACTGTGACAGAGAATCTAAAACATCTGGAAACCGGAGTCCAAGACATTAAGACATTGTCGTAAACATTAGAACTGAAATTGATGAACTGGCAAGAGGTACTATTAAAATTATCGCTGAGATGAGGAAAGATCTTGAACAACGGTTGTTGCAGAACTCCTTAAGACTATAAACTCTCTAAGGCCTACTTCCTCAACTATATTACCAGCTACTAGTTCCACGACGCCAATGACATCGTCAACTGTACAAACTATTATTCCAACTACTATCTCTGATCCAAGTTCAAGCCCTTCATTCTCGAGGAAGAGAAAGAGATGCAAGAACTAAAGGTCAAATTATTAGCAAAGAATACTATAACTACAATTGCGCAAACCAAAAAATTTGTTCCTTTTGATATTTGTGATCCCTTTATTTCAGGATACTACGGGACCACTATGGAAATCTTAATCACTTATCCCAGATCTTTTATAGCAGTGGAAAGTCATTATTCCCAAGACTCACCGCCTATAGTGGATCTAACCCCTCACCCCAAAGGCTATTTACCAGTTTTATGAATGTGGATATATGGATTTAGTATATCCAGACTTTAAACTCACGAAACTATCTCTGTTTCTACCTGAGAAAGATGAAGAAACAGGCACTATATATCAGGGTATTAGCCTTATTCAAATTGGCTATATCTCTGGAAACCTTCAACTTAACATCGAAGCTACAAAAAAGTTTGATCCCATTCGATTTAATGAATCTTGGATAAACTATAGAAGAACCAGTGGCGTCATTGCAGTAAAATGCCACGGAGATCGACTTTATACTTCAGGAGTAAAATGCTTACTAAGAATAGCTGACTATGCTATTGTTACTAAAGAAGGAATGCAGGAAGACTATTATGATGATGAGCTATTAAAATTTCTTTTCCAGCTAGAACCCAAGAACTTCCAAGGATCCCCAGCTATTATTACTAAAGAAGGAATGCAGGAAGGCTATTATGATGATGAGCTATTAAAATTTCTTTTCCAGCTAGAACCCGAGAACTTCTAAGGATCCCTAACTGTAAGAAATAAATTTGCTGAACTACTCAAGAAAGAAGAAGAGAAATAAACTCTATTAAGAACGGCTAAGATTTTGCCTTAAGACAGCCAGATGTAAGGCTTAGATCTTGCCGACAACTGTATCTTATCTTTACGGAATCTTATCTACAAACGTCCCAGAGGCCTATGAACAAGTGCCAAGCAAAGCAAGCACATTCAATGACTCAAGCTACAGAGACCCATGCACACAATTTGTCAAAAAAAGTCAATTATTGTACTATCACCATGAGCTATAAAGTTGTCTTATTGGGAAATTATTCTAGTCATACTCTTATGATGTAAGCTCTTACGACAGCAAGGCTTTTTTTGGCACTATAAAACTGTAACCCCAGCGGAGGGAAATCAGAAGCAATTTGAGCGAAGAAAATATCACTCAAATCAGCATTCTGTAAAAGTATTGTTCTAAACTCCCCTTTTGGGAAACCAGTCTAATAAAAAGAACTATTCAAAAATTTTTGAAATTTTTATCTTCTCTGGTTTAAAGAAGCTCAAAGTGAGAGAGGGAATTGAAGATCGAAGTAAGACCAGTAACGCTCGTGGGGAGAAGGGTGTGGCGGTAGATTAGAAAATTCCATACCTCAACGAGAGACTCTAAGGACAGGGAAGGTATAATTTCTTGAATCTCTGGTAGTTTGATTTATTATGCTAGGAGTACCATGTTTTTCAATTAGAAATTTGTTTGCTATCTATTCTTCGTTCAAATACTGATTTCTCATAAAAGAGTTTTAAACCTTTTTTTACAAAAAGTTGCCCCGGCCCGCTTCGCTAATTGTATTAGAGCCTTATTAACCAATCAAACTAGAAGTATTATGGCAGAACTACCACTAAATCACCTATATTTTCACAATCACTCTCCTAGAAATTCCCATTTCGTCATAGCTAGTTCTATTACTGCTCTATGGAATGACTATCATAAACTAAGCACAGAACATCATGCCCTACTTCACTCCTCTCTTGTAGAATATGAAGCTATTAAAAATACCCTTGATATTTCAGATCGCAGATCTTATAAACAGTATCATAAGTTATTGAAACATCTTATCCACAAAAATACTGAGATAGTTAAAGAGCTTGACGAATCTCTGAAAGATCATCTTGCTCCATACAGTCTTGGTTAAAGAACCTTGAAGATAGAAAACAAAAACCTTTGAAACCCAAATGATGCATATAATTAAAAGCGTGAAAACAAAACGTATTTAAAGCCCTAACTCCCACTTATTAATTGTTTTGGAAAAAAAACCAAAATTAATGATGAATTATAAGAATCGACTACAATCAAACTCTAGATTAAATCAAGAAGGTGATTATCTAACAGGACAAAGTTTTAACTTCCCAAACTTAAGGTACTATACACAAGACAGTGCTTGGGATTGCCTTAGATCTTTTGACTGTGCTACGAAGAGTATACGACAAAATTTATTAAATCACTATAAAATTAGATTGAATTATTTGATCACATTACCAGAAAGTGTATATCCAGTCACTCTAAATTTAATTAAGGATAATATAGCTTTATTAGAACTCACTTTTGAATACACAATATGGTTTCAACCTAATATGAATATTAATAACTCTCAGATAACTTATTACACCGTCGACGAGGATGAATAAAAGGAAATTGAAAAAATAAACTAAAAAACAGAATTAAAATCGAAGGGCATTCTTGTAAACTAAAGAAGGATAATTTTGTAAAATCGCATAATAAAATTGAAGGGCATTCTCGTAAACTAAAGAGGTTGGAGTTTGATATTATGACATCTGCCAATACATTATTGCTTATTTGATATCCACATTCAAATGAACTCCCACTCATCTATATCATATTAGTGGCTAACTACGGATGAAACTTTTCTGATAATCCAAACGCATGACGGTTTTTGCTAACTTATTTCCTGGGGGGAAAAATTTACATAGAGAAGATTATTTGCCTTCTGGATATTTTTTTGGGGGGGGGGGGGGGAGGAGGTGTTGTGGGAGGTCAGTCCTTGTGTCCGAGAGTCTTACTTGTTTGTATAAGACCAACCTCGTTTTTGTTGGGCAATGTTCCAATCACCTTTTCCTTATGTCTCACAATTCTTTTGTGCCCTAAGACCCTTTGCGCTTTTGTGCGCCTCGAGCTTTTTTAATCTAAGGGGACGATATCACATGAGACAAGCTCTTTGCGAAATAGCATCTAGATATCTCATCAACCATGGGGAAGCCCTAGTGGGGTATCAGTACTGATGTGTATTAACATTGGCATTTTTTATACAAGAATGTGCATGCGTTTTAACAGATCTGGGATCTCCATTGTCCATATGGGAAATTACGTCTTGAAGATGTCCTCTCTATGAATTATTTACTTGGTTCTTTTTATGAGATTCTTACTGTTGTAAAAATGATTTCCTGTTGATATTCTACACTCTTACCAAGAAAAGCAGTGAATCCCAAAATATGCCTAAATCCGTGACCCACCTGAACTCCACGCCATGTCCTGTTATTCCAATGCTTACTTTATTTAATACTCAGGTTGGATTAGAGGAAGAGATCCGTCTAGGGTAATACACTATGAAGGAGGTGGATCCAGAACCTCATCTACTGATATTGTTTGCCCCATGTACATGCGCGTGTGGGACATTGTAAAGATTGCCAATGATCCAAATGAAGCAAGGCCTCTCATATTGTGCGAGTATGTTTCTTCTTTATGCTTTTACCAGTAATTGAAAGATATACGTGTAATAATAGGCAATACTTTGGAAATGAGCGAAAGGTTATTTTACTTTTTTCTGAAGGCACATGTTATATCTTTGTGCAGCCTCACAATTAACTTGTTAATGGGAGAAGAATCTTGCACTACATTTCCTTCTGTCGTTCTTTATAATGCTGTATGCCTGTATAGCATAGTTAAACTAATTCTTTCTTAAAACGTGCAGGTACTCACATTCAATGGGAAATAGCAATGGGAATGTAGATGAATATTGGGAAGCAATTGATAACACATTCGGACTTCAAGGAGGCTTCATATGGGATTGGGTTGATCAGGTTCTCAGCCCAAACTTTTAGTAGCATGTACATGTTCAGACATGGCATACGTCAACGTTGGGTACCAAGCATACTTGATCCATTTCCAAATCCAAATTCAAATCCATAGCCTAGAGTCCCACCTACAAGAGTGTGGGAGGCTCAGATATAGAGCCTTACCCCCCCCCCCCCCCAAAAACCCCCAAAAAAATCGCAATCATTTGTGATTTTGATATCAGACTTAATGAAAATTCTAGGCAGTATCCGCTTTCTGCAAGAGAATGTGTTCGTTGGGCTCAGGAGTATCGAAAGTAAGTGATCAGGATGAGGGGCCTGTGTGTAGCCTATAAATTTTGTTTTTCTACTTTTTTATTTTTTTGTGGGTCTTCTGTAATTAGCTCCTTGCTTACGGAGGTAACATTGCCTATGTCTGAATCTCTCATGCTGAGAGATATCTCAGATCCATGCTAGATGGTGGAGTTGTATCTACAAATTTAATGTGGTTCACAAGAACTCCTAGAATCTTTTATTTATCATAAGCATTTTTCATCCCTATCTTAGTATAAACTAGAAACTGTAAAGTAGAAGCATGGATTCGAATGGCTGCATTTGAAGTTAAGTGAACAGACTTTTCAGTCCACAACATCTGCGATATGCTAAGCAATTGCCACATTAGAGCTATTCGCCATATTGGAACTGCAACCGCAACCACATTTTGAACCCTTGTGTGGTGATGTAACTAAATTCTGCTAACCGCAATTATGAGTCTCTTGATTGTTAGTGATGACAAGTCAACAGCTTTCATATGCTTTGGACACAATTGATGTAGTCCAAAAACTCTAAAATTTTGCTTTTTGCATACAGGGGCTACTAAAGGAAGGTGCAAATGGTAAGAAGCATTGGGCCTATGGAGGCGATTTTGGTGATACCCCCAATGATCTGAACTTCTGCCTTAATGGAATTACATGGCCTGATAGAACCCCTCATCCTGCAATGCATGGTAAACTGGTGTACTGTCGTGATTTTATAGTACCTATCTTTTGATATTTCTTTCCAATATCAACATGTTTCATGAGCCTAAATGGTTGCTTTCCTGGTGCTTTCAGAAATAAAATATGTTTATCAGCCAATCAAATTTTCACTCAAGGAAGGAGAGCTTAAGGTACCGATATCATCTAACATTGCTTATTTTCTACAGGATCCTAGTTTCAGCAAGTTTAATCTTGATTTTTGCAGATTAAAAACACTCATTTCTACGAAACTACTCAAGGGTTTGAATTCCTCTGGGCTGTTCTTGGGGATGGAGTTGAGCTAGGGGATGGAGTATTATCCGTGCCACAAATAGGACCCCAGAATAGTTATTCCATAGAATGGAAATCTGGTCCCTGGTATTCATCTTGGACATCATCTGTTGCTGAGGAAATATTATTGACAATAGATGCAAAGCTTCTTCACTCAACACGCTGGGTGGAATCCGGTCATATCGTCTCATCGACACAACTACAGTTGCCTTCTAAGAGAGAGCCTCGACCTCATGTAAGAACTGTCTACCTTGCTGAGGACATTGATGTTTGTGTTAGGAAGGTTGAATTTTCTGCTTTGATAGAGTGTCATTGAAATGGTTCTGTAGGTCATCACTCCCAATGGTGCTGTCCTTTGTATTGAAGATCATGGAGATGTAATCAAGATTATCCCAAAGGACGGCAGTGAGATTTTGTTCAACATTTCCACGGGGTTAATTGAGAGCTGGAAGGTAGTATGAGTTTCTTTACTGGATGTATTGTAATTTGTTGCTTTGATCCTCCTAAAGGTTAATTTTCAAGTTGCAAGATGTTCTAAAACTCCAAATATTATAGTCTTTTTATGCACAGCAAGTACTATTATGGGAAAATCTTATCCTTTTGTATAAGTGCTTTCCTTCCTGTTTCCTATTTTGTTCATTCTGAATTTGTTGTTTGCTTTGTTTCCTCATTTCCCCTGGAATTAAAGCACTTTGGTGAATTTATTTGGACTGCTGAAATTAGAGCTCTTGAGTTGCAGGTTCAAGGAACTCCAGTGATGAACAGAGGCATACTTCCTTGCTTCTGGCGAGCTCCCATAGACAATGATAAGGGAGGTTGGGATCAAAGTTACTTATCCAGATGGAAAGCTGCTCTTCTTGATGACATAGTTTACATCACTCAAAATTGTTGCGTTCGGAATAAGACAGACCATTATTTGGACATATCTGCAGTTTTTCTAGGAATCCCAAGCGCCAAAATAAGTTCTCAACTAAAAGAATCTGACATCATTTTTACGGTCAATATGAATTACATTATCTATGGCTCTGGAGACATCATTATTGAAAGTAGCGTAAACCCTCGTTCTGATCTTCCACCTTTGCCCCGAGTTGGGGTCGAGTTTCACCTAGACAAGACAATGGACCAAGTTAGATGGTATGGCAAGGGGCCATTTGAGTGTTATCCTGATAGGAAAACTGCTGCCCAGGTAGCAATTTATGAGAAGACTGTTGGCGAAATGCATGTTCCTTACATTGTGCCTGGCGAATGTGGTGGGCGGGCTGATGTTAGGTGGTTGACATTGCAAAACAAGGATGGTATT
This sequence comes from Carnegiea gigantea, assembly GCA_029747015.1. Lineage (NCBI taxonomy): Eukaryota > Viridiplantae > Streptophyta > Magnoliopsida > Caryophyllales > Cactaceae > Carnegiea > Carnegiea gigantea. Next base: position 425,967 of record JAKOGI010000241.1, on the reverse strand, counting down.
GGAATTTATGCTTCTATTTATGAGAGTTCCCCACCAATGCAAATGAGTGCAAGTTACTACTCAACAGTAGAGCTAGGTCGTGCTACACATATGGAGGATCTTGTTGAAGGAGATGATATTGAGGTGATCTCCTTCCCCATCCGCGTTCTAGCGCTTCTTTTGTTTTGATTATAAGTCTTGAGTAGTCCAATTCCATCAGGTCTAAGAATAGTAACGAGAAATTTCACTTCTGCATCTTTGCTGGATTTATTTGTTGTGCCTTTACTTCATTGTGAGTTCTAATGGCTTGAGAGAGACATGGGCTGTCTTGACCTTCGGCAAATAATGTATTCCATTGGACCTATGGATCCTATGTTTATAAGTTATGCTGATCTTATTCATCGTTGGTTTTCTTGTCCCTGTTCGCAGGTTCATCTTGACCACAAGCATATGGGTATTGGAGGAGATGATAGCTGGTCCCCCTGTGTCCACGAAAAGTATTTGGTCCCACCTGTTCCATACAAATTTTCTCTCAGATTAAGTCCAGTCACTGCAGCAAATTCAGGCCCTCTTCTCTACAATACTCAGCAACAAATTTAGTTGACTGCTCAAATGGTCAATGGCTTCTGCAGTGGAGGCTGAAGTCTTCAGAGGACCAGAGGTTAGTGCTACTGTGTTTGAATTGATATGCATGGACATCCTCAGTTGTATTTCAATTGGCATGCACATATAGCCTCAGTTCCTGCATTTAGGGGAAATCTGAGAAATGCATAAATTTCCAGACACCTTGTTAATGTTTAGTCAGTCATTGGATGAATAGGTGAAGAAATGAGGATAATGTCAATATGGAGGAAAAAAAATTCCTCACATGTCATAATACGTGAAGATTGATATTCTTGAAATGGCCAAATAATGAATATTCTTTATCAGCTTCTCTATGGGCAGGAATGCCTGTAGAGATAAGGTTGGCTGCATTTGGATCTCCCCAAACCCCGCGAAAGCGGAACCCACACTGGGAGGTGGTGGTGGTGGTGGTGGTGATGTTGGATGTGACTTGTAAAGTGATTACTTGTCAATGACTCTGGATTGACAAATTTATAAAACTAAACTTGTGGCTACTAGCCATGAGCACCTATATAGCTGTACTCTTTGTTTTACCTCAGTATTTCTATCGAAACCCAACCCTCCGTCCCTCCCTCTCCCCCTCTTAAAAAAAGAATAAGAGAGAGAGAGAAGAAAGAATAACAGGCCTTTCTAACCTAAACTTGAGGTAATTGGTTTTGATTGATTCATTCTAACTTGGGTACTTGTTTCACATTTGGTTCTTCAACATGATTATTGACACTTTGCACTCTTATACCAAGGACAAGGAATATTCTCAAGAAAATGGGTGATTATGATAATCTAGGGGCAGAATCAGAATTATTTACCTTCATTGTCATATATCATACTATTTCAAACATGTGTTAACTGTTAAAGGCAAACTTTTTAATGATAGTTTTTTAATTTTCAAAATTCAGACTATACATATATATCCATAAAAGTATTGCGCCAAAAGTTGTGGAGTTGATCAATCCCTCTCTTTAGAAACTAAATCCACATGAGTCGGACACCTGGATGCATATCTGCATCTGACATCTCACACTGATCAGTGAATCCCATCTATGAAACTCAGCATCAGGTGATTTAGCAGTGTCAGGGACTGCTTATACATGTCTGTATCATTGCAATTTTTGCAGACCGATTTTCGCAAGTTTGATTATGATTTGTATGGCTCAATTGTAACCATAATTGTTGTTTGAACTTTATTAAGGTTGGCCTTCAACATTCCTCTGTGGTTCTGCAGCTGTACAGCTAATGCGAGTCAAGATCAGTGAAGCAGGAAGCAGCAAATTCAGAACACTATTAGGTCTGTCGAAAAGTTGACCATAAGGGCTGATTTACTTTGTAGTTATTACAATATTTGATACAGCTGACTTTATGCAAAAGCTGGTGATTTTAACTCCGTAATCATCAAAGATGTAAAGAATCTTGTTTTGTTGATGATTTTAGTGTTGATCATGTTCGTAGGAAAGCAGCCAACAACTATGCAGATTGTATAGCTTGGATGGAGGAATATCCTCCCTGTCTTCAGGACCTTGTTTTGAGTGGGTGAATGAAGAACAGTTTTTGTTGTGCTGGTTCCCCCCCCCCCCCCCCCCCCAAAAAAAAGGGAATAACTTGATAAAGTCTAATTTGATTTCAACCATTAAGGCTGCACAATATAAAGGAATAACCTGGTCAAGCCTAATTTGGTTTCGACTATTAAAAATGCTGCACAATATTCTCCACTCTGCTTTGTTAGGGCATGGTCATGGAAGTTATATTTGGATTTTAAGTGTGAACATAGGATTTTGCCTCTCTTTCTTGGTTTCATGTGGTGTCAGTGGTGAACTTGCTCTAGACTTGAAATTGAGTATTAGGAATTTGTTTCATTCCAAGCATATTGTCCTAGAAAAAGACAGTCGAACTAGGCTGTGAATCTTTTTCAATTTGTTGATTAAATTAGACTCCAAGTCCTCCCATCAAAACAAAAAAGATAGGGGCGTGGACCAAATCATAAAGGCGGTCTAGGCATTTTGCAATGTGATTAATAGTAGAGCTAGATAAAGCTGATTTGATACGATTATCGTTTATTCATTTAACTTTTTTTTATATTAACAACACAAAAAATTTAAAATAAATATGAAAATGTGAATATGTTGAATTGAATTAGCTTTGGTCAATAATTGCACATATGGTATGTAAATTTATTTTTAATGGCCGTAATTACGTATTACTAGAAAATTTAAATTGGATAAATAGATACTTGGATTATTGAATTCGACTTGTTTATTTTAAATGGGTCACCCTGTATAAAAATTAATAGGTATAGATCAAGATTTTTCAACATGTTTAATAAACGTTTTAAGTTCGACACGAACACGAACCGATCTGACCCAACCTGACCTATTTTCCAGCTCTAATTAAGAGTTAATGGGACAGGATCTGTACTTAGGATGTGCAATTTAGTTATGTGCAAATTATATTATAATCTCCAAAGTTTATTAAAGTGCAATTCTTCCGAGTGTTGTGCTAGGAACATTTTATTAGAGTTAGATAGCAACCCATGTCTAATGGAATAACGTCCGTACCAATGCTTATATCGTACACTCAAAATCATGCACTTTCATGTGACATATAAGTAATTATATATTAAAAATATAATATACAACAAATATACTTTAAAAAATATATATATATTAGAAACGAAAGCACGTGTATATGAATGTACATAATAATTTACCCGTCCAAGCTCTTACTAATGCTCCCAAGCCCTACAAGTGTGGGCACGTCAGGTCTTGCGAGAGCCAAGAGGAGAGAGAGGATTACGAGCGGCGAAATTCCACACCGCATCCCCGCGATTTGTAGGCTCATGAAGCGGCTCAGTGGCTTGGGGGGGACGGTGAGTCCCTTTTTTTGTCTTTCTTGGGATAACAGACCTATTTTTTGCAACTCAGAGTTTTGCTTGGTCTGTTTGCTTGGATGATAGTTGGGTTAGAGCCAGGCAAAAGCAACATTTAAGTAGAAAGGTTGATCTATTAAATGCTTGGGCTTGGCCAAGCGCCCCCCCCCCCCCCCAAAAAAAAAACAAAAAAGGTCTACAAATTTATTAGTTTTGTCAACTAATAAACGTGGATAACAATACTTTACCCAAAAAAACTAATAAATATGTTAGTGTGGTGGGCTCTATTGTGGAACATGAAATGATGAGATTAGAAATTTTAGTCTAACGCGTGATGTGTGTGCAGTATGAACCGCTACCATAGTGAGCCGAAATTGGCTCATACATTGCAAATACTGTGAAGCAAACATACTTACCAGTGAAACATCAGTAACTTTTTAAAACAACTAAGTTTGTTACCTTTAAGGGTCTGATTGTTGAAGGAGATGGTTTCATGAATTATTTTCATGAGATCAGTGTCTTTTGACAATTTTTTTAAATAATATTTTATAATTCTTTGTAGAATAACACACAAGCTCCTCCCATTAAACTCACCTAACAAACTCAATCAAAATTTCATCAAGCAAAAGTAGATTAAATAACCTATTTGAATCCCAAAAAATCCCAAAGTCTCCAAACTGTCAAAGTTCAAACACCCTCATCCCATATATGATTAAGGCCTTGTTCGTGATTAAAAAAACGGACTGTCTTTTATGTTTGATTGGTACAAAACAATAACAATAACTCTTATTGTGGATTCCGTTTTTGTGAGATCCGGAAACATTCAGATGCAATCAGTTTTATCGTTACAAGGGATCGACATTAATATTTTCTAAAAACACAAAGATAACCCCCAAAATTCATTTTGCCCCATTGTTTTTGGCTTACGGTTTGCATCATCCTTCAGAGAGAACGCCGCTCCTATTCGTCGGAAGCCCGGCCGCCACCGATAACGCTTGCTTCACGAACGACATCATCTGCCTTCAAATGCAGACCCAAATTACTCAGACAAAGAGAGAGGGGGGCGGGAGATGATGGTGCTATAGTTGCCGAACACCCCCGCTGACGAAGAGGATGAGGACGGTGCCGTGACCGATGCCTATCTGCAATTCGATCCAAATTTGTGTTTTGTTCATCTATTGTGCTTTTTTGTTTTTTGATCTACAATTTTCATGAGATTGTACTTCCAAATCCAAAGTTTGTTGGTGCTATTCACAAAAGAAAGAGAGCGAGAGGATGATGTTGCTCGTATCATATTGCAATTCAAGAGCCACATTTTTTTGGGTTCTCTGAATTCAGTTTCTGGGGGATGCTTTTCTTTGGGGAGAAGAGCGAGAGAGAGAGACTGGGAAGGGAAGTTGAGTTGCAGAGATTATCAGACGTCAATGAGGACAAGTAAAACGAAGAAAATGGGCTTTTTGTTATTCAACAACAACAACAGCATCTTTCAGTATAAGCCTGTTTTCATGAGATCTGTACCTTCTAGGAAGATCCAAATATAAATAACTTTATCTTTATCGACATCTCTATTCATAAAGAGGCTGAAATTATATGTAGGATTTTTTTGTTGTTATTATTATTATTATTATTTTTTATTATTGTACAAGCCCTGAATATAGAAATAACAAAGTCAAACAAAATAGAAACGTAAGGTCACCAATAAAATGGTTGGGTACACACACAAAATGGCTAATTCCAAAAATACAAAAATAGTTAATTACTAAAATAATTATTACAAAATAAAATAAAATTAAGGAAATAAGGTCAAAAGTTTGCTTCTACAAAGGCAAATAACAATAATAAAAAAATAGTTTATAATGACATATAAGATTTTTAAAATAAAATATGTTTGATTTCAGTCCATAATAGTAGCCAAACAGTGACGACCAAAACCTGATTTTATTTCAGTTTTCTCCAAACATATAAGTTTATAGTTCAAGTTCCACCCACAACCTCTCATATATCAAGCCTGGATTTCATGTCATTTCAGTTTTTGTAACGTCTATGCCCTTTGGTAAGAGCATTACATCGTAGAATCCTTTAAAAAAGACCCTTAAAGATAAATGTATGACAATTTTTCTTTATTTGCAAATATATATATATTTTTTAAAGAGCTTTACGCTTCAAATATGAAGTCAAAAAAAAAAAAAAAAAAATAGACCATAGGCCTTCACAATCTTATATTACAATGGGGTACTCATGACCATCATCACAAGCAACATAACAAAATATGTGAGTTTCGATGGAAGACCATTCAAAGCATCTACTACATGCACCAAAATGTTACAACGTGCTAATGTCATATTACATTCCAATTACATAATGCATGTAAGTTACAAAAGGCATGTCTTTAATCCAAACATCAGCCTCCAAAAGACATGTTGGGAATATCACACATGAGTAAAGAAGTCCCACATCGGGAGTTTAAAAAGAAGGGTCATGGTATATAAGTCAAGTGGACTACTCCTCCTATTGCCAATTGGTTTTAGGATGGAATCTCACTTGGGCTTGTTGCCATGGGCCTTGGTTGAAGTGGGCTCCCTCCTTGGATCTCCCCAACAAGTGGTATCAGAGCCGATAGTGCGTTCGGCTAGGCGACAAAGGTGTGGCATGGTGGACCTTATGGACGAGCTTGGTGAAGTGACATACAGGTGTTGATCGAGCGGTAATACGTGTGCTACAGCGTGACTCGATGGTGTGGATAAGTTCTTGATGGTGGTTTGACACTTTGGTAAAGGCTTCCGCTCAAGGGGGAGCTTGTGCGTTGATGTGGTGTGAAAGAGACTCATGTGTGAGGGGGAGATTGTTGGGAATATCACACATGAGTAAAGAAGTCCTACATCGGGAGTTTAAAAAGAAGGGTCATGATATATAAGTCAAGTGGATTACTCCTCCTATTGCCAATTGGTTTTAGGATGGAACCTCACTTGAGCTTGTTGCCGTGGGCCTTGGTTGAAGTGGGCTCCCTCCTTGAATCTCCCCAATAAGACACGTTATGCCACATATCTTAATCCTGTTGAGAATTTGAAAGGGAAATATTTGGGGTAGGGTGAGCCAATGTTGAGAGAACTGACCCGGTAATCAAACCAGTCGGACCAGTGGGTCAATGGGTCAACCGGCTAGACTCTTAGAATCTAGATTGAGCCGGTTGACCCAATTTATCGTCAAATTAGATTGGAGCGGCATGCGTTGGTAGATCCTATGTTAAATTTGTCTCTATATTTTCAAAATAAACATTTCTGTAATAAAAAAAATTAGTATGAGCATATTATGATTGTGCTTATTTTTCCTTGCACATAAAAAGAATGTATAGAAATTAAACAAATTCATTCATATTAGATTCATTCGTATAACTGGGCTAAAGGACAAGTCCACATTGACAACCCGTTTCTCCCCAAAAAAAAAGTAAAAATAAATAAAAATAAAATAATGGGATTGTTAATAGAGAGTGATGTGAGTGAATGGAGTTTCTGACCTAGGTGATACGGTTCTTTCGACACTGCATTCATCCGACTCCAAGAGCGACAATCTCCACGCATCCACCTCCAGTCATCCTCCATCACATCCCCCCCTCCAAGTCAACCATGGATGCTAGGGAAAAACCTGTTACGAATTGGACCAATTACAAGATATGGGACTTGTCCCACATCGATTGTATAGGCAACTGATGAGAGGTTTATAGATCAAATGGGCTCTCTTACCTAATAGGCTAGTCTTTTGGGATGAATTCTCCTGTTTGGTCTGTAACAATTGATATCAAAGCCAACTCGGAGTGGTGGCTTGGGAGAGTCAGCAGTGACCAACGTGGTCGTGACCAACGAGGACTCGCAGTGGTAGCCTACGGAGTGGTGGCCTGGGAGAGTCAGTCGTGACCAACGTGGCCGTGACCAACGAGGACTTAGAGTGGTGGCCTGAGAAAGAGCCAGCCATGACCAACGAGAACTCGGAGTGGTGGCCTGGGAAAGCCAGCCGTGACCAACGTGGTCGTGACCAACGAGGACGTTGGCCCTTAAGGGGGGTCGAATGTTACAGATTGGACCAATTGTAAGGTATGAGACTTGTCCCACATCGGTTGTATGGGCAACTGATAAGGGGTCTATAGATCAAATGGACTCTCTCACTTAATAGGCTAGTCTTTTGGGATGAGTTCTCCTGTTTGGTCTGTAACAAAACCTTGCCTGAGTGGAAGCCCCTACTTTTCCGCTTGTTCCGTTGGTTATAGCCAACCGAAAACCCAGATTCACTGGGTAGGAATGCCGATTTTCCTCGGCGGTTCCTCCGATTTAACCGCAGTTTGACCGACTGTTGATCGGTTCGATTATTAGGCGGGTTGAAAAGCATGTCCAAACTAGACCACGCATCGGTTCTCGAGTGAACCGGTTGAACTGACCGGTTTAGTTTTCGTAACAATGATGGGCAACCATAACTCAATGGGAGTTCTCGCCTTTCAAAAATCAAAAGAGTTTTTACACTAATAATGATACTAATAGTAGTATTAATATCAATATGATCATGGACAAATATACTTTTCAAATCATCACAAACCTTCCTCCTGAGCACAAATAATGCACTACTAAAACCCTATGGAACAAACAATTAGGCTCGATGAGTTAGAAAGAAAGGTAATGTGCATATTTCTCATATGATCAGACTTTTTCTCACAATCCAATTTCCTTTCGAACTAGAGATTCACTAAGTAAACACTATTGACTAAGGACAATTCCTACGAAAGTGAAAGTAGAATATGAAATGACCTTAGTTGATAGACCCCTACCTTGGAGGACTAACTTCTAAGGGGTGGGGGGCTCATACTCTCTTCAGGGTAAAACAATGTCACCTTTCTGAGTGAAAAACTGTCACTCTGTTCAATTTGCCACTGCGGAATCCGTCATTAGGTGGAAAATTAGACACTAGTTAGAATCTGCCAACAAAGCCTTAATATGGCGCAAATAATTGCCTGTCCATTAGATACTAGTTTAGTCAAATTCGACCCCAAAAATCAAACTCAGTGGCTTTATAACATAAAAGTATATATGATCATTGTATCAAACTAAGATCATTCCATATGGTGTGTTATATGCAAATCTTAATAATTTTCATTCACTAATTTTCATAACTCAATTAAAAGAATATTTGGGGGCTAATGAAAATACTCTTTCAACTATAACCCATTTTTGGTGAACGACATATGCCAATAATAAATATAAGATCATACCAAATATTATATAAAATACTACTGACTCAAGTGTTCTAACTTGGCTTTCTAGTGTGTGTGTGTGTGTGTGTGTGTGTGTGTGTGTGTGTGTATTGTTTATTTTATTCCTCACAAAATCAAGTAACACCCTCATTATTTACTTACTAACAATTCCTGACTTTTTTTTCTTTGGCAAGCTTGGGAATTCTATCCTAATTTTTTCTTTCAAGCATAATATTACACCACTGCCACATCAAGAGTACATAAATAATTTTATCATATTGCTAAACTAACATTTTCTTCACACATATTTAATTAATTTTTAAGAGTATAATTTAACTTAACTCATTCAAAACCCTGCCAAACCACACTAATTCAATCAACTTCTAAGATATCTGCTAATATCACAACCCACCCAAGAATTAATTACAAAAGTGATATGATAACATATAACTCAACAACATTTCATGGATTTTTCAACATTGCAAAATCATTATCTACATGTCTAGTAAGATAAGCAAGTAATTTCATTCTTCTAATTCATCAACCATAATATCATGCTAAGACTACTTCTCACGACCATTATCTAAAATATTTACTAATATTACCATTTATACAAAATGACTTAGAAAAGCATCTTTAAAGAATATATCTCAATTCTCAACAATTATGACATATATCTTAGCCAACACATGGAATGCATAACTTAAAATTTCACACTTAAAATAAACTAGCCATATAAAAAAATACTCTAACTCTTGTGAATCAATAACACAATCATACATCATAATAAAACATTTTAACTTTAAAACTAACTTTTTATGTAAGAGACTAAGAGAACACATACCTTAAAGTAGCTTCTTAATCTTCTTTTAAGCCATTGATCCTTAGGAAAATCCCAAGCAAGTCAGGTTAGACCTACCTTCTGGAAAATTCTCACTCTAGCACTCTTGACTTTTTTTCTAGCTCCTTACTTGGTAAAATAGTAAAATGAGAAACATGATGAAAAGGGAGTAGAAGGGTAACCAAAAATAATTATCACCTCTTACACTAGCCAGTCAACCCTCCCATCTTCATCACGAGTCCCCCCCGGCCCTTTTTTGTGTGTATATTTATTGTCTATCCAAATGGAAAAAAGAAATAGGCATGAATGAAACAGAATATGCGGATAAATCAGACAAATCATTTTCTATTATTTGTTACTCATACTCCCCTTAAAAAAATACACATATTCACTAATTAGTAAGATTTTTATTAAATAAACTTGATTAGAAAATATTATTTTTAATCATCATAGATTTTCTCAACAAATAAGACCCTGTAGGTTTAACAACGTAACTCTTCGTTGTTTGCAACGGCAGCCACTTGTACCCGTGCCCAATTGAAATCTTACGAACACACAGTGTCACTCTCCAAGCTACTCGATACTCTTCCCTATCTCTCTCTCCCTCGAGATAACACCTGTGAAAGGACCTAAACTTCCATATCACTGTTCGATAAGGACCTCACGTTTGGAGTACTATCCATAAAGGACCTGTAGTACAATAAACCCTCCTACTAGGACCTGAACAAACTGCTAATAGCCGTTAAGGACCTGTAGCTAGCAAATACAAGTATTTAAAAAAAACCAGTAAATGTTCTAGCTATTTATATCCGTTGCAAAAGGACCTGTAGTAGAGAAATCTCCCAAGAGACATGAGGATCATCTGTGGACTAGCTGTTTATATACATGGGCAACATATCATTAATGTACAAAAATCCCCTTTAAATATGAGGGTGCTATTTGCAAAATCTAGTTCCCCCTCCATGTTTAATATTTACTGACCCAAAAAATAGTAGGGAGAGCAATCATCTCCACAAAGCATACACCCAAATTTAGTCACCAACTGAGTCAAACAAGTAAAAGGAAAGCGCCCCCAACATTCAAAAACGACCACCATCAAAAGGCCTTGGCAGATTCAAAATGCAAGGTTCAACTTCTTCTCGTCATCGGAGTTGTGAGGAGCACTTATTCTGCCCAACATGTCATGCACTTGGAGAAAGAAGAATTTCTCAATCATTACAAAATCCAGGCAGGGCATACATAAGATGCTCAATTTGTTAAAGATTTCTGAGATGGGATCAGTCCCAAATGAGAGAAATTGAGGAGGTAGAGGAGACTACACCCCAGTCAGTAGCCATGTTGAATGCAAACAATATGCATGACATATTAGCAGAATTAAGGGGGATTAGGATGTTGATGAAGATGTTAGAGAAAAACTCAAGCCTAATAATCATATTTCTCATTGTAATAGTTCTGATGCTTGGGCATCAATTATTGAAGAACTGAAAACCCATTGTTATCCTGATGTAAAAGGTAATTGAAAGAAGCATTGTAAATTATTCAAGCCTGAGGTTGCCAAAAAGAGAGGAAGATAGTCACCAGACCACCAAAGCTTAGGCTGAGCTCCCTTGGGTTGGAAAGCAACTTGGATTCTGGTTGTAAAGTTGCTGCTCAAAAGAGGGAGAAAATTGTAATATGTATAACTTGCAAGAAATTCAGGTAAAAGCTAAATTAAATTTATTATCTACTTACCTGCTCCAGTAAATTAGTGTCTTCCAAAGATGACTTTTGATTCTTCGTTTGCGAATTTGCAGCAACTTTCGACTTTGATGCGATAGTAGCAAAGATCTAGAAACAAATTATCAAGAATAATAATCATTTACCTCATTAAATGACTCATATGAATATAAAAAAAAATACAAAGAGAATACATATCACATCTCACATTGCCAAAAACTTGATATCCATTAGGATAGGTGTACAACCCAAAGCCTCTATTATGCACAGGTGTACAATTTGAGCTCTCTGTGTTCATGTTCTTGCTTGCTGCTACTGCTGCCTTTTTAGTTGATGTCGTTGCTGCCTTTTCCTTAGCTGGGGTTGTTGCATTTGCTGGTGCTGCTGCATTTGACTCTTTTGTTTTCCTGGAGTCATGAAAAGTAGCATGCCTCCGTCTTCTTTGCGATGTATATGGAGCACATGTAGCTTTGCATCTCGATTGATTATGGCCTAATTGCCCACGCCTGCTACATTTGATTTGTTTGTCTTTTTTACTCAATTTATGAGGCTGACTTTGCTTGACATTGATTTCAGCAGCTTCTCTTCTTCTCTTCTTTGTTGGCCTATAGGCAAGTGGCTTTTTTACGGGAGGAGCAAATATAGGAGGAGAACATGATCTAGGCCACTCCTCGTGACCATTTAATGGCTCCAACATATACGAACATGCCTTCAGGTATTGTTGTTTTGTATATCAGTGAGCAATATAATTTTCAGGCTGCTCTCAATTGGCCCAAATTGCTACCACAGCATGTAGACAAGGAATGCCGCTTAGTTACCATTCTCTACATGCACAACTTCTATCCTTCAAGTTAACCACATATTTTTCCTCCCCTGATCCATACCTCACTCCATAAGAATGGTCTCCATCCCATCTCGCTATCCAACCCCTGTTAGATAACTTCGACTTCTCCAACTTTTTTTGTATCCTTGGGCATATAGCATTGTCGATCTTAGGTATAAAATCTCTCTTTCTAGGCAACCGTTGTTGAATAGCTTCTCTAACATCTTCTAGCATTGTAATTATAGGTTTATGCCTACTAGAAAGGATGTATGCATTGAATACTTCCACCATGTTATTATCAACACTGTCACAACAGCTAACATCATTAAAAAATGCTCTGCACCACCTCTCAGGGTGTCTTTTGAGTAAGTCATCAACAGCCAATGTTGGAATTTTTCTTATTTCTTCTATGGCTTTTTCATATCTGTTAGTTGTGCTTGATTTTGCAATGATCCAAAAACTTTTTCTAATTTTAGCACACGCAAAAAGGCCCCTGATGTTGGCATATATATATGTCTAGCACAATATCTTTGTTCAGCTGAAGGCCATACATTTGATATTGCATTCGTTAATCCTTTTTGTTGGTTTGACATCAAGGTATAACCAGCACCATCAAAAGTACCTAGATCATCAGCAAGCAGGCTAAGAAACCATGACCAACTTTGCTTATTTTCATATTCAACCACAACCCATGCTATAGGAAACATTTGGTCATTCCCATCTCTACCAACAGCAGAAAGTAACTGCCACCCAAATGGCCCCTTCAAAAAACATCCATCCAGACAAATAAAGGGTCTACATCCTTATAAAAACCCTTTTCTCAAAGAAGAAAAACATATATATATCCTGTTGAAAATGTTGTTGTCACACTTAATTTTAACTGTATTCTCTGGGTTTGCTTTAAAGATTTCAGCAGCACAATGGGGCAAATTTTCATATTGTTTTTTGTATTGCCCAAACAACATTGCCCATGCTTTATCTCTAGCTCTCAAGCACCTCTTAAACCCAACTTATATCCCAAAGTCAGCCCATATGGTATCCATCATCTCTTGGACTCTTTGAATAGGTGAAATCCTAAACTTTGGTAAATAATACCTCGCAATCCAATCTGAGTTCATTGTATGAACTTGGTTCACTCTACCACAAGTATGGTCACCACAATATGTTTTAACTATGAAGCTATGATCCAATCCCACTTGAGAAGCCCAAATCTTCCCAGTGCAACTTTTATCTTTACACCTAGCACCAAACCTATTGTACATGTTTTTAGTAAAAATAATGTCTCTAGCATGGCAAATACAATAATTGGATAAGGCCCTTTTAAATTCTGAAGCATCTACAAACTCTTGGCTTACGAAGAAAATCGTGTCCGGTGGCTTTGTGCTAGGATTGTACCTCATACCCTTCTGTTTGCCTTTATTTTTGCAATCATCATCTTCATCATCTCCTGACTCTTCAAGGCTATCCAGATCAGAACTATCCTCATATTCACCGACATGCGCTTCATTTGTTTCGCCACGATCCCACTTTGCTTTGACATTTTTTGACAATTGAGAAAATTCCTCCTCAAATAGTCTATCTTCTTCACTATGCCTGATCAACATCTTTCTTGGTTCATGAATCTCATCACAACCATCATCATCATCATCAGACAATTCACTATCGGTTTCATCTCTTGGATTCCACAAATCTAACATTCCTCTCTCATGGCTATGTGTCACAGAGTCTAATAAGCTCAAGAAAGGGGTATTACAATTTAATTCTACATCATCAATTTCCCAGTCATGTTCACAAAATAGGTGAACCTGAAGTTCTTCTTCGAAGGTAGAGTTAAGGCTCTGCAAGCTGCTTTCATCATATAACAACCTCATATACCCTGTTTCGAAGTTTGTTCCCCCATTTAAGAACTGAATTTTATCAATGTTGTTGTATCCCAAACTCCCTATTTTTGATTGAAGATAGGATAGACCTATAGGTCTAGGAACATCACTGAATATACTAACTCCCCCCGCCCCATATTGCAAGGTGGGATGAGTAACAAACGAACCACCATGATGAACAATTACAAGAGGAGCATTAGTCATCTGTCCAACCCAAGGAAAAAAAAAAAAGACATGAACTCAGCAAGTTATACATATGGATGACAGAAAGAGACACATGCAGAGATAATCAATTATCAAATATCAACAAAGATTAAAATTTTTCAACATTCATGCCCCAATCTACAGGAACAATAAATTTGAAACCCTAATATATTTTCTCACAATATTTGAAACTTACTGATTCAAATAAACAAAATTGATAGCATTAGCTCACCTCCATAATAAATTTGATATCAAGTAAGAATCAAAGCTGCTTCTTTTTTTTTTTTTTTTTGATCTTGCTTCTTTTGCATTTTGTGAAGAACAGAGAGGCTTGGAGTAGCTGTTTTCCTTCGTATCTTGCTCTCTGTTTCTTTAGACTCTCTCTCTTTCTTTTAGAAACAAGGGCTTGGGGTTTGGGGCTTGGACTTTTTTTGGTTTTGTTCTTTCTCTCTCCTCCTTTTGTACACTAAAATCTGAGACCTTCTACATTCTTGCTAGCCTAGGTAAAAGTGATACTATTTTTTGAGAAAAAGATAAAATATTTGTTTTAATTAAATTTAAATTTTTGTAATTATTATTTTTTGTGCGCAGACTTTTTTACCGTTAATTTAACCGGAATAGTCAACTACGTCCTTGAAAGTCACCGATTTAGAGTTGAGGTCCTTATCGGACAGTAATATGAAAGTTTATGTCATTTCAGAGGTGTCAACTCCTCTCTCCCTCTGGAATTCTTCATCTGGTTCAATCAGCAATGAACACAGGCATCTTGTTCTCAGCCTTTCTGGCTGTCATCCTCTCCATTTTCCTGCTTAGCCCTTTTACCAGTACCAAATCTTTCTCAATCTCTCTCTCTCTCTCGCTAATTTGATGGGTACTTGCATGATTCTTATTCGCTGATATTCGTCGGTTTTGCGTGTATTGCTTTGGGTTTTGCAGAGATGTCGAATTTGAGGCAATCAACGGATACTGCGGATTTGTTGGTTGCTAATGCGTTCATCTATACCAGTGACCCTTCTCTTCCTTATGCAGATTCCATGGCTGTTAAAGATGGCCGGATTGTTCGTGTTGGCAACTATTCGTTTGTTCAGGTCAGCCCTTTCTCTTTATGTCCGATTGTTGCTTTGTTTGTTTGGAGTTTATTAGCTGATTATAGTGGATGGAAATTTTATAGGCTTGTTTGGTTTGTGGGAATTGGTTTTTTGGGTGCAGGGTTGAGGGAAAGAGGTGGTGTTTGGGAGTGAAAATCCGTTTGGTCATTAAAGGTTAGTTTAGTTTGTGGGACTTGGTAATGAGGGTAGCTATGATTGTGATTTCGAGGGGTTGAGATCATTTTGGCATTTGCAGATTTTTTGTTCAGTAGGACGCATCATAGGATTTGATTTTGTTGCGGAGAGGATGAAGTTATTGGAAGTGATTTTGAGGGTTGGAGATCAAGTTGGTCATTGAAGGCTAGTTGGTTACTGGGAATATGTTTTGTCTGAATTGGAATTGGGGAATGAGAAGTGATCATAGGGAATGGAAATCAATTTGGCCATTTCTGCTTATACGGTACCGGGGCGTTGCACATGGAAATGGACTAAAAATGGCAAGTGGCTTTGGTAGGGCAGGGGAAGTTTGCTCTGTTGTGTATTTGAGATGTGAGGGATGGAAACTGATCGTATACTTTCTATGTAATGCTCATTGGAAAGTGATGAAATCAACTTTACCTTCCAGAAACAAGATTCTGGTGTATAGGTTTGAGACTAGGAATCAAATTCTTTAAGAGAACATCGTGATTGTGGAATCAAATTCACCTTCAAAAAACCGCTACCAACCAGTTCGGATTTGCCAAAACAGGTCCTAACAATCGCATAGAAGCATCAAAAGTTGCAGTCTCAAGCAATTACGGCTTATTTGAAGCAAGTTTTTACACTTTGCAAGCATTTTAGTTAGATTAAACCAAAAGTAACTCTTCTATTGAAGTCGACTTTGTGTCTGCAGTGGTGGTTTAGGTGAATCGTTATGAAATGATTGAAGATATGAAGAGCTCTATTCATAGCTTCTACAAGGATTTGTTTACCAAGTCTGAACCCCGGAGGCCGAAAGTGGATGGCTTATCACTTCCTTCTCTATCAAACTTTGCCAAGGAGATTCATGGGATGCACTTTTGACACAGAGGAAGTTACTAAAGCTCTACATGATTGTTGTGGCAATAAGGCGCCAGGGCCAGATGCCATGACTATGGCTTTCCCTCAAGCTAAAAGGGATATAGTAAGGGGGCATGTGTTGACTATGTTCTCAGAGTTTTTCACTAATGGGAAATTTGCCGCTAGTCTTGATGCTGCTTTTATTGGGCTTGTTCCAAAGAAAGCTAATGGAGAGAATATGTGTTCAATTAGTTTGGTTGGATGTATTTATAAGTTGCTTTCAAAGGTGTTAGCTTGTAGGTTGAGAGGTCTCATTGGGGATCTTATTTCTGAGATTCAGAATGGCTCTATTGGGGGCTTATTGCTAATATGCTTGTTGACTCCAGGACCAAGTCAGGTAAGCTAGGGTTGTTTGCAAGTTAGACACTAACAAGGCTTATGACCACGTCAATTGGGATTTTCTTATTTTTGTTATGAGAAGAATGGGTTTTGGGGAGAGATGAATTGCTTGGATTCGTCATTGCATTTCTTCTACTTCTTTGAGGTGCTAGTTAATAGTTCCCTTTCTTAGTTCTGTTTTGCCTTTAGAGGATTACTGCAGGGTGACCCTATCTCTCCTCTTCTATTCTTATTGGTTATGGAAGTCTTCATAAGGATGTTAAATTTGGCTTCTCAACCGGTCTTATCTCCAAGTTCTAAGTTCTCTGCTGGCCGAATGAATGCAACTACTTCTAATTTTTTTTTGATAGGGAAAATAATATATATCATTAACAAAAGAGCATATTTAATTTATTATAGCAACTACTTCTAATGTTTCTCACCTCCATTGATGGCACGATTATCTTTTGTGATAATGATTGCGTGCAAATAGTGAACTTGCATGGCATTCTTATTTGATTTGAGGCGATTTCTGGCCTAAGAGTCCATCTGACAAAGAGCTTTATCTTGCCAGTTGGCAAGTAGACAATATCCAATTGGTTGCGGGTGTTCTGGGTTGCACTTCTGATTCTTTTTGAATCTCCTATCTTGGTCTCCCTCTTGGTGTAAAATTTAAGGATAAGTCCATTTGGGAATATGTGGTTGAACGATTTGAGAGTAGACTATCCGATTGGAAATAAGAATACCTTTCCAAAGGAGGCCGACTGAGACTTATTAAAAGTGTTCTGGCGAGTATTCCAATTTGCTTTCTCTCACATTGTTCTACACCAATATCTGTGGTGAAGCCTTATCAAAAAAAAAAAAAAAAAAAAAAACTGTGGTGAAGAAGTTAGAAGCTATTCAGAGAAAATTTCTTTGGGGGTCTTTTGGTAATAACTTCAAATATCATCTTGTTAGATAGAATATTATCAAGAATTCTATGTTTGATGGGGGATTGGGTATTAAGGATTTAAGACTCTTCAATAAGGCATTGCTTGGCAAGTGGCTGTGGAGATACATGAAGGAGAAGGATAGCCTTTGGAGAAGCGTTGTTAGCAGCAAATATGGTGATAATGGTCTTGGATGGTATCCCTCCAAACCAAGTGGCCCTTGTGGGCAAAGTTTGTTACAGCTACAAAGTTTTGGGAAGATTTTATCATCTTTTTTCTTTTGAGGTTGGTATAGGTTCTTCTATCTTGTTTTGGCACGCTCTTTGGTGTCAGAGTGGTCCTCTACGAGATCTCTTCCTTTCTCTTTATGTGCTTGCTGTGAATAGAGATGTTACTGTTGCAAATTATTGTCAACGAGGGTCTAATACCATTGTGTGGTCTCCTATTTTCATCGGCGATGCTTTTGCTGATGATACTTTCTTGCCACCTTTCTAAACAAGTTGAATGAGGTTACACTCCAGGATTCACCTAATGTGGTTACTTGGAATCTTAACTCTAGAAGAGTTTTCACTATAGAATCCTATTATTCAAAGCTTCTATTTTATTCTTCCTTTGCCACCAGTTTGGTTCTTTTGGGTAGTTCCCCTAGAAAATTATTTGGAAGACGTTAGCTCCCTTGAAGGTGTCAGCTTTTGTGTGGGTAGCTCCGCATGGTATTATTTTGACATGTGATAATTTAGAAAAGAATGGGATTATCTGGGTGAATAGATGCTCTATGTGCAAAGAGGATTTGGATTCGCTTGGTCACTTTCTGCTGCATTATCATTTTGCAAGGGCTCTTTGAGAGTTAGCCGATTATTGCTTGGGAGTTTCTTGGATTCTCTATGAGAAACCGTCTTTCAGCTTAGGAGGGTGCTTTCAGTTAGAAAGCTAAAGAGAAAAGTGTCTTATTGATCCCACATGTGTTTTTAGACTATTTGGCGAGACAGATGCAGAAGAGTTTTCGAAGGAGAGAAGATGGCTCTTCAACGAATCAAAGATAATATCATCAAGACTCTTTTTTTTTTTTGGGGGGTGGGGGCCAGTGCGAAGTCAATCTTCTCTCTATGTCATTGATTTTGTGGATAGGTTCTGTCTTGGATGTACATAACCTTTTTGTAGGATGCTTGCTTGTGTCCATCCTTTTGTTCATATTTTATTAATATGCTCTAATATTTTTCCTTATCCCAAAAAAAAAGTTTAGAGCTACCGGTTCCGCTCGCAGTATGCTTGTAATTCCCGTCATTGGGTACCCTGGTACCTCAATCATTCTCAGTCCGGGTCTGTCAAATAGTCGTACACCATTTGAAGAAATTATTTTGTCTGCAACCTTATAAAGCATCTCATGAAGCCGACCAAATTGTTTGCTTGACCGCCTTTGCACAGAATAACCATATTTACTCATTTTGGATCCCTATTTTGCGAAAGGCTTCCAGAAGCAAAAACCCACAGTTGAAATTTTCAACAGATATACCCCCCCATGTTCACGTTGCTAGTCTGCTCAGGCTTAAAATGGCGAAATAATTCACATACACATTTTGGATTCTTCCCTATTTGGCAAAAGCCTTTCAGAAGCAAGAATCCACTGGTAAAATTTTCAACAGACAAATCTGGAATGTTCAAAAGGCTTGTTTACTCAGGCTTTGAAAGCGCTGAATAATTCATTATTGAAAGTTCTGCATTCATAGAACTGCTTTTTGCCCACCGGGCAAGTGGTTTTCCTTATGAGCAATTTAAATCTGTACTAGTATGACACAGGTATTTTTCTTGAAGTTTTTAGCGGGGTGCATTGTCATGGAGAATACATGCGAACTATGGAGCACATTAGAAGTTCATTAGAATTGTTGTAAAGGGACCTCAACCGCAAGGACGCATTACATTGCTTATTTAGTAGATTGTAGAAAGTTTGTGATAGTTACAGGCCAAGTGCTGAAACCCTTAAAACACATGAACAGGAGACTTAGTAATAGTTTGTGCTGATCATGATAGCAGTCTGGGTGCACACTGAATTATGTGTATAAATAATGATCAATGGTAAGCTCTTGAATCGTTTCATTCTTTAGGCTCAATTAAGGCCTTAATGTAGTACACATTTTTTTTAAAAAAAAAAACAAGGGTAGCGGGCCCAGCCCACTAGCCCCTATCCTAGGGGTACCCAGTGGACCTGAAGGGTTCAGGGAAAGGGGAATGTCAAAGCCCAAACTAAAGCTCAGGCCCATAAACCTTCCACACACAATTGCACAAAGGCAGAAATTGTGCCCCCCCAGGTTTGAACCCGGGTGGGGGAGGGGGGGGAGGACTTGTGGAGTGTTGGCCACCTGGCCAACTCCTCTTCGACCTGAATATAGCACACATATCATGAATATAGCACACATATCATGAATATAACAGGCACCATTCTTGGCTAAAGTTGCATATTTACACTAGTTCTTTTCGTTATTCTTTTCTGATGAAGGAACTAGAAGGCTCCAGGACTGAAAAGTGGAATCTAGGTGGAAAAGTTGTGGTTCCTGGATTCATAGATTCACATCTTCACTTGCTTTATGGTGGACTACAGGTTTGTCTAGTCAAAGAGTTTCAGCTTATGGGTTATGCTATCTCATGCTTCATTTTTATATGGTTTTGGCTTATTTTTACCGAAAGGTATCATATCATACTATCAACCTGATGCTTCTCAGTTCTCATGGAGGCTTTCAGTTAGGGTGGAAAGCATTAGTTGTTCGCTACGTCCCTTCAGAACATTGATAGGAAAATCAGCACCTCTTTTCTTGTCATGTCAAATTGTGTCTTTTATTGGTGTGTTTGCTTCTTAGGCATGAATAATCTGATGGCTATAAATTCTAGAAAGGAACCAGGACCTTAAAGCAATGAACGAGGGAGTACAGACTGTAAGTTAACTTTTACAAGGAAGCTTTGAATTTTCTTATGAAGGGAACTAATACGGAAACAAATTAATTGGTGTATGATGCTCTAAGAGCAATTCCTACGGGGAAAATTCTCACATAGAGAAATATGGCTTAGTCAATTTAACTCAATTCTCATTCATGATCTGTTTTCTCCAATTACATAAAACGGTTTATATAACCAGGAGGTTAGCTAGTATTAGGAAACCTAAATAATAAGATATAAACTAGAAAATGATGAAAATATATAAACTAAATCTTAATAAAATATTCTTAATAAAATTTATTCTAAATCTTAATAAAAATATTTAAACTAAAGATATAAACTAAATCTTAGTAAAATATCACTAAATGCCCGTATTTTGCCTATCCTAAGATACGCTTAAAAATAATCTATGAAAATAATTTTAAAAAATACAGAAGATATCTCATATCAAAATATTCTAAGTCTCTAAATCGTTTTACCCATTCTTTACTCCTATCCTGCATCATTCTCCCCCAGTTGGAAAAAACTTATCCTCGATTTTTGACATGAGCAAGAACCAGGAATTGTGAATGAGAAAGAGAGAATTGATTCAACTTCCTTGAAGATGTTATAAATTGCATGTTTCAAAATATTCTCGAGCACGGAGCACCAATAAACATGTGAGTAGTGGATGAATTTCAGTTTTCTGAAAGAGCTTGTTCAGGATTAAGAATCCAACATCATGTTCAACAATTCTTGGGATGATACAAGTATCTTTTGACGACTCTTCTTTGCTGTCTTGAATGTTGGGAAGATCGCCTTAATCAATGTTAGAGTGCTCAGTCACTTTTGCTTGATCATGTGCAACATCTTGAACCGAAGAGTTAATGCAACCAACTAGCAATCTATCAAATAGCAATCTGCTGCTTGGTTCACCTGATCAAAAGAATTGCCCTTGACATCAATTGCCATGTTCAGATCCAAAACTTCTAGTCCTGGGACATACTCTCTTGAAGGCTCATTTAGAAAAGTTTCCCTTTTGATTTCCTCAATGGCAGCTCCCCCTTCATGTGCTTCTAGGTATGCTGGATTTGTCTCTTCCAACTAAGAAATTGATTGTTTCCTGGAGAACCTTTGGGAAGAAACCTTATAATCTTCAACAGAGTGTTGCCAAGGTTTTATCGGAGCTCTAGGGGGTTTGTAGTTCTGTCTTTAGCTAGGAATATACGGCCTACAACCACATATAAACTCACTAGCAAAATAAAGATCCAACTCACAACAATCTTCATAAATTCGGCGCCCTTGAAGCTTTCAAAAGGAGTTCATAGCACCTCTTGGGGAATGAAAATTCACTCGAGCATAAAAATCACGCATTCTCTGAAATTTGGCTATGTTTTCCACATCCCCATAAGGAGAGAAAACTTGATACAGGGCATTCGTTGTAACAGGCCGTGGCTTGTTATGTATGATCACGGAAAGGGCACAATGGTGTTTATCACACCAAGCTGTGGTCGCTATCTTAATTTAAAAAAGCCTGCTTGAGGCACTTTTAGACGTGCCTTGGCGTGAGGCTACCAGGTTAGAGAGGGGATGGAGGTGCGCCTCGAGGATGCAGGGCTATATCTTCCCCCATTTTCTTCTTTTTCTTGGCCTTGTCTTTACCGTTTTTCTTCTTTTCTTTCCTTAGAAGCTAAAAGGTGAGCTACGCACGTACAATAAGTGTACCATGATTATAAGATAACATATCTTAAGGTAGTTTGCAGTGCTAGTAGTTATATACTTGTATTGATGCCTAATCACTTTTCTAATGCATCTATCTAACTTGTTTCTGTAATATATGCTTTGCGAAAATGTGAAAGACTTTTAAAATTTTTTGCATAGAAGTGCGCCTCGCATCTGTGATAGTGTGATGCATGCACCTTCGTCTCGTGCCTTTGGACCTTATGCGCCTCAGTGCTCCTCTCGCCTTTTAAAACTAAGGTCGCTATAGGCTTATCTGAGCAACATCAGACAAATAATCTAGAAAATGGAGCTATGCCATAGTTTACTTTGCTGCCCTAATTTTTTTTTTTTTTTCCATTTTTTGGTTGTCTTATGAAATATGAGAACGAGGATCAAAACGAAGAATTGACAATGGCTTGAATCGAAAGGCTCTGATACCAAATTTGATGTAGGCGCTCTAAGAAAATACCCAATATTTCAATTCCTTCAAGTCTGCCTTTCCTCAATGCACGAGGAGGTTTATATAGGAATCAATACGGTTGAAAAAAGGAATAGAAAATATATCCAAAGATTACGAAAGCTAAAATAGGCTAAG
Organism: Carnegiea gigantea; assembly: GCA_029747015.1. NCBI lineage: Eukaryota > Viridiplantae > Streptophyta > Magnoliopsida > Caryophyllales > Cactaceae > Carnegiea > Carnegiea gigantea. The sequence goes on along the minus strand of JAKOGI010000241.1, from coordinate 403,147 downwards.
AAATAAAATAAGACAGTTATTATTCTAAAAGAGAATCCCTAGATTTCGAAATCTTCTATGCTTCCTAGAATGCACACTGCCATAAAATTGCTTAGGAGATGCTGCATTAGGTTGTTTATGGGTAAGTTTCGTAGTTGGTTCTTCAAGTGGTCTGCAGTCAGTTGAGTCGTAACTGGTTCAGCAGAGTTTGAGCAGGAGTTGAGGTGGCTATGTTGGTGTAATATCAGTAAAAAGGACAAGTTTCTTTCTTTCTTGTTCATTGATTAGAATCTGTATATACATTCTCTGGGGTCTGTATAAGGAATGCAGTTCTGTTGGGGTGTTTGTGGATAGCTTTCATTAGGACTTGGCCCTATTGTGATAATGGCTTGATTAGAATCCGTGGCATCAATCTAGTGGACTTTCAACTTAAGAAGAGTATGCAATTGAAAGAAAGGAAAAGACTGCTATTTCTGCATTAGAGCCGCTTGTGTACAGTATTCGTACATTCTTTCCAGGACTTCAGCGGGGGGTTTGTCTGATCATTTCTCAAAAACGTGCTTTATACTTTAAAATGCAAGCAATAACAGATTGAAACTGCAAGTATGTGTGTGCACATAGGGTTTCTCCCAATGTGCTTTAAGGTGAATAATTGTCGATGTCTTGAGGGATGGGATTATTCACTGCAAGACAACAAGTCAGCATTCACTGGTTGATTATGAAGGTGTCCCTGATCATAGATACTCTTCTCATGCTCTGCAGATGGCACGAGTGGAACTCCATGGTGTCAATACAAAAGAATTATTTATAAGTAAGATTCAGGAGGGGGCCAAAGGTAAATCAAGATCTTGATGCATTTTTATCTTATCAAAGATGAAAGCATTTTATGTGTTTTGTGATTTTAGTTAGCTAGTTAATTGTAGTTTCAGACTTGACAATTACATTTAGATGCCACTGTTTTGTGACACACTGGGAGGAAAATCTGTAGTGGATGGTAAATGCTGATTTCTTGAGGAGTACGCCTTTGAGAAATATAGATTGCTGGGCTACTGGATGGATTGGAGATAGGAAGCTGTATTAGAAATGTCACGTGAATACATCGAAAGGAGGCCAGCTGAATAACCATAGTTGAGAGCCATTGAGCAGGCTTCCCTTGATTGTGTGTGTGTGTGTGTGTGTGTGTTTTTTTTGGGGGGGGGGGGGGGGAGGGGGGTTGATGGTTGAGAGGAGAAATACATTTGGGTTGTGTGACCTCACTGCATAAAGGTGCTGCATGTCTAGCCACCCTGGTCTGCTCCTCTTCCTCAACCCAGACCATATGCCACTGTCCTTGACCTAAGCTGAACTTAAAGGTTTGTTAGGGCCCTGGGAGCTCCACTCTCTGTGAGACGCCTGAGCCCGGTACCCACCCCTCTCTCTCCTTGATGCTTCTCAGCTTCTCCCCCTTTCGAACCAGGCCTCCCTAGCGGAATGGGAGGCCACCAGCATCTAGTGGATGGTGAAACGAGCCCAAGAAAACCTGACAGCACCATTGAACTCCTGTGGCGGACTGAAGCCTCCCCTTTCATTTTCTTTTTTGACCCATGCACTTTCAACCATCCCTCCTTTGGTGTGACGAACCCTGCGTGGATTATCTCAGGATCTGCTGGTAGTAAAAACCGTCGTTAAACTTGCTGTGGTGCTAGGGCTCGTAGAGGAGAGAGATTAGCTGTTGAATGTTATTTGGAGCTGCAGCAGCCACCAGAACAGTTTGTGTGGGCACCAAGGTGGAAATAATTTAGCTGGTTTAGGTGGTGGAAGAGGGGGAGGGATGAGCGAGGAGAATGTGGTGTAGGGGCTCCAGTGGCCGCCCATGATTGATTGTGAATATTTTTTATACACTCCTCTCTCCTTTATTCCTAACATGGCATCCCTTTTTAATTTTTTGACAATCTGGCACAATATTGCTGTCAGATAGATTTCATACAAAATTAGCAAATATACCAAATGTCGAATGCTAATTCTTTAAGTGAAGTGAACGCTTTTTCAGAAGGCAAATTGACCTGTTAGAAAGTTTCTGTATTCGATGTGTCTGAAACAAGGCTAATCTTGTTCTGGCTTCGGCTGTACGCCTTTATTTGATGGAATGTTTCAAATAAAGGAATGGGTGAAACTGAGCCTGTTATAGTCTGGCTTGTGCCAAGATGAACGGGTTATCTAGGGCCCATCTTATCAGGTCTTCTGCTTGAAACTGAAAGACCTTGAGGCCTTTGGACTAGCCAAACGACTATTACAGGCTCAACCATAGATAAGCCCAGCAAACAAACATGTCACAGAGAGCCTTTGTTTTATAAAATTTCCATCATCTACTTCTCCTTCGGACTCAATTTGGTAGAGCAGCTATAACAGAACTGTCTCCAATTACTAAAATCTACCTTTAGTTTTCCATCATTTTCATCCCATGTCAAAGCTGTGGGCGTGGCTGTTTTGCACATAAAAATGTCATAACCTTAATTAGCTCTTAGGTGTCCAGATTTCATTAATTTGGTTATTATGCTGTTTTACTTTAACTAGTTCTATTAATGGAAATTGTTAATATATTTTCTTTGATATAATTCGTTTTATTCTCTTGTAAAATTTTGAATATTAGAGAGTTGTTGCATCAAAATATTGGATAATAGGGCATAGATTAACATGTCTTATAAGTTTTCTGTACTTTTATTTTTATTGCTGTCATGTATGGATAAATGGTACCAATGCACTAAACTTTGTTCTAGTGAAAAACCCGCATGACATCCTGTATGTTATGAATAACTTTGGTATGAAATGCAGATGAAGCTTGGCATGCTCTTGTCTATTATTTTTGTAATCATCAAAGTTGTGCAAATGATTACAGATAAGAAGGAAGGCTCCTGGGTGCTGGGCGGTGGATGGAACAATGACCTCTGGGGAGGAGAATTGCCAATGGCAAATTGGATTGATGATATAACCTCTCATAACCCTGTGAGAAGTCAAGAATTTCTCCATCTTTGTATATATGGTTCTGTTCAATTTATAGTTTCAAATAGCATCTTATCTAATTAAGCAACAGTGTCTTATAGGTCTGGTTATCAAGAATGGATGGTCATATGGGCTTGGCTAATTCACTGGCACTCAAACTGGCTGGAATCACCCGTGACATCGAAGATCCACCTGGTGGTACAATAGTGAGAACACTAGATGGAGGTGAAGTTTCTGTTTTCATTTGATGATCTTTCTCCATATATAATTTACCTGTAAGGGATGCAAGGGCAGAAGTTAAATCAGAAACTCCCACCCTGGTGATGAAAAGGGGAGACAAGTTCCTCTAATGAAAATACGACTGATTAGTGTTCCAACTTCTATACAAATCCTATATTACTGTACCTTCTTTCCTACCATTCAAAGAGCTGATAGGTGCACTTCCAAGTTCACAAATTCTCAATCTCACTTTTAGTAGCACCCCCAGTCCAACTTTTGGTGGGCCAAGGGCCATTATCTCTGGATGATATGGCCTCTAGTATCATAGCATGGTGCTGACTTTTATCCCATGAGTTTTATTTTCAATCTTGGTGAAGCAGCATTCAGTCCTTTTCATTCCTTCTTTCAGAACCTACTGGATTGCTGATTGATGCTGCGAGGCAGCTGATTCTTCTCAGTATTCCTGAGGACTCCGTCGATGAAAGAAGGGAAGCATTATTAAGGGCCAGTAATTATGCTTTGACAAAAGGAGTAACAACAGTAGTTGATGTGGGAAGATATGTTCCTGGTTCTTCAGTAGAATTATCGTGGGAAGATTTTACAGGTTTGGGAGTATCAAAATTTTGTTATCTATGTGCATTTTCTAAACTCTATATGAAGTATTAATTGTCTGTGTTCTATCTTAGAAATACTATGTATCCATTGATGACGTAATATAAGTTGTCACTTGTCAGATGTTGCCTCACTAATCACTAAATGACTCTTTCTGAGTTCCTAGGTAAGCATTACAAATTGCTGCACTGATCACCTGGAATTTTCTTTATCCAACGGGCAAGTCATTAATTGAAGTTCTGCCTAGCATAGAAAAGTCTTGTTTATAGTTTCTTCTCCTAGCATAATTTCATTTGTTGAACTGATTAGGTGCTAGAGTACGCTTATGGTTTCAACATCTATTCTTCATATAGGACTTCCGTGAATGCCAAATCATTTACTTTGTGTTTTTTCTTTCTTCACATTTATCTGCAGATGTCTATGGTTGGGCAAATTCCTCTGGGAATATGAACATTAGAGTTTGTCTTTTTTTTCCAATGGAAACTTCGGCACGTTTGTATGTATGTGCAGTATTTTTATTTTATTTTATTTGTTATTCATTTGTTTGACTGGCCTAAATATTCCCTTTGTAGAGTTGGGTATTCTAATCTGCTGATGTGACATGTCTTGCTTAATGCAGGATCTTGTGCGAAGGACAGGTCGTGTCATTAGCCAATGGCTCTACCTGGGTGGTGTCAAAGCCTTTCTGGATGGATCACTAGGCTCAAATAGTGCCCTGTTTTATGAGGTAGGTATAAAACTAGGTGCGACTAATATCCACATATTTTGTCAAATTCTGAGAATCTGGATCAGAATTTGATGAACTTCTATCATCATTTGATATCAACACGTTCACAGCATTGCAAGAACAGGAGATTGAATGAGGAGAAAAGAGATATTCATTATGATGATTTTGGTAAAATCTGTACAAGCAAGAGGATCCTCCTCTATATATACACTAGTGAAAAAATATAGAAAATATCTAGCCTCCTTAACTAACCAACAGTCTGTTTGTAACTCACTTGCCAGCTCAGCCTAACTAATTTCAATGTTAGTTATTTGTTGTTGTTGCCTGCTACTGTGAGGGTCTCCAACACACCCCCCTCAAGCTGGGGATGTTGAGGCAACATACCAAGCTTGTGTAATAAAGTCCAATGCTGCTGGGAAGGCAATATCTTAGTAAGAACATCAGCTAGTTGGGATTGTATAGGAAGATAACTCAACTGAAGCAATCCTTCCATCACTTTGTCTCTTGTAAAATGACAATCAATGTCTATGTGTTATGTGTGTTCATGGAAAAGTGCGTTGCGAGCTATATGTAATGCAGACTAATTATCACAATGTAAAGTGACAGGTTTGAGATTAGACACACCCTGCTCTTGAATTAATTTAAGCAACCAAGTGATCTCAGCTCTGCAGCTGCAGCTTGTGCCATGGCCCTATATTCAGCCTCTGCTGATGATCTGGCCACTGTGGTTTGTTTCTTTGATTTCCAACTGATAGGGGATTTGCCAAAAAGGATCACGTAACCTGTGACTGATCTTCTGCTCATGGGACAAGATGCCCAGTCTGAGTCAGAGTATGCAGTCAAATGAATTGAATCATCACCTCTGAGTAGAATTCCCTGTCCTGATGTACCTGAAATGTATTTGAGTAAATGATCCAATGCTGCCATGTGGGATGAAGGGGGATGTTGCATAAATTGGCTTAAAGTTTTGACACCAAAGGAGATATCTGGTCTTGTATTAGACAGAAAATTTAGTTTGCCAATGAGAGTCCTGTAGATAGTAGGATCTGCTAGAGGCACTCCAACAGCAGCTGTAAGTTTGTAATTGAGAGGAAGAGGTGTAACAACTTGTTTAGCATGTAGATGGCCAGAGTCCTTTAGTAGCTCCTAAGTAAAATTCCTTTGTGTGAGGCTTACACCATCATGATGATGGGATACTTCAAATCCCAAGAAGTAATGTAACAAGCCCAAATACTTTATGCCAAATGCTGAGTGTAGACTGTGTTTGAGGGCCTGAATTTCTTTGGGGTTGGACCCAGTTAGCATAATATCATCAACATAAACAGTAGCAATGGTGATATTCTGATTTGATGTTTTAATAAAGAGGCTGTAGTCATTCAATTTTGGGCTGAGCATAGCCTTGGCTCTTAAGAAACTCAGCTCGTTTTGAGTGCCATTGTCTGGATGCCTGCATGAGGCTATACAAGGACTTTTGCAGTCTGCATACTTTATTATGAGGATTAGGCATCCTTTCAAGCATCTTCATATAGACTTTTTCATTCAAATCTGCATGCAAGAAAGCATTATTTACATCCAGTTGGTAAAGAGACCATTTTCTGGCAGCTGCGACTGCCTGATTGTGGACATTTTGACCACTGGAGAAAAGGTTTCTGTATAGTCAATGCCCTCTCTTTGTGTATTGCCCTTAATAACCAACCTTGCTTTGTATCTTTCCCATGAACCATCTGCCTTCAATTTTACTTTGTACACCCACTTTGAACTAATGGCTCTTTTTCCAGGAGGTAAATCAACCTCAATCCGAGTATTATTAGCTTGCAGAGCATCAATTTCAGCTTGCATTGCTTGTAACCACTGAGGAGAAGCAGCAGCTTCTTTATATGTAGCTGGTTCATGTAAGTGATCAAGATGAGTAATTTGCTGTTGTTGTGAAGAAGTAAGAGCAGAGAATTTAACTAAATTGCACCAATTTTCTGTAGTAGAAGACTGAGACTGAGGTTGAGATGGACATAGATAGTCTTGAAGGTATGTTGGAGGTCTAGAGACTCTTGTAGACCTTCTGGGCTATTGTGGAGGCTGAAGTGGGACTGAAGAAGTAGAAGGCTGTAATGAAGGGATAGGAGAAGAAGAAGGAGAGGGAGAAGGAATTGATATCTCTCCAGTCTGAGATGTAGAGATGTGGTCTATTAGAATAGGATGCAGTGGTGTAGAAGATGTAGTAGATGGATAATCAGTGGTATCTATAGAAAGAAAAAGGCTATTGGGTAGTACTGTGTCAGAGGAGGACTGAATGTGTTGATATGGGAAGTAATGCTCATCAAAAATCAGATCTCTGCTGTAATGGATTTTCTTGGTTACCAGATTGTATACTTTATAAGCTTTCTTGAGCAATGGGATATCCCAAAAATATGCATGGATGTGCTCTTGGTTCAAACTTAGCCTGCCCTTGTTTCAATGTGGACATGAAATAGAGGCAACCACAATTCCTCAGGTGATCATATGTAGGCTCAGCATTAAACAACTCATATGGAGTCTTAAAACCAATAACAGAATTTGGTAGTCTATTAACCAAATATGTGGCTGTCAAAATAGAATCTCCCCAAAACTGAGTTAGAACTTGAGACTGAAACATCAATGCCCTGCCAATTTCCAAGAGTTGCTTATGCTTCCTCTCAACTATTCCATTTTGTTGATGGGTATCCACACAAGAAGTTTGGTGTATAATGCCCTTTGTCTTATAGAAAGCCATAGCATGGTTATCACCAAACTCTCGACCATTATCTGACTTGATAACCTTCACTGAACTTTGAAATTGAGTTCTAACATAAGCAATAAAAGATTCCAACATGGAAAATGCATTACTTTTATTTGACATTAAGAATATCCAAGTTGCTCTGGAACAGTCATCAACAATGGATAAAAACAGCTTGTAACCATCATAGGTAGGTATCCTGTATGGACCCATATATCTACATGTAAGAGTTCCAAAGCCTTGGTAGCTCTACTGGTGCTCAAAGGAAAAGAAAATCTGTGTTGTTTTGTTTGTGGAAATATGCTGCAAATGGTAGAAGGACCTTCGCAAGATATTGCTGGAATGTGTGCCATGTGTTGAGATGAAGGATGTCCTAGCCGCAATGCCATAGTTCTGAGATTGATAGGGAAGTAGCATTACAAGCTTCTTGATGCTGTGAAAGAGTCTTGAGGGAGGAAGATGGGTTTACTAGCCAAAGGCCTCCACTTTTCTTACCAAGAAGCAGCCTCGGGCTCTTCAAATGGGCCTGTATATAACCAGAATCAGGGGTGAATACTGCATTAGAAGACATGAGCTTAGCCTTCTTGCTTGCTGAAAGGAGGTTGAACTGAAAATCTAGGACATGTAGTACATCTGGTAATATAATTTGATCATTCAGAACAATAGTCCCAACATGTTTGATCTGAGCTTTTCTTCCATTAGGCATTGCAATGAAGCAATCCTGCCTTACAGGTTTGTAAGAGGTAAATAACTGCAATTGTGGAGTAATGTGGTCTGTGGCCCCACTATCAATAATCCAACTCAACCGTGGTTGGGAACTGAGTAAACAAAAAGACTTACCAGCTAAGAAACCAGCATGTTGAGCAGGTACATTTGGTGAAAGTTCCAAATTCTGCCTGTTAAGCAATGCTAAAACCTATGCTGGCCTGAAGACTGATTTGGATCTGATTCATTATATGTTGAATCTGAATCTGCTTGTTGAACTGAAGCTGCTACTCTTTTTCCTTTATCAGTCTGCCCTCTCATTCTTTGCGATTTATAGCACTTATCAATAGTGTGCCCCAGCCTTTTACAATAATTGCACCATACACTAGTTCTTCTACTACCAGAAGCATTATGATATGCCCGAGAATAATGTGAAAACCCTTGAAATCCATGTTGACTATGAGGAGTGTTGTTCAAGGTTTTGTTGTATGAGGGTTGTGGCTTCTGTTGAGACAGAAATGCTGTAGAATCCATCTCAATTTGATGAGGAGTTGCAGCATTTCTTATTTCCTTCTGTTGCTCTTCTTGTAAAACCATGCTTGATGCTTGACTCCCAGTGGGCAGTGGGTTCAACATTAGTATATTACTTCTCACCACTTGATAACTATCATTTAAACCCATCAAGAATTGCATTAGCTGTTGTCTTTCTATAAGTTTCACAGCAGAACCTCTTGATTCACAAGAACATGGAGCAACCAAAACAACATATTCATCCCACAGCTGTTTGCATTTAGTAAAAATATGCAGTGACAGACAAATTTCCCTGAGACAAGTTTCCTTTTGTAGCTGATACATCTTGGTCCCTTGATTGTAGCTAAATCTCTGTGACAAATCTTTCCAGATTTGAGCAGCTGTTGGTGTATATATGATGCTAGCAGCAATTTCTTTGTCAACAGAATGCAATAGCCAAGAAATCACCATACTATTGCATCTTTCCCAAAGTGGCAAAAGAGGTGATGTACCATCAGGTTTAGCATAATCTCCAGTTACAAACGACATTTTATTCTTGGCACTGAGAGAGACTTCGCACGATCTCTTCCATTGACAATAGTTGTTGCCAGATAGAGGCTCATTAGTCAGACTACAACTAGGATTATCAGAATGATGCAGATACAAAACATGGCCAGGATCAAGTGAGTGATTATTCAGTGGCACTCGATATAATGCCTGATTTTGATTTTGATTTTCTACTGAATTTTGAGTCATTTTCACGATTCTTCAATGAAGACACAGTTTCAATGATCAAATAAATTCAAGAAGACAACTGCTCAAAGATCTAGACGTTTCAGAACACAAAGATTCGTATAGAACTGTATCAAGAAGATATTGCTACTTCGAGAAACAAAGGATTAAAGCAATCTGCAGCTGTTTAATCAAGAAACTCGAAGATTGAAAGATTGAAAGAAGGAAAAGAAAAGAGATTACTGAGATTCAATCCTGTGAGAAATGTAACTGCACAATAGATTGATTGTAGGCTCTGATACCATGTCAGAGAATCTGGATCAGAATTTGATGAACTTCTATCATCATTTGATATCAACACATTCACAGCATAGCAAGAACAGGAGATTGAATGAGGAGAAAAGAGATATTCATTATGAGGATTTTGGTAAATCTGTACAAGCAAGAGGATCCTCCTCTATATATACACTAGTGAAAAATATAGAAAATATCTAGCCTCCTTAAGTAACCAACAGTCTGTTTGTAACTAACTTGCTAGCTCAGCCTAACTAATTTCAATGTTAGTTATTTGTTGTTGTTGCCTGCTGCTGTGAGGGTCTCCAACATATTTATACAAATTGGCTAGTTTTGACTTTAGTGCCAGGCATTGATTTTAATGATCTAGGTGAAGTGAAGGAATTAAATTTCATTATGAAAAAGGAGTTGGGTAGTCTGACATGTTGAGATCAAGTGATGCTATGTGTGACAAAGTATCAAATCCCAAACGTGCCGTGGAATGATGTATTAATTTGTATGGCATCTCCTATTCATGATGTGTGGAATGTGGAAGCTCGAGCAAATGAAAATGCCATCAGTTAGGATTCTTTAGGTCTCTATTTGTTTGTAACTATATTGTTTTCCATTATTGACGCTTTCTGGTTTTCTGAGATTCCGTCCTTGAGCCAAACTCGAATGTTTCTATAAATCCTTTTCACAACTGATTTTTGTGTTTGTATGCTTATTCTTAACTCCAAAGGTAGCTCGTTGATTATCTCAATTTCTTTATGCAGCCTTATGCCGATGATCCTGAGAACTACGGGCTTCAAGTGACAGACCTTCAGAGCCTAACCAATATGACTGTACTTTCTGATAAATCTGGGCTTCAGGTGGGCCATTGTCATTGCATTTATTCTTCACTTTCAAACATGTAACTGGATGAACAAGACTAGAAGCGTTTTGTTTCAGGTTGCTATTCATGCTATTGGTGACAGGGCTAATGACTTGATTTTGGATATGTATGAATCAGTTGCTTCTGCCAACGGAGAAAGAGACAGAAGATTTAGGGTAAGAACTTCTGACCATCAACCAATAAGCAGCTGCATCCTTGATGAGCAACGTTAATTTTTGTGCTAGCATGTGTGCATCTGAATTTTCAGTTTCATTTATCTCTGTCTTCGGCAATTGTAGATTGAGCATGCCCAGCATCTGGCTCCTGGTTCAGCTGCTCGATTTGGCAAACAAGGGGTTATTGCTTCTGTCCAGGTTGGTGAAGCTTCATTTGCAAGAGTTGCTATGGTATCATTTACTAGGAAGGTGTTGCTGATGTCAATTATCTCATTATGGTCTGATTTTTGGTCTAGTAGTATGCCTCGGAAGTTGTGTTTGACCCACAAAATTTTCTAGTTAACGTATCACCCATTTCTCCCTGATTATACCCTTGGCTACCAATCACCTACATGATAAATTCTTTGGGAAATGATGCTCAAGTCTTAACTGATTAGAAGCAGCAGTTGTTGGCTGTGTAACCTGCTCTTATCTTTTAAAATCTGATTCACATTAGAGTAAGAAACTATTAAGTTTGAAGGATATGGTTGGACCTTCTCGTTAAGATAGTGGTGATTTTGTGTTTCTCAATGATATCTATTGTAAAATTTTTGGCAGCCTGAGCACTTGCTTGAAGATGCTGATTCTGCAGCAAAGAAACTGGGGAAGGAGCGAGCTCAAACTGGATCTTATCTCTTTCATTCTCTTCTAGCAAGTGGTGCAACGGTAGCTTTTGGTTCTGATTGGCCTGTGAGAACTTTACCTCTTGATACTTAAGCAAGTTTTAGCTCAATTCCAAATATTAATGTCCTCATACCTCTGATTATGTTTTAGGTGGCAGATATTGATCCCTTGAACAACATAAGGGCGGCCATGAAAAGAATTCCTGCCGGGTGGAAAGCTTCATGGATTCCATCAGAATGTCTATCAATAAATGCTGCACTGGATGCGTAAGGGTCATTAATTTGTCTCGACATTTTCTTGATTCTCTGCATTCGTTGCCTATTTATGAACCCAAAATGTAGCTAGCACATCTCATGGCTCCTTTATATAATATTTAGGGTGTAACCTGGCAAATCCCTTCTTTATCTGATGACCTTATTCAAACGGACTCGCATAAGGCAACCTGATTTTGACACCTGAACTCAAATTGACATGACATCCTCTACCAAGTTGCTTGATTAGAAATTTGCTTTACTGAAATCGATTGCATTTTCTTATCAAATTTATCGGACAAATTACTGCACAGAGAAAGATCCCTGAATCAAATTTGACTGGAATATTCCAGCCACCCTTCTGATCTCATCCAACATCAGCCTGACATGAAAGCAGGCCAAACTGTCCGTCTACTAGGTTCAGTTACGGTTAACAAGAAAATGATATGATAAACAAGCAGTAACCCACTATGGTCTAGCACCCCCCCCCCGACCCAAAAAAAAGGCAAGTTGTTCTAATTGTTTTGCTAACAGAATAAAAACTGAAAACGAAAACGAAAACCATGACGAGGAATTGCAGTGTGATGTAACCTAGATATGTAACAAACTAAGAGTCATGGTTTTCGATTTTCATGGTCTAAAATCTAAATCCATAGTCACATCAATCTCGTTCTCCATCTCAGTTCCTTCCTTTGCTTGGCTTGGTATTATTTATGTTTCAGGCACACCATTTCAGCTGCTCATGCAGCTTTTCTTGAAAAAGATCTCGGATCATTATCTCCGGGAAAACTGGCAGATTTTGTTGTGCTGTCCACCAGTTCATGGCAGAAATTCACAGAAGAAGCATCAGCTTCTATTGAGGCAACGTACGTTGGTGGGGTTAAAGCTTACCCTACCAAGGATGTGATGTAGAAGGATTTTGAAAGAAGAAAAACAGCTTCCGATATATGTTTCCTGATCTGAATATTGTCTCTCTGAAGCATGAATCAGAGAGTCCGGTTTTGGGTGGTTTAGGCATGTTAGACAGATGCAGCTCTTCGTGAGAGTGGGATTTGCTTGTACCATATTGTAGCATAGCATATTCACATTTAGAACCACTTCTGCTATTTACTTATTTCCTTGTAATAATTATTTAATGAATTAGTTATTAATATGAAACAACCCCCCCCCCCAAAAAATAATTGTTTGAGGTAATATATGTTGGCTAAATTTTTTTCGTCTGTTTCTATGAAGTTTTAGGTGTAAGTTGTAGGAATACTATAAGTTTTGAAGGTTAGCTGAAAGTGTAGATCTCCACAAAATTTTCAATTTTTCTTCAAGTTTCATGCCTTGTTTTAGGAGTTTAAAACTTCTAGTTATAATTCTCAGTATTCCTCGGCGTGTCATAACATTTCTTGTTTGAAATTTGTGACATGTCATGAAGATTTCAACTTTCGCTTTTGTATAAGACTAGTAGGGGTGAGCCCGTGCAAGGCACAGGCAAGACTTTATATAATTTTAGGCCCTGCTTTTTTTGTTGGTAAATCTCAAATTACTTATTTCAGTTTACTTCAATCTATTTTGTGAACTTCGATTAAAAAAATTACTAATTTCAATTAATTTCAACTAATTTCAACCAACTTCAATCAACTTCAACTTATTTCAATCCACTATTTTAATCAATTTTTACTCATCATATAAAAATATATCAACCCACTTCAATATATTTCAACTCATTTTAACCCATTTCAACAAAAAAATATTCACTTCAACTCACTTCAACCAATTTCACCTATTTTTTAACCCCTATTTTCTAACGAAAAGTACAACCTTTAAGAGTTAAATTCAATAATATTCTGTCTAATTTAAATTACGTTATAATGTTTGTAAAGAAAATTTGGTAAATAAATAATGATTTACAGCAAAATGTAAATACATAATTAGATAAATATTTAAAACTTACTTATGAGCGTTATTTTACTTTTTATATGTTATAATCAAATTGAATCCAAAGACTGAAAGATCAGGTTTTTTTAAAGAAAGAGGATAGCCTACTAGTCATGTTTTAAGAGTTACTAGCTTTTGTGCGTTGCACGAATGATTTTACTCTTTAAGTACTAGCTACAAACTTTTTTAATGTATATCTTAATGTTGAATCTGCAATGTACTAATTTTAATAAGTCGATAGTAATATTATTTCTATCAGCATATTCGATATGAAGATGTCTCTAATAACAATATAAATATAAAATATTTGACAAAACATTTAATTTTACAAATTATGATGACAATTCATGTTCTTTTTTAATAGAAAAATCCTATTCATTGTTAAAGATGAAATATTATAGTGATACTACTGTATTTATCTTAGTCGAAAATATCTTTTTAATTTTAGATATTTTTTTTCTTTTAAAAAACATGTTGCATAATAGATTTGTCTAGCAACCCAATCTTTCTCTTTCCTTCACCCAGTTTTGTTTAATGAAAACTTATAAAATGGGATAGACATAATATATCTCCATATTTTTCTAAAAAACTAAATAAATCTCCAAAATTTTTAAAATAATTCAGTGCATGACTTCTCCATAATGCAAGATACTACTAATTATTGCATGTATGTACTGGATTCAAAAAGTAAAATCCCACAAAATACATTATAAGCAAAGGGCATATGAAGAATACGAAAAGAAATATAAAATTTTATTTGCTAACGCCTTTACGGTTAATGGCCACATGTTTTAATAAGTCAGCATTACTTAATTGTTTCTCTTGTATCTCAACGACACTCATTCCAATAAAAGTATAATCCAATTCAACATAAGCATAGTCCAACTTTGTAATATGCATGTCGTCATTGTTATTATGCAATGTACATGTCTCCTCTTCTATTGAAAGTAATTCATACTAATTGAACAACGACTTCAAGGTGCAAAATCCAAACAACTCCAACTTTAATGGCCCTGTGCTGATAGACTTTTTAGATTGCTTAGCATATCTGTATCGAAGGAGTTGCCAATCTAGAAAAATTAACCATTTTTATTATTAGTATAATTCTCGAACATTAATTAGTATTAGTCATGCGCATAGAATTTTTCTTTTCACATTATATGGCTAATGCGAGAAGCATATTGCTTATATATATCCCAAAGATGCGATTTTCTTGAGCTCATGTGGCGAATAAGTTTAGCTTATTAGTGGGGCAGATTAATAATCACCTATTGCCTATTTTGCTGTTTAGTGTTTAGAGCTCTCCGTCCTTTCATTAGTAGTTGTAGTTTTGCCTTTTAGGCTTTTAGCAGTTTTTTTTTTTTTTTGGGATACCTAGTGGTATTTTTATGGGATTTTCCCAACTAATAATCGAAAAAAAAAGTGCGATTTTCTTTGCATTCTTAAATTTTTCTCATTCGACAATATCATTTTGATTCTTCTCTTCTTGAAGTCAAGCCAATACCTTTTCAATATCTTAAAACTCTTACATTGATACTCCAATTATCCTTTCATTGCTCAATGAGTCTAGATATGAATAATACTCCTTAGCCGAACGATGATACTTGTTAGAATTCATTTTTCCAACCTATTCTAATTTATAGAATTTCATGATATATGACATCATACACTAATGAATGCACTATATGTTTATAACAATTATAGTAGTACATAATGCCAAAGATATTAAAATATTCTTATTCGGAGTATTCCAATAGACATGATGAATATCTTTTATTTTAGTATAGTTAATAAATATGATTAAGAAGATATTTTACTTTGCTTAGATTATCCTAAATGAATTAGTTTTAATAAAATAAACAACTAACTATTCATCTTAAAATAAAAGCTATTAATTCAATATCTAGAATTAAGTTTGACAAAAAACATAGATGTCAATAATTTGGATGTCGTTCAAGCACATAATCCAATTGGAACGTTCATTTCTTTTTCATTAATTTATCTTCATAACGTTGTATGAAAATTGGTTGAACAAGATGTGGGCCCTTTCCATTATAATACAAACATCTTTTTGCAAATAATTCGATCCAAAAAAAAAAAAAAATTACAAATAATGAACATAGTGGCTAGCTGCTTTTTTCTTTTTTTTTTTTTGATCAAGTAGTGGTTAATTGCTTTGTCAAATAATCTATACAAAACCTAACGTATGTAGTGTTAACTATAATTAACTCTAGTAAACTGCTTAAGTTTATTTGTATTTATTTATATGCCTAATAAATTTAGTTAATAAATCAAAATATTTAACATAAGGATTGGACTACAACATTTGAAAGGGCACTTAATTGTATAAGTATAAGCGTGTTGTGTACTTATGGCTCCCAATTTGAATTAAATTTGATTATTTATAGTTATGGTTACAAAATTTAATTTAATTTAATTAACATTCCTTTCGAGAATATCGACCCTACATGGCAAAAACAAATCATATGTGGCATCCTATTTGGCTATCATATGTATCACGCATACATGAATTGTATCCAACTTTATATATATACTAGGGTTATACCCTTACGATGTAAGGGTGTGAGTTAAATAATTTTTTAATATATTATTAAGAGAATAAATTTTTTATTAAAAAAACATAAATTGATGTATCATATTATTTTGTTGATGTAAAAGTAAAGCAAGTCTTTTTTAGTTTTTTTCCTACTAATAACATACCTTTTTATTCTTAATTAATATCTAACTCACATTTTTTGTTGTATTTGTATAATTAAATCATATATATTTTATAATTAAATTTCATTATTAAATAATAGGAAGGTATGTGAGAAGCTACCTTGTTAAATAGAATTAATATTGTATTAAATTTACATTCATCCCCATAGCCTCTTTTTTATTTTAAATCTCATGTAGCATCCTATGTTGCATTAAAATATCTCACATGACTATTCATTCATATGTGGCATCCTACATAGCAAGTTTACGTGTCGCTCATACATGAGTTCAATCCAACTTTTATATATATATATATATATATATATATATATATATATATATATATATATATATATATATATATATATATATATATATGATAGTACACTTTCATTTGTCCATATAGTTACTATTTATATTAAAATTTGCTATCGGCAATGATTTATTAATATTCAATTGAAGATGTTAGTTAAACTATCAAAGGGGACGAATGAATCATTAGTTTAACAATATTTAAAGTTAAAAAGATTGTTAATTATTCTTTTTAATTTGTCATATCACTCTTCGACATAAAATGCACTGTTGTTCAATAATTTTACATATTACCCATCTTTTAGTTAGTTTGTAATTTTGTCACAAGTATGTATTTTTAATGTTTAATAATTCATCATTTTTTTTATTGATTTTGTCAAAATTTAAACACACATGTTCATGTGCAACTATTTGAATATGTGTGTTTTATTAGCTAGAAGAACAAAAAGAAATAAAATAAAGCTAGCGAACAAAAGCAAGACATAATCTCAGTCAAAAACGCTAGCGCCTTGTGATAGATTAGCATAAAAATGAGTTCATATTTGGATCAATAAGAGGAAGAATTCACCCGCGCACAGGGTAACTTTAGATGAATTAATTAATAGAAAAACTTGTTGGTAATGGTATGAAGTTTTTACTAAAAATTATATCTGTTTTCGCATTGTTTCCCGAACTAGTCGAAATTTGAGGTGTTTGCCAAATTAAGGAGGAAAATGATTTTTTCATTTTACTTTGTTTGGTAAAAAATGAAATGGAAAATCATTTTCAACCCTCATGAGAATGAAAATGTTTTCCCGTGCAATGGGCCGTAAAACAATTTTTCAGGGCTCGAAGAAAGCAACTCTGCTTCTGGTTCTCTCTCTTCGAAAGCCTCACGCTGGTTCTCTGTCTTCGATAATCTCTCTCCCTCTCCCTCTCTCTCTCTCTCTCTCTCCCCCCTCAAGCACTCTCGCCATTGTTGGAAGCAAGTTGAAGCATTCTCGCCGCTGTATTCGACTCTCAGTCCAAGTGTTGCTTCAGATTCAATTTTCCAGGTAGTTTGTTACTCGCCATTGTTTGACTCTCCCTTTAAATCCCTAACTCAATTTTTGATTAGGGTTTTGTCATCTGATTGTTGAAGGGTAGTCTGTTTCATCTTGCCATTGCTAGAAGCCAATTGAAGGAGGAGTCTTGACATTCTCGTTCCTTTTCGTGTTTTACTTTGTGAGTTTCATCTCTCCTTTAAACTTTGAATTACCTAGATTATTGTGAAGAAAGAAGAGAGTTCCCATTTTGGTTGTTTGTGTAGTGTGTCTGAAGTTCTAATTGAACAATTGCTTCCTCTTTAATGGTTTTTCTTTGTTGTTGGGACTGAAGTTCTAATTGAACAATTGCTTCTTCTGTGTAGCATGTTAAATTTTGCTTGAATTTGGAAGTTTTGGCAGTCTTATGATTGTCATTAGATGGAGCTGGTTTGGGTGTACCTTTGAGGTGGTTGCTTTGAGGGAGGCAATAATTTGTGGAAGGATTGTTAAAGAGCCCGAAACACCATCCTTTTGCTATAGGAGCCTATTCATGTCTGCTGTTTTTTGAGAGAGTTGCTGCTTGCTGCTGTGTTTCAGTTGAAAATTTTGCTGAAAATTTTGCTTGAATTTGAAATTCATGTCTGCTGTGTGTTGTCTGTTCATGACACTAGGCCTATTCATGTCCGCCATTTCCTATTGTTTACTGTTTGCTGCTGTTTTCTGTTGTTTGTTTGTTGCTGTTGTCATTGGATATACATGCCAAGCTTGCTTTACTTTCTTTGGTAGTAATCTCAACATTGATGTATCCCTTTTTCCTATTACCTAGATGTTCAATGATTTAAATGAGGAAGAAACTATGGTCATTGGTGCTACCACTTCCCTTTTAGGAGCTACAGCAGCCTTGCTTAGGAACCATAATAATAGAGACATCGATAATGAAACTAGGATTCCTCAAATCTCGCGTCAGCCTTTTGTCAATAGAGATGTCGATCGGGAGAATTATATCAATAGTGTTTTGTATTGTGACGATACTCATTGCCTTAATCAGATTCGAATGAGACCTGGTCCTTTTTTTGAATTGTGTGAGATGCTTGAAAGGAGGGCACTTCTTGTAAACACGAAGCATATAAGTGTGAGAGAGCAAGTTCTAATGTTTCTTCACTTAATAGGTCACAATGTGAGGTTTAAGGCGATTGGAGGAAGATCTTTTTGATCTACTTGGATAATTCATAACTATTTTCACATAGTTCTAGGAGTCATCTTAAAATTATATCCTGATTTCGTGCACCCACCTAGCTCTTCAACCCCTTCCAAAATCGTGAACAATTCTAGATTTTATCCATGGTTTGAGGATTGCATTGGAGCTTTAGATGGAACTCATGTGAGGGCATCTGTTCCAATTGAAGATCAAGATAGGTATAGGAATAGAAAAGGCACTTTATCCCAAAATGTCTTGGCCTCCATATCCTTTGACGATCTCAAATTCATATATGTGTTAACTGATTGGGAAGGATCAGCTCATGATTCTAGAGTTTTAAATGATGCATTATCAAGAGGATTTGGTGCTCCGGAATGTATGGTTTAGAAATTCGTTGTGTTTCGTAGAGTTTTCCCTTATTCGATTATAGTGCATAGGATCTTAATGAAAATGTTAAATTTTTGTAGGAAAATATTTTTTGCTAGATTCCGGTTATGTTCTTCGAAAAGGCTTCCTCCGCCCATATAAGAAAGTTCGTTATCATCTCAAAGAGTTCGATGAGAGCTCCCCACCAATGAATGCTAAGGAATTGTTCAATTTACGACATTCTTTCTTGAGAATTGGCGTAGAAAGAGCATTTAGGGTGCTCAAAAAGCGATTTCGTGTGTTGGATGCGGAGCCATTTTGAGAATTCGATATTCAAGTAAAGGTTGTTCTTGTGTATTGTGTGTTACACAACTTTTTTAGAGGCGTTGATCCAAATGACCATATCATGAGAGAGGTGGATCGGGGGTTCTCATATGATATTCAGAGACCATTACTGTCGCGAAGAGAAGAGCGAGAAGAAAATCTAGCATGGAAAACAAAGAGGGATGCTATAGCAAATGCTATGTGGCAAGATTATGAAGCTCGGAGAGCTTTGTAGTGAGTTTGCTATGAGTTTGTTGTTAGGTTGCTGTGAACAAGCTAGTTTCTTCCACTATTTTTTTCCCTTTATATTCTACTGAGCACCAGTTGCAGTCATAGCTCTGTTGTATTAGCCCAAGATAGAGAAGCATTAGTGTAGGTGCTGTGAACATGCTATTAGCTAGAGACAGAGATGTATTCTGCTCAGTTTTTGTATTATGTACCAAAATTGGCTGCTTTAGTTTTATGCTCAGTTTAAAAGCTTGTTGCTATTTGCACAACTTTTTTAAAAGCTTGTATTCTACTCAGTTTTCTTATTACAGCATGGACAAAGGGAAAATGAAAGAAGTTAGCGAGGATAAGAAAACTCAATTCGGTTGGTCCAGGCCAATGTTGAAAGAACTACCGAAGTTTTTGGCCGATGAGGTTAAAAAGGGGAATCGACCGAACAACACTTTCAAGTCTAGTTCTTTTGTTGCTGCAGCGGATATGATATCAAAGAAGTTCAATGTTAAATGTCTATCGGATCACGTTGACAATCATCTAAGAACCGTGAAAACTGCTTGGGGCATCATAGCAAAACTTCGAAGCCAATCTGGCTGATATGAGGATGATTCGCATGTCTCCCGATGTGTACAACACCTCTGGTGAGGTATGTTCTGCTGCTGCTCTGCTGTTGTTTTCTTCCTGTTGAATCTGGCTGTGGCTGCTATTGAATCTGGTTGTGATTTGTAAACTGGTTGCTGCCTTAGTGAACTACTGTTGCTCTGCTGAAATGGTGGTGGGGTACAATTGCACCTGTTTTTATTCATTTGTTTTTCAGGATATACAATTTTACTTTTTGGTTAAAGCTGTGAGAGATCCTTTTTTGGGTGTCTAAATGTGTTGTTTTCTTCTTTTTTTTTTATTTTGGCTTTTTTTGGTGGGTATTCCCTGTAACATTGATAGCTAGATGAGCAGCCCAGCTAACTCACCATAAATAAGCTTGGCTGGGTTAGTGTGTTTCTGAAAGACTAAAACAGCTTGCCTCAGCTTACCACCGACTTGCTGCAGCATGGCTTAATGGGTCTTTCCCTGAAATACATGCTGCTCTGCTGAAATGGTGGTGGGTATTTCCTGAAATAGATGCTGTGGATTGGATTGCCTAATTCATCATGAGCTGAGTTGTTGTTCATGTTTTCTATTGTCTGCATCAGATAAATGTCCATGTTTTCTGTTGTATGAGTCATTTTGTTGTTTGCATCAGATAATTGTTCATGTTTCTTTTAACAAGAAAATTGATTTTAACAGGTGTTGTTTCTTTTAGTTGTTGTTTCTTTTAACAAGAACATCAGATTAGTTGTTGTTTCTTTTAACAGATGAATCCAACTCATGAGAAGTATCTTAACAAGAAAATTGATATGTATGATGAAATGACCATTGTGGTTGGAAAGGATGTCGCTGGAGGAAGTGGTGCAAAGTCATTTCATGATGTTGAGATACAGTCATTCAGAGTTACGAATCTGGAAGAAAAAGGTGATGGTGATGATGAGTTCGTGAAAGAAAATGATAAACAATCAACTTCAAGTGCGCTATTAGAATCAAGAAAAAGTCGAAAGAGAGTCCGTGACGACGATTTGGAACTTCAAAATATTTCCATCCAAATGGCAGAAGTCGCTATGGTTCTACAAAAGATATCTAAATCCAATCTCGACGTCGACCTTCTTTATCAAGAAGTGATGAAAACCGAAAGGTTTGAAGAAGACTTTTTGGATAGCACTTTCGATCACCTAGTAGATCGTGAAAACCTTGTAAAGGGCTTTTTAGCGAAGAGCGACAAATTGAGAAGGATTTGGCTTGAAAAATTTAAGGAGAGCAATTGAATGAAGTGATGTTTCTCTCTTCTTTTTTCTTGGGTCTCCCCTTTTTTGGCTAAGGAGGACAAACCGTTGAGAATTATGATTTTGTAAGCACTGTTTGACGACTTTGTAAGCACTACTTGATGACTAAATTGACTGTTTATCTATTAGCTTAATTTACTAGTATCAAACAGTTGAGAATTATGGTATTGAAAAATCGTTTTTCATTCTACCAAACAGTAGAAAATGATTTTCTAGGAAAATGATTTTTCATCCTACCAAACAGCAGAAAATATAAGCAGAAAATTATTTTTCTTGGGAAATCATTTTCCATAAAAAATAATTTTCCGGGAAAATAATTTTCCCCTACCAAACACTCCGTAAAATTAATTGTTATGGCTATTCATTTAGGGGCCTTTATTTTGTGTGGTGGAAGAAACATGCACTTTTTTTTTTCTGGAGTACTTAATATAATATACCACCATGCTCGTTTTTTGTTTTTTTTTTTTTGGTTGGGCTCAAGACTATCACTCAAATTTTTTATTGTCAAGTATATCACTCTACAAAATATTTTTGATCAGTTGTGTCACTATGAACACAAGTTACCTGCTGTAGCAGTTTTGAGAGGAATAATTTATGTTTTCCTTCGTTCTTTTTTTTATTTTTGTGGTTTTGACAGTTCTTTGCTCTCTCTGTCTCTCTCTCTCTCTCTCTCAATCATTAATCAGAATGATCTCCATTGATGAGTAATTAGGTGTTTTCTCTCGCTTTACCATCCTCTTCCATGCGTTCATGCTCACTCTCTTTATCATATTCTATCAGGTAGAAAATTGTTATAACCCATTTGTGTCTTTCTTTCCTTCTTCACTCCCCACTTTGCCATGAACCCATCCCCACTTTGACTTGGCCCAAGTCCCATTTGCTTCAATGGGTCAATTCAAGCTGGATCCTACGTTCCAAATTTCCAATGAAGGGGCAAGGGTTTAATATGGTCGGATGATTTGAACCCGTAAGCACCATGCTTGTTGATTCTGCAATTTCTGCAATAACTGAAGTAATCATCACTGGCTTCATCCCACCCAGGTTGGATCCAAATTTTCAGGAACTTATCAAAAAACCCAAAAAAGTTTGAGGCTGTAGTTGGGGGGGGGGGGGAGAAGGGGCAGGGTTTGAGGAGAGAGAATATGAATAAGGAGGAACCCGAGATTCGGAAGGGGATGACAGATTGATTGAGTGGATGAGGAATAGAGGGAGGTGAGATAAAGATAAGCAGGCTGAATTTAAAGTCTAAGGTTTGAGGAGAGAGGAATGCAGGGAAGTGGGAAGTGAGATGATGATACTTTCTTTTTTTTTTTTTTTTTTGGTTTTTAAAAAGAAATTATCTTTATTGGCTTCAAAGGTAGAAGTCAATATGTAAACCTGCTATTGCCGACCAAGTTGTACATATAGTGGCACAATTGATCCAACATAATTTATCGGTTGCATACTTAACAATAAAAAAAAGTGACTGTTAATTTTGAACAAAAATAAAAACATAGTGGCATTGTATGTTAAGAACTCATTTTTCTTGGTTAATTTTGAACTTAGAAAGTTTGCTACCCTCGTATGCTTACAAAAAGCAACTTTATACAATTTTACGTGCATTCCAATAATTTACTTCGCACTGATATCAATAATGTTGTATCAAATTGTTATAAGGAGTGTTATATTGATGTCATCTAAAATTTAATATGATGCTTTTGGATTTCTCAGCTATGGCCTTATGTGATAGACAAAAAATTCAGGAAGGCCAAGAAGTTTTTCAAGTTTATTTATTTTGTTTGGATTCAGATGCAAACTATCGATTGAAAGCAAAAAGGAAGAAGGCAAGCAAGAAGTCAGGATGGCCGAGTGGTCTAAGGCGCCAGACTCAAGTTCTGGTCCTCTAACGAGGGCGTGGGTTCAAATCCCACTTCTGACATTTTTTTTGGTTAAAACCTTGCTTCTTTTTCCATAGATTTCCAATCACGCCGTCGTGTTTCTGCCCATGCTTAGTTAAACAATAAAACAAGCAGCACGGTTGGTTGCCTTCCCTTGTTACAAAATGTAAAGAGCAACACTAAAAATAAGAACACAAATTGTTTCAAAAAAAATTAAAAAATTAAGAACACAAAGATGTCAATATCTTGAAGAACTAGCTCACCCTCATTTTGGGAAAACGCCCAACGACAACGGCAACAAAAATGACAGAGAAAACCAAAACAAGACTACAAGAGGACCTTAAGTTCGGGGAGTTTGAACCCGACGTGAATCGAACACGCAACCTTCTGATCTGGAGTCAGACGCGCTACCATTGTGCCACGGACCCCTGACGGTACCCTCCTATTCTGTCTACGAATTATATGCACTACTCATAAGGATTGTTATACCTCCGCGAACCTTGTTTGGAGCTTCCATTTGCCCAGGGGAATGACTTGGATAAATAAAATTCAATCAATTTGATTTTGTAAGCAAACTAAATTTTGGGGGTCTCACGTTCTTTCAGCCAAAATGTTACTAAAAATATCTATAAAAAATGGGAAGAAATTTGAGATTTAAAGTTTTGACTGCATACAAAATATCCTCTTGTAAAATCTAATAAACAATGGAAAGTAGAAAATTGAGGAGATTACAAATCTAATAAATATATCTACCATTGCACCACGGATCCCCCACGGTGCAATCCTATTCTTTCTTGACAATTATTAAAAAAAAAAAAAATTTGGGTTAAGTTTGGATGAATTAATTAATAGAAAAAATTGTTGGTAATGGTATGAAGTTTTTACTAAAAATTATGATTATTTAAAAGTAAAGAAATTATTAATTAAATTCAGTTATTAACTTTAAATTGTTAAATTAAGAGTTGTTAGAATAGTATGAGTTTTATGCAAATGAGAGTAGTAAAAGTTAAAATAAAGAAATTAATAAGGCATTCAAGTGAATTCAAACATGAGACTAGTGGAGGGTAATTAAGTTAGTAAGTTTGGGCAGATAATGAAATAGAAAAGTCTGATAGGAACAATAAAAGAAAAAACCTAGAATTACAAATAATAGGTTACGAGGTATGACTATTGCGTAATATCTGCATGTCTCATTACAAGTAAGATGGAAAGAATAATATAGAGTAAAGTAGTTCGTTCACATTCTTGAGATTCATTCAACCTAAATTAAGTCTATACTCCTTCCGAAACAGCGAGACCTTACCAATTCTCACAAAATTCATATTATTTTATCCAAAAAAAATTAACCTATTTATCAGGAAAGGAAAAA
Source organism: Carnegiea gigantea (assembly GCA_029747015.1). Taxonomy (NCBI): domain Eukaryota; kingdom Viridiplantae; phylum Streptophyta; class Magnoliopsida; order Caryophyllales; family Cactaceae; genus Carnegiea; species Carnegiea gigantea. The sequence continues at coordinate 378,508 of JAKOGI010000241.1, read as the reverse complement.
CGAGGGGGAGGGGAGGAATATTGGGTCGCTTCACCTCCTCAAACACAAATAAAATTTGCTTTTTAAAAAACTACTGCCACCCTTGATTGTAAAAAATAATCAATTATTTAAAAAAAAAACTTACTCTTGTTTTTGGTGTTATCTTTCAGTTCGATCAAAAATTCACACCCTTGAAAACATTTATTTAGCTTAGCTTGTAATAAATGTTGTTTTTAGAGTGTTTAATCTTATTTTTTTCCATAAAAGTCATAAAAGTAGGGTATGTATTGTGAAGTCAAATTTGCCCCTTTGAAAAGTATAACTAATAGAGTAAATTTTCTACATTACTCCTATTTTATTATTACTTATAATAGTAACTTATATTGTAGAAAGGATACTAGATGTACAAAGTTACTTAAATACCCCTCATTTAACTATTCATTGAGAGAGCAAGTGTTAAGTTAAAATCACTTAAATACTCTTAAATTACAGTATTATCTTCAATTGTAACTTGCCTTCTTCCATTTTAAGGTAGTAAGATATCTAAAATAAACAAACCTATTTTGAATTGAGTCTTGAATTTTTTTATTTTTTTTGGCCCTAATAAATTGAAGTTGACTAAAAATTTGTCCTCCAAAGGTACCTTTTTTTAAATACATTTTTATTCTATCAAAATTAATTAACCTAAAATCATCTTGAGTTAATACTTATCCAACCTAACTTGAATCTACATTAAAATTTTATCGATCTAAATAGGATCAAATTCAAACAAACCTAGATTACCAAAGTGATAACTTTATTTTTTTAAGTTTTTAACTAAAAATTACTATGGCAAACTCACAAAAACAACCCCAAAAAATCGAAAGACATGGAGCTTTCTTATCTATGGAGAAGTTTTGTAATCCATTCCCCTCAACTCCCTCTTTTATTTTATAGAAAATAATTGAAGTGAAATTAAACATTGTGAATCTGTTATCTTATGACACACCAAAAAAAAGGAACTGTAGAATAAAATTTTAAAGTTCTTAATGCAATGATTAAGAATATTTTGGCAAATTCTTGTCTCAATATTACTAATAAATAAATTATTACACAAGCAACTGACAATAATCAAACTACTGACCATTAAATGAATAAACAATACAATTAATGATTTAGTCCCCGTCGGCACGCAAGACTTGGCACTGTCGTGCTTGTCTTAAAATCATGGAGTTAGGTTTAAACTTTAGAATTCGAAAAGAGAGTCCCTTTTTGTTTTTGTGTGTCGGCAAGGAATGTAAAACTTGGCACTCGTATGACAGGAGAGAGTGCTGCATCTAAGCATTTTTAACCTGAGTTTTAAAAATTAGAACTCAGACATACCATATTATCAAAAGTTTCACATTTTTGAAACTTATATTTCATAACTTTTCTAACCAATAGAACTCCAATTTAAATTATATAATAAAATATTTTATATGGACCCACTTTATAACATATATTTTTTATAAAACGATCTAAATAATATTTTTTAATTAAGAAAACAAAAGAAAAATAATGAAAAAATCAAATAAGGACAAAAAAAGAGGGAATGGGGGAGGAACGGGCAGGCGTGCTGCCACGCGTGCTCCCCCATTTCGACAATTTCTTATATGCTCCCAGGAGCACATACTGTCATTGTCCACGTGTATATATTTTTTACACATGTATTTGTCATACATTAATTTTTAATATATATTTACTGATGTGGCTTTGAAAAGTATATGCTCCTAAGAGTATGATATATATATTACCCCGTTTCCTCATGGCTGCGAACTAGTTACTCCCACGCGTGAGACACGCAAGGCCCATTTGCCCCATGCGTTTCCCGGATGGGAATGCTCTAAAGCTTTGCTATATATGAACAATTATTTAGGACAGACATAAATAGAAAGTCAAATGGTTGTTTCTATTTAAAGGAGTGTTTGGTGAGGAAAAAATAAAGTGAAATTTGAACCGTTAAGTATCAAGGTTCGCTTTTTGATGTTCGGTGAATATTTAACCAAGTTTTTATTTTGCCCAATTTATTTGCTGAGTTCTTCATTTGCCTTGTTGTCCATCCTTTCGAAACCCTAACTGCAGAGGTAGAAGGAGAGAGAAGAAGCGGCGCCGCTGGTTGTAGGACACTCGTCGTCGGTCAGCCATTGACGGGGAACGAAGATACCTTCACCATGACCTGCCCCACCCTTGTTGACGGCAATGCGCGAGAGAGAAGTGAGAACAATTCGGTCCACCATTGACCGTCGACGAGTACAACGACCCACAAGAATTGGTGGCAGATCTGGGTGACAGAGGGAGTAGAAGGAGGAATGACTTGCAGACTTAAGTGTGGAGTTGGTGGAGACTTGAGAGATGGAGGAGAAGAGGAATGGCCAGGCTGGAGAGATCAAAAAGAGGAGTTGCAGATTCTTTTTTTAAAAAAAAAAAAATAGTGATGAAGCAATCGTTTTATATATGGATTTATGAAATTGTGGGTTTATAACATTGTGCATTCACATCTCAATTTTGAGATCTACTTTTTTAAAAAAAATTTAATGTGAGTATATATATTTTAGTACTTCAAAAATTAGAATATGAAAATAATAATTTACATCACAATTCAAAATTTAAAATACAAAAGTTACAAAAATAATTAATCACAAAAATTTAGAAAAGATAGCTTACAATAACATAAAAATATTTTCAAAATCAAACACATTTAATTCCATTCCATAATTTCTAGCCAAATAATAAGGATTTGAATTTGATTCCATTCTTATTTTCTTCAAACATATAGGCTCAGTATTCAAGTTCCATTTCCAACCCTCCGGAATTCAAGTCTTGATTCCATTCCATTCCTATTTTTCTCACCAAACAGGGGACCTTTTTGGAGAATAAAAATTAGGTATTATAATAATAATTATTATTATTATTGTTGTTGTTGTTGTTGTTGTTGTTGTTATAATAGCAGTAAGTGCTATGTTTATTTATTTTCATTAATTCTTAAAAAATTAGTAATTAAATTACTTAATGTAATTAACCCAGAATGTAATGTGATTATTCCTTTTTGTGCATAACCACTTTAGTTTTCATTTTGTATGTCACAAAAAAGGATTTCTAAATGTGAATAAGATACAAATGTTTGTCATTATACACGTGGTCTTCTAAGAAAATGGAAGTGGGGTTTTTTCGGTTGATTTAGATTAATTAAAATATAAATTAAAAGAGATGTCTCAGTTGTAGCTATCACAAGGAAATTTCTTATGTGCTCTCGGGAACACATGCCATTGTTCACGTGTATATATTTTTTATATGTGCATTTTTCATATATTAATTTTTTTAATATATTTAATGATATGACTTATATTAGTATATACTTTTAAAAATATGATACATATATATTGTTTCAGGACATGAATAAGAATTAAGTTAATTCGTTTTAATATTACTTATATCAATTAAATGACATTCTTCATTTTACTAGTAGGCATGCATTTCGCGAGATGAATGCATTCCCAAGCCAAAACAGGTGTCTCCCAGGAAAAGATTTAAAGAGAAATTAAATTTTCTTTTATAACATAATAAAAACAAGGGAACAAAGGAGAAAATGATCATCAATGGGCAAATGCAATGCACACGTGATCAGTCTAGGCCAATAATAAAATATTCAACATCAACTACCTGTGACTACATTATATGATATGATATGACTATTATTGTTCCTCTTTCTCCATGAGGTAACACATATATATATATATATATATATATATATATATATATATATATATATATATATATATATATAAGTATTTTAAAACTACTTTATATGATTTTGGGGGAGGAGAGGGAAGAGAGGTATCGAGGAGTAACAAATGAAAAGGTGAGAAAAAGAGGTACCATAATTTCTAATATATGTACCAAGTGAGTTTATGTATTAAAGTGGAGTTTTATATTCTAAAGGGCTAGAATTTTGGTGGATGCAAGTTTTTTTAGAGAAATTGTGGTTTTTCTAGAGGTTCCTTGTGGACCTATTGAAAAGAATGATTTTACGTTGAACTTAATTTAGTGATTGTGTAAGCATCCTCTTCTTACGATGTAACTCCATTAGACTCATACCATGTAAAGAAGGTGTAGGCACTGAAAATTTATTCGTGCCGTACCAAAAGAAATTTAAATTAATTAATTGGGCCAACCCTTTTTAATTAATTTAATTAAGACCAAAGACTCACAAGTCAAGTCCAAAAGACTTACAAGTCAAGCCCAAAATGAAGCCCAGATGACTCCAAAGTCCAAGTTCAGTCGAAATTCACATCAAAACTCAAACCGAGACTCAAGACGACTACCAAGTCAAGTCACAACATAAAGCCCGAGCGACGCTCAAGTCATCGCGCGGTCAAAGTCAAAGTCAAAGTCCTACATCGGCTCACAAGTCAAACGTTAAGATCGACTCTCAAGCCAACGTCCGGTCAAAGTTCGAAGCGACCTCCAAGTCGGTGCTCAGCCTAAGCCCGGGAGACTCTCAAGTCAAAGTCAAAGTCAAAGTCAAAACAAACGAAAGTCAAGGCAGTCTAGGGTAAAACCTGATTGAAAGGCCCAAAACCTAGGTCAAGGCCCAAAACCCAAGTCAAGGCCTGTCTTGACTTTTAAGGGGGAGGCTTTCCAATAAATAGGTCCCCTACCCCTCTTCGTTGACAGGTTAGAAAATCCATCCTTGAAAGGGAAAGGATCAGAGGATTGTATTCATAGAGATTGTACCCAATTCAAATCAATTGAATTCTATAAAAATTCAATCTTTATAATTTGCGATTACAAATTTGGCACGCTCGGTGGGACCTCTCTACCTCTCATCTCTTTCTCTTAAAAATCAAGACTTTCAAGTCACAAGCACATCATCTTTGACGGAGATATGGCTACAAAGAATGCCGCTGCGCAACCTTCGAAGAAGAAAAACATGAGATCTTTTTCTCTTAGATCCTGTGAAGGGAGCGTCACTTCTAGCAAGCGCGCGCATACAATGAAGACCAGGAGCATGGCAAAAGCTGCTCCGTCGATCGCTGCTAGGCAGACTGTGTCGCCCACATCCAAATTCCAAGACTCAAAAACGCAACACAAGGCATCGTCCTGGATGGATGAAATTCAAAAACTTAACCTTCAGTCTCCAGTCTGCGAGGTTGAATACTACTATAGCAGTGACTCATCTTCGCCTTCACCAAAAGGGGCGCGCATGTCAGAGATTGAAGCTGAATCTTCTGACACTGTCATCATGTCAGTCATGATGACAGGAGCTGCTAACCTTGAAGAGCAGCTAACAAGTATGAAGGCAACCTTGGATAGACTTTCAAAAGATAGTGTAGAGAAGGACGCCCAAATCAAGCGGCAGAATGACCAAATTGCTAAATTGACAAAGAGGTTGGAAAAGAAATTCTCTGAAACTTCTAATAAGGGTTCGGGCGTTGAAGACTCTGACAAAGAGTCACATTACAGCGAGGAATCTGACAATGACAGCAAAGTTAAGGAGGACTGCTCCTTAGGCTCAATGTTGGTTGAGCAAATTCAAAGTTTGATAGCGAACGCAGTCAAGACTCAGTTAGGAGGAGGGTCTCACAAGACCCACTTATACACAAAGTCTTATACAAAGAGGATTGATGCGCTGCGCACGCCCCATGGCTATCAGCCTCCCAAGTTCAACCAGTTCGATGGCAAGGGCAACCCCAAACAGCATGTCGCACACTTCATTGAGACGTGCAGTAATGCTGGCACAGAGAGAGACCGACTGATGAAGCAGTTTATCCGTACTCTAAAAGGGATTGCGTTCGACTCGTATACCGACTTGGAACCTCAGTCCATTGATAACTAGGAATAAATGGAGTAAGAGTTCCGCAACAGGTTCTACAGCACTCAGCGCGTTGTCAGCATGACTGAGCTGACAAACACAAAACAGTGGAAGGACAAGCCAGTTCTTGACTACATCAACCGCTAGCGCGCACTAAGCCTCGAGTGCAAGGATCGGCTGTCTGAAGCTTCTGTCGTTGAAATGTGCACCCAAGGCTTGCATTGGGACTTGCTGTACATCCTACAAATGAGCAAACCTAGGACTTTTCAAGAATTGATGACCAAGGCGCATGATATGGAGGTGACAATAGCTAGTCATCGCGCCAACTCCTTCTATTCTATTGAATCAAAAAGGGACAAGGTTGAATTCGAGAAAAATGTCAATTTTTCTAGGGCACGACCAAAGAAGCGTTGTCCATCTCTACAAGTCAGCCAATTCGCATTATGGAAAAGCCAAAACTAGGGGGTAAGAAGAGCTCGTCGTTCAAAGTTGTGACGAATAAGCGTCCCACACTGAAAGAACTTCAAGAAAAGAAGTATCCATTTCCTGACTCAGATTTATCAGGCATGCTAGATGACTTACTCGAAAAAAGTGTCATCGAATTGCTCGAGCCAAAGTGCCTAGAAGAAGTTGGGAGGACCGCCGACCCTAAATACTGTCGATACCATAGAATCGTTAGTCACCCTCTTGAAAAGTGCGTTACACTCAAGGAACGCATCATGCAACTGGCTGAGGAAGGAAGAATCATTTTAGATTTGGATGAAACAGCAGAAGTTAGCCACGTCATAGTGCAAGAGGCTGATGAGTCAGATTCTAAAATGGATCATGTTGAAGTACTAGAGGGCTCAAGAGAATGCTTCATAAAAAGCTTCTTTGATAGTGTGGCTGTCTACACAACCTCATGTTTCAAAATTGACGACGACAAAACAAATGAAGAGCTGAATGTCCCTCCTGAAGAAAGTGGTGATGGCAGCATCCAGCCACAACAACAATGGAAAGAAAAGAATGAGAAGACAATTTCATTCTCGTCCGTCAAGCAAGCAAATGTCGTGGCAAATTCAGTAGCGCCAGTCTTTGAATGCACAAATCCTAAAAGTGTAACTAAGGTTGAACGCAAGTTCAATGAAGCAAACTGGTGCATTCTGAAAGAAAAGGGTGTGCGTCCAGTTCATAAGACGAACTCAAGCAAATTGACCAAGATTTCTCTCCCTGGTTTTGGTGCCTCTTCTAAAGGCTCGCTCCAAGAAGAAAGTGAATTGTTAAAGATGCGCATCAGCAGTGGGTGTGATCCTAATGCGCACAAGTTAATGAAGAGGTCCAGCCATGACTTCAGCCAGCCAACATCTTTGGGGCATGTGATCAAGCTAAGCCCTACAGACTTGACAGCGCGTAAAGAGTCATACAAGGTCAAGGGGGGCAACGCCGCAAGTTGGTCTTAGCTACGTACCGCCGCAGCCTATGAGGATTTCGGGACGACGCAAGGACAAGCAAGCCCTCACTCAATATATCACAGCTGAAGAAGTTAATGATAATGAAGGTGAAAATGCCAAGACCAACCCTAAAACGACGGTGTCCGACAGGTTGCAGCCATCGACGTCGCGCCAATGCCCTTCTGTGTTTAGAAGGATTGGAAAGGATAAAATCCCGAAACCCTCTGTCTTCCACAGGTTGAAGATGGATGAGCAACCTAAACCCTCGGTCTTCGCCAGAATCAAGATAGGCGAACGTCATCAAGTGCACCGCCCTCACAAAAAAGAGATTCAGCGTTCAGCCGTCTCGGCAAAACAAATGAAGTCCAAAGTTCAATCCCTTCACGCATGAAGCGTGTTTCCACTTTGGATGTGAAGGTGAATGACTCGTTGAAAGTAAAGAGGTGCGTCATAATTATCACTCGCCAAGGGGCTAAAGCCAGTTCAAAAGAAAGAACTAAGAAGCAAGCTTTTTCCAACTACAATGCAAGCCAAGATGTCGGTGACTTCCCTTGAGGAAATGCTGGATTAGCTCCTGGGCAAGAGCTTAAACTGTTCACCACCCAAAAAAAAAAAAATCAAAGTTCACATACATTCAAAAAAAAAAAGGCTCCCGAACAAGAGGCTAAACTGTTCGCACATTCAAAAAAAAAAAAAAAAGACTCCCAAACAAGAGTTTAAACTATTCACACACATTCAAATAAGAAGACTCCCGAATAAGAGGCTAAACTATTCACACATTCAAAAAGGAAGACTCTCGAACAAGAAGCTAAAGTGTTCACACATTCAAAAAAGAAGACTCTCGAACAAGAGGCTAAGCTGTTCGCACATTCAAAAAAGAAGACTCCCGAACAAGAGGCTAAACTGTTCGCACATTCAAAAAAAAAAGACTCCCGAACAAGAGGTTAACTGTTCGCACATTCAAAAAAAAAAAAGGAACTCCCAAACAAGAGTTTAAACTATTCACGCATATCAAGAAAATGCTAACTCCTGAGTAAGAATATAAACTGTTCACTCAAGTCACCAAAAAAAAAAAATTTGTACTATTCCTGACCCGCAAGAGTATAAATTGTGAACGGCAAGACAAATGAAAAAAGGATGCTTGGTTGAACTACATAAAAACTTGTTCTTATTGGGAATTACAAGTACCCATAAGTACGCAGGCAGTTTCAGCAAATGATCAAGTGCAGTCAAATACATCACACACAAAGAAAAAGGGAGGCATGAAAGAGAAGAGATCAAAGACATCACCTTTCTGCCGCCAAGCTTCTCCTCGCGACTTGCACCAATATAAATCACCTGAGAACAAAATCAAACATAAAGTTAATTCTTTTTCAGGAAAGAAATCAGTAAGTAAGGCGGCATCTAAACAAAATAGATGTTAAAGGAGGGTAAAGCGGGGAACAAAATCAATCAAAATGTTCTTTGATTGTCGCGCTAGTTACTCTTCACTGCTCACACCACTTCCGTGCATATCAGCTCCGTTCAAGGCCCATAAGCCAAACAGCGAACTGTATCGCAAGTGTGACTCTTCAAGTCTTCACACCATGTCCGTGCGTATCAGTTCCGTTCAAGGCCTATAAGCCGAGTGGCGAACTGTATCGCAAGTGTGGCTCTTCAAGTCTTCACACCACTTCCGTGCGTATCAATTCCGTTCAAGGCCCATAAGTTGAGCGGCGAACTGTATCGTAAGTTGTGGCTCTTTAAGTCTTCACACCACTTCCGTGCGTATCAGTTCCGTTCAAGGCTCATAAGCCGAGCAGCGAACTGTATCGCAAGTGTGGCTCTTCAAGTCTTCACACCACTTCCATGCGTATCAGTTCCGTTCAAGGCCCATAAGTCAAGCAACGAACTGTATCGTAAGTGTGACTCTTCAAGTCTTCACACCACTTTCGTGCGTATCAATTCTGTTCAACGCTCATAAGCCTAGCAGCGAACTGTATGGCTCTTCAAGTATTCATACCACTTTCGTGCGTATCAGTTCCGTTCAAGGCCCTTGGCCAAGCAGCGAACCGTGTCGCGAGTGGTTCTTTAAATAACTTCTCAACCTGCACAAGCAACAGTACCAAAAAAAAAAAGAGAGAAAAAAAAGAAAAGGGGTCTCGACATTCAAAAAAAATGCGATGTACCAGCAAGTGAGCATAAGCGACAAAAAAAAGTCATCTTTCAGCAAGTGAGCATAATGTCGCGATATGCGAAAAAATGCAATATTAAATAAACGCGATGTTACAACGACTCAAACAGACGTGAGAAGACTCGTCAGTCTAATAAAAAGGCTTCTTATGAATTCATTTCAGTCAGAGTCGTAACTTTTATTGCTCATGGTCAAAAAAGGGCAAGCTCTTCAAGGCACGATATTGCAAACGTCAAAAATAGGTCAAGTGGCAAATGACCTGTAGTTCAATGAGCATGAAAAAAAAAAAAAAAAAAAACCTTCCTCATTTTTTACACATAATTTTATCACAAATTCTTAATCCTAAAGAATAGTACTTGGCTTTATGCAAGTTATTTAATCCAAAAAAGGGAGATTTGCTTTTCATATTCAAAGGATGAAGAATGGCTAGGGTTCAGGACGCCGAACAGCAACAAAGGCAACAGTGTGGAAGCAAAAGAGTAAGGGAACACTTTGCGGAAATTTGGCATTAATTTCCCCATTTTTACGCAGGGCTTCAAACAGAGAGAGCAAAAAGGGCCAAGCTTCAATCTTGCATTCTCTCTCCATTCCTCACACGCATGCCCAGTTTGTTCATCATATCAAAACCATTAAATCAACCAAAAAAAAACAGCAACAACAAAACCAAGTTTGAGCCATACCCAATATTATCAACTAACCTGCCAAGCCCCATCTCAATCCTTTTTCTGTCTCCTCAACCCAGGTTCCAACCTCCTAAAAATGGAACAAATTACCACAAGCTCTGCTAATATGCCTGCTTTTTTTGTCTCAGCAAATTCATCAAGCAAGTTGGCACAAGTTCTTTTTTTTTTTAAAAAAAAAAAACGAACAAAAAAAAGGGACAGGGGTTGAGGAAGTTAATACCTTTTATGACTACTAGGACCAAAAATGGTGGCACAAGATCAAGTCTTGGGGGGGCCTTCCACCAGAAGTTAGTGTGCAGAAGCAGCAGCCAAAAAAAAAGGGGGGGTCGGATTTCTGGGCGGCTGGAAGCCTAAGGAAAGAAGAAGAAAAGCAAATGGCAAATGGCAAATGGTTGTGCAAATTGGACAATAGCAAATGGGGTGCTCTGGTTCTGGGGCAGCCGAAGGGCCGTGCAGAGGGTGTGCTCGGATTGCAGCTGGCGTCGGGTTTAGGGCGTTGGTGGCTGAACACTAGAGCAAGGAAGAAGAAAGGGGCACAGTGCCCGAACACGTGAGGAGCATGCTGTGCTTTAATGTGATAAAAGAAAGGGATGGGTTCTGTGGGGAAATATGGGCTAACAAGAAAAGAAGAACTGAAGAAGCCCGTTGAGACCCTACCCAAAAGAAAGCGGGAGGAAGGGGAACAGTGCTGGCACCATGTGAGACAAGTGTGCCGCATAAATGGAATAAGGCTAGGCCATGGACTGGTCATAAGTTAAATAAAGAGAAGGAAGCCCAGCCCGTGCCTGAGGTATAAAACAAAAAAAAAACTGCTGAGACGGGTCCAGCCCGCAAGGTAAGGAAGAAGGCGGGTCAAGCCCACTGGGAAAAGAAGTGATGTGAATCATGTGAGTGGCATGTGACTCACTTAAGTGAAATCAATCGGACTGGGCTCTGGGCTGAGAAGAGGAAAGGGCCCAAAAAAGGGGGGAAGCAAAGCAGTCCGGCCCACGCCAAAAAAAAAGGGGAAGATGGGAACCTGAACCAGACCAGGCTGAATTGGAGATGAAGCTTTTCGGCCCAGTCCACACTGGGAAACAAGAGCCTAAAAAGAGAAGAAAAGGCCTAGCCCGCGCACCCCAGGGAAAAAAAAAATGAAGGCAAGGTTGAAGGTGGGTCGCTGGACCGGCTTAACATTGGGCCACTGAGACAACGTACGGACCAGGCCCACCAGCAAGAATGGGTGAAAATGAAGGTGCAGCTGAGCCATACTACGATAAGGTCTGGTTTCGACATGATCCAATCACACATTCAGCAGGGCATACCCAAAAAGAAAATTGTATTCACTCAAATCAAACTCGCGTGATTTTCAAAAAAAAAAGATGTTGAAATTCTGTTAAATCATTTGTCGTGAACATATGATAAAAGAAAGTCGAGACTTCAGCCACTCTCCAGTGACAAAAAGTCTTGTACGTGACCTTATCTCGAGGGGGTAATTTGTAAGCACTGAAAATTTATTCGTGCCGTACCAAAAGAAATTTAAATTAATTAATTGGGCTAACCCTTTTAATTAATTTAATTAAGACCAAAGACTCACAAGTCAAGTCCAAAAGACTCACAATTCAAGCCCAAAATGAAACCTAGATGACTCCAAAGTCCAAGTTCGGTCGAAATTCGCGTCAAAACCCAAATCGAGACTCAAGACGACTACCAAGTCAAGTCACAACCTAAAGCCCGAACAACGCTCAAGTCATCGCGCGGTCAAAGTCAAAGTCAAAGTCCTACATCGGCTCACAAGTCAAACGTCAAGATCGACTCTCAAGTCAACGTCCGGTCAAAGTTTGAGGCGACCTCCAAGTCGGTGCTTAGCCCAAACCCGAGAGACTCCCAAGTCAAAGTCAAAATCAAAACAAATGAAAGTCAAGGCAGTCTAGGGTATTGAAAGGCCCAAAACCTAGGTCAAAAACCCAAAACCCAAATCAAGGCCTGTCTTGACTTTTAAGGGGGAGGCTTTCCTATAAATAGGTCCCCTACCCCCTCTTTGTTGACAGGTTGGAAAATCCATCCTTGAAAGAGAAAGAATAAGAGGATTGTATTCGTAGAGATTGTACCCAACTCAAATCAATTGAATTCTATAAAAATTCAATCTTTATAATTTGCGATTATAGAAGGTCCGGTGAGTAGGCTAACTTAACAGTTCAAAAATATATTTCTGACATATCTGAGCTCATCCCTTAAATGATAATTGCAAGATCCATCACATGTGAGGGAGGTTTTTTTTTGGGGAGCGGGGGGGAGGGTATATGGATCAGTGGAAATAAGGTGATTTTGAAAATTCTACTAAAAAATTAGTTTGTATATTTGAAATTATTTTCCAATGAGTATGTACTCCCATAAATCATATACAGATATTAAAAATATGATAAATACCCATGAAAAAAATTATCATATGACTTATGAAAATAGATACTTTCATAAATATAACATAGGTTGCCAAAACCCCGCTATTATATAATTTATATTTTTTTATTATAAATAAGAACTAAATTGAGATGTAGAGTATACAAACGTGATTCATCACAATTTTTGTTGCGGCAATGCAAACGCACTTGATCGTGTGTTTTGATCCATGTTGATGGAGCTTGGAAACCAGTAAACTATATGGCAGGGCTAGGAATCATTCAATATGATCTACAAGGATTGCCCAGATCTTATGTCAATATCCACTAGTAGCTGAAGCGATTGCTTTGGAGCAAGCTTTATATATAGCTCACGAAAAGGCGGAACAAGAATTGAGATTTGGACAAATTGTTTGACTCTAGTGAGAAGCCTACATAGCCTCAATAGAAGTTACCTCTGTGCTCTATTATTATCGATAACCCTTAAGATGCTTCGAGATATATATAATTAGGAAAGTTAGCAGAAGTAGTATTTTAAATGCGTATAAACTAACCATGAAGGTTAGGAGAAGACTATTGTAATCACAAATCAATTTAATGCATTGCCACTCTGATGCCCCCCAAAAAAAACAAGTAAAAGATTTTACAAGAATAAACAGCCAAAAAAAGAAAAAGGTTTTGCAAGAATAACTAGCCCAAAAACAAAGAAAAAGGTTTTGCAAGAATCATCCATAAAAAAAATCTGCAGATTGCTACAAAAGCCAATCACGTATATTTTTTTTTTTTAAAACAAGGTAAGTGATAAAATGGACGATCAGGCGCCTCTTCTCACAAGAGCATGCCCCATCAAATCAGCACGCATAATGGCCTTGAGATCTATAAATAGTGGGGACTGCCATGTAGTATATGATGGTAGTTCATGTCCCAATTTAGTTAACCAATCAGCTATCAGATTAGCTTCGTGATAACTGTGTGACAGAGTAAATTGTAACATTTGATTCAGAAGGTGTACGATATCTTTCCCGATGAGATTAATCTTCCAAGGCATGGATAACATCCCTTTAATAGCTAGAATGACGGCTATGTTGTCTCCTTCAATAACTAAATGCCTGAATCTCGCTTTTATCGCTTCATGTAATCCATCACGCAATGCTCGTGCTTCAGCTACTAGGATTGAGGAATCTCTGTATGGTACTATGCCCGCCTTAAGTAAATTGCCCGCCCAATCTCTGATGATGAACCCACCGGCCGCCAAGTTGAGGATGCGAGGCCCATCAAAATTAAGTTTAACGAATCCCCAAGGGGGGCATTCCACCTCACAATAAAGTTTAAGGTGGAACGTGGAAGATTAACCCCCTTGAAAGTGAAGCCCTCTGACATGCAAGTTCGGATTTTCCATTCGACAAATGCTTTCTTTGCACTAATGAGTATTCTAATGGGGTTAAAAGGCTTATTTTGAAAGACCATGTCATTTCTTCCTTTCTATGTACTCCATAATAAAACCGCTACCCTTCTCATGATCTTTGGATTAGCATTTTGGCGGTTTTGCATGATCAAATGAGATGAGCATTGGTGACCTAACAGTACATTCTGCATGGGTACCCAGTTATGCTACTGTGCTACGTTCCAGACTCTTCTCATATTGGAACATTCCCAAAACAGAAGATCTGTAGTTTTAATAATCACCCCACAAAGTGGGCAAGAAGGGTCAATTAGCATACCTGTTTTAATGAGGACTCCACAGAGTGGTAGTGCATTATGTAGTTTCTGCCATAAAAATAACTTAATCTTTGGCATAATATTCAATTTCCAAATCCAGTTGAAGGTCCATCTTGGGTCATTATATTCACACGTCTTATGTGTCGCCCATGTAGTAGTTTTGGTACTAAATTGACCACAGCTTGTGAATCCCCTGACATATAGTGTCCTCAGTCTCTATATGAGACAATGGTAACTCAATAATTTTCTGAATTATGCCTTCTTTTGTAACTAGCCGTCAAATTTTAGTGACATCCTAGCATCTATCCCTCGAAATGACATCACAAACTTTAAGATCAGGATTAGAAATTATGGATGCATAAATGCCCAAGATGTCCACAAGGTTGGCATTATCCAACCAATTGTCCCACCAAAACATAATTTGATCACACTTTCCCACATTCCATCTAATGCCTTTTCTAAGTAACGTCCTGCTTCTTAACACACTTTTTCACACAGGGGAGTCTGAACTTCTTGCTTGCGATTCTAATAAATTACCTAATTTGAGATATTTGTGTTTCATAATGGAGGTCCATAACCCCTCATGTTCTCTCAATAACTTCCAAGCTAATTTAGCCTAAAAAGCTAAGTTGACCACATCTGCTTTCCTCAATCCCAATCCACCAAAGATTTTAGGTTGACAAATTTTATCCCAAGCTATCATTAGTAAACCATGATCCTTCGCAGACTTCTTCCAGAAGAATCATCTATTAACCCTATCTAACAAAGTAGTCGTCCTTTTCATAATTCGAAACATTGCATTGTATGCGATGGTATGGATTTGAGGTTAGATTGAATAAGTACTGCTCTTTCTGCCTTTGACAGGCTATTTGCTTTCCAGGATTCCATCCTGACCGTTGCTTTGCCTATAATGTTAGAGAATGTCAAAGCTTTAGATTTCCCTTGAAACACAGGGTAACCTAAATACCTGCCCAAGGACTCTCTTTGTGGGATATTAAAGATGGCTGCAGCTGTCTGTTTTTGAAAGTTAAAGGCATTTCTAGATATAACAACAGACGACTTATGAAAATTAATAAGTTGTCCATAGAGTTTGCAGAATTCATCCATTACTTGCTTCAATTTCATACAGGAAGCAAATTTGGTTTTGCAAAATAACAGACTATCATTAGTAAAAAATAAGCAGGGAATGGTTGGTGTTCTAGGAGAGATCCTAACACACACATCGGATTTTGTGTCAATGGCCAGTTTACATAATCCAGAACAGAAATCATTCATACACATGATGAATAGGTATGGTGACAAAGGATCGCCTTGCCTAATTCCTCTAGATGGTGTAAAAAACCATGGGAGGAATTGTTAATTAGCATAGAATAAGTCACTGATGCCACACATTCTTTAATCCACCCAATCCATTTAGAATGAAATCCCATTTTAGGTCAGGCATGCAAACAAAAAGTTTCATTTGAGCTTATCATAAGCCTTTTCCATATCAAGTTTAATGGCTGCCCAAGCTGTTTTCCCTTTGGACATTTTGAACTTGTGCATGATCTCTTGAGTGATGAGAATATTATCTTGAATTGATCTTCCAGGAACAAAGGCACTCTGGAAATGCGATACTAACTTATCCAACAACGGTCTTCACCGTGATACTAGAACTTTAGAGATAATCTTGTAAATTGTTGAGCACAGACTAATCGGGCGATAATGTGATGTCATCTGAGGTAGTTTCGTCTTAGGAATTAAAGTAATAAAAGTATGGTTAAATTCTTTTAGAATTATGCCATGCTGAAATAAGTCTTTAATGCAGTCTAATAATTCTCCACCAATGAGGTCCCAATAATTCTGAAAGAAACTTGCACCAACCCATCTGGTCCAAGTGTCTTATTAGGATTGATGTCAAATAGTGCATTTCTAGCGTCCGTTTCTGTTGGCATCTGGGTTAGCATATCATTATCCTGTTGTGTGACTAGTGTAGTTAAGCCTAAATCGGGGAATGTTCTTGGAGTGCTGTGAGCAGATTTAAACCTTTCTACGTAATCTGATAAAAATTTTTGCTTAATGATAAGAGGATTATCAATCCAAATACCAGCATCATCTTTTTATTTAGTGATTTCCTGTCTTTTACGGCGAATATTAGCTCGTCTTTAAAAGAATGAAATGTTTCGGTCACCATTAACAAGCCATTTTTTCCTAGAAAACCGTCCCCAGTACTTTTGATTAAATAACAGCATTGTCTCTCTTTGTTTAATAAGTCACTGAAGCCAGTTATTCAGACGGAAGCTTGTTGGGTTCTCCATTAATTTGTCTTCCACATATGAAATTTTATCCGTATTATGCTTAAGTTATCTTGAAAATTGCCAAAGGTTGATTTAGCCCATGGTTTGACCTTTTTTTGATGGCTTTAATTTTTTGCGCGAATTTAAACATGTTAGTTCCTTTGATTGTGATTTTTCCAATTTCTCAAGACAATTTGGTCAGCCACCTGATATTTAGTCCAAAAGTTTTGAAAACGAAAAGTTAGCGGATTGCGCTAACATGGTTCAGAATCCGTACTGATGATAATAGGACAGTGATCAGAAAAGGTGAAGGAACCATGGCTAGTTCGTAGATTTGGATATAAACTAATACAGTCTTCCCGAGCTATGCCTCTATCAAGTCTTTCAAATATCCATGATCCATTAATGCGTTTTTTCCATGTAAAAGTTTTACCATTAACAACAATTGATTCTGCTCTTATAGTGGTCAAAAATGATGCGAGGCGTTCCGTCCTTCGTAACGGAGGGGGAGTACCCTCCTGTTTATCAGTTAGCAATTCTAGTTCATTAAAATCACCAACTAGAATCCATGGTAAATCGATGACATTATTCATTCGTATTAAATGGATCCAAAAGGAGTCTTTCTCTCTAACCTGAGTGGGCCCACATACTCCCGAAATCAAAATGTTTTTAGAGTTGCCTGGATCATGGACTAGCATGTGATTCGCACGATGCTCCTTAGCAAGGACTGAAGCATGACAATTTTTGTTATTCCAGAGTACCAAGATTCCTCCTGAATGATTAATTGGGAGTACAAAATCAAAATGGTCAAATTCCATTTTCTGAATAATAATTCGGGTATTTTTCTCATTCGTCATAGTTTCTCATAAAAAAAGGATGTCGAATTGGATATTACGTTTAAGAATTTTAACCTCCTCAAGAACTTGAGCTTTTTTAGCTCCTTGTACATTCCAGCTGATAATTTTCATGAATTGAAATAAATGCTTAAATGCTTGATTCCATCACTGTGCATGATACTAAGATAATGTAGTGTCATTATCCCAAAAAATTCTCTTAGTCTTACGCATTCAATTCTCATGCCATCCAACAATACAAAACACGCAACTGATGAAATTCTGGAGAAGGAAAATGCCCAGGCCACCATAACTAATACAGAAAAGGTTCTGCCTCTTAATAAAATACAAGTCGCGAATATGGATAATAAAAAGCAGCCTGTTGAGAAAGAAACAACATCAAGTGTAATGACCATAAATTTAACAGTCCAAACATATTTTATCCAGTAACATAATACAATACATTGCCATACATGACCAAAGACCCAAGATTCAGCATCAGAGTGATGGTGCTGGATTGGTTCTATGATCCCATCTAGTAAATAAAAAAGCAGCAAGAAGTGGAGGGGCCTGGCCAGTCTATGTACCCAAATCCAGATTAAGCTGCGAATCCAAGATACCACAATACTGATACAGTCCCGCTGGGAGCATAATACCAAGATATTAAGTGCAGACCATGAATTGGCAATCTGAAAAAAGGCCTTGGAGATGGAAGACATAGTCCCCATCTCACTCGCCAAGCATACCATAGGCAGTGAGCAGTTGCAG
Organism: Carnegiea gigantea; assembly: GCA_029747015.1. NCBI lineage: Eukaryota > Viridiplantae > Streptophyta > Magnoliopsida > Caryophyllales > Cactaceae > Carnegiea > Carnegiea gigantea. The sequence goes on along the minus strand of JAKOGI010000241.1, from coordinate 360,439 downwards.
GAAGGTGAAGTTGAACACATACTATCATAATATACTCCACTAACCTCGGCTTGGGCAGTTGCATAACCTCGGTGGTGCCAGTACATAAGCCAAAAAAAATACCATGGGATGATTCATCATCTGTGTTAGAGAAAGGAAGGAGCCAAATTCATACTGGCTCATCAACTGGGACTCGTGAGAAGTCCCCATAAACCTGTCACTTGCAGTCAGCACACACCAAATAACAAAATATAACATAAATATAACCCACCAAGGTCCCATCAGCAAAATTGTAGTATGTTCCCATTTTTGTGATAAGAAAAACATTCATTTTTGCCATATTCCCACTCCCAGTAGTAACTGTACCATACAAGTATACAACATTAGGCCCTGAGCAGACAGCTTGCTAAAAAAATAAATTTTGCCCTGTTTGAATAAGCCAAAAGGTCTCAACACCAATGCTAATAAAGTAGCTCCCATCAACATCATAGACCTGCGAGTGTGAGAATAGGGGCGGCTTAATTGGGGAAAGACACAAGTCCAGATTCCCTAGGGATCCACCCGTGAGACTTTCCCAATCAAGCCACCACACCTGCTCTCTACACTCAAATAAATAGCCAACTTGCCTCCAAGACTCTAACCTAGACCCAAAAATCAATAGGTCTGTGTCAAAGTGGTGGCAGTAAAGAAAATAGCGGTGAAGGATCAGCCATACAGCTGCATCACATGAACAAGGAAATATATTACACATCTTTATATAACATGCATCAGGTAACAGCCACCCAAGCTGGCCAAAAGGGGCAGGGGGTACATTGTCTCGAATACCCAACAGTAGCATGGTATAAGACATTCAGTACATAAGATTGAAGCAATATAAACTCCCTAGACTTATTCTAACCTAAGGTTGCTCCCCCTGCAATGTGCACTCTAAACACAGAACAGACGGCTAAATAGTGGCTCTAGAGAGACCTTCATCTCCTTCTTCCATCCTACGTCTCTTGGAGGATTCCGAGGACATATCTAGGTCCTGAATATTGTCCAAACTCAGAAAAGTATCAGTCATCTCCTCCTCATCCACAAGGATATCTTGTGAATCCTCATAATCGTTCCCATTAGGTTCATCCAATAAGTCCTCATCCATGGCATTCAATGGGTTCCTATTACCAGGCACTTCTTGGTTTATGATCTGCTCACAATGTGCTTAAATAAGATTCTCAGTAGCTAGCGCTTGAGCATAATCATATATGAATGATGATGTATGTCTTGCGGTAAACACTTTTAAAATGTCTTACCTTGACTAAAGTTAACACATTTAATGATTAAAAGCTCACCAAATTTGCAAAAATCGTAATTAGTTATAAATGATAGAGTTATAGTATTTATCTACTATGCCAACGACTGTAAAATAACACCCTAATCGAATTAATCTTATCTGAAAGACCTATCATGCAACAAACTTTCTAATTATGAAAAAATTTGGATAAAAATAATATTTTTTATAATTTATAAATTGTAATAATCTTTCATTTAAAAATTTTAATATATAAAAATATAACTTTTTTTTATGTCAATAATATAACTTTTATGTTCAAGACAATTAAGAATTGTCTTACTGCAAGATGCCTATTAGTTTACAATTATATATAGGGTAGTGAGATGTGTCTTGTTGCAAGACACTCTTAAATGTCTTGCCTTATCATAAATTAACATATTTTATAATTTAAAACCATAAATTTATCAATGATTATATTTAATTACGAATTACTAATCTTAAATATTTTTTAACTATGTTGATAAAGTATTAAATAATACCCTAATTACATTAACTGTATTTACGAATATATATAATACGTATATTTTTAAAATATGACATATTATGAATAAAAAGATGATTTTATATAATTTATAAATTATAATATACTTTTACAACTCAATCATATCATTTTTAATTTAAAAATATACTAAGATAATTTTTTAATTAAAGTAAGATATTTATAAAGTGTCTTATAGCACGACACTTACCATTTTACTTATATATGTGGCCTGTTTTCCTTGGACGGACGCAGTGAAGTCAGACTCAGCGAGGTGTCAAGTCCAAAGCAACACCATCTCCCCCCCCTCCCTCTCTCTCTCTCTCTCTCTCTGTCTGTGTGTGTGTCTCCCCCGGAGTCTGTGTCTGTAATTAAATGCTGCGGACAAGAATGGATAAGGTGGCTTCACCATGGATTTCAAGAACCTCAATTCTCTCTCATCCTTCACTGCCCACACCCTCATCCTCGTCTTCACGATTTCGGGTGTTCTGCAAATCCCACCTCGTAGCTAAAGACTTGAACTTGAAGTTGGTGCTCCATGATGCCCTTGATTCTTGTGGCACTGATACTACTCATGCCCGCGTATGATTTTTTTTCTCCTACACCCACTTTTGGATCATCTTTCGTTTCATCTGTGATACCCTCTTTTGAAATTTTGATTTTGTTCTAGGTTCAGAAATTTGCTTAAAAAATTGCCCACCTGCAATTTCTCATTTTTGAACAGTTGTTTTTTTTTTTTTTCATTGTAATTTCCAGTTTTAAGTAGTTTGGCAGTGATCAATGCCTGCCATTTGAACTCGGATGAATATTGGTTCTATTGTGCATTCAGATGTTGGACTTGACCTTTTTTTTTTCCCCTTTATTGGGGGAAGGGGGGGCGCCTTTAGCCTGAGTTGAAGGGTGTGTCAAGTGTTTACAATGACATGTTAGGATAAAGTGATGTGCAGGTAACATATATAAAGTGCCAGTCAAGGTTAGAGGTCATGCCTGGAAATGATAACAATTAGCCATGCTCATTGGTGACATTCCAGTTAAACTGAGATTTGCTACATTAGACTTATTTGAGTTGCTAATTTGATTGAGGGGTAGATGATCTCTTTATCAATGATTGGTGTATGTGGGTTCGAATTTGTTGGCAACTGAAAAGTAAATTAATCCAGATCGTTAATAGAAGCCTATTACAGTTATTTTGGTGGGTGACTGAATGCTGATCTTTTCATGTAAATGTGTATGCGAGGTTCAATTCGATCACAAGTTACTTGTACACTTTTCTCAACTAGTGGGATGTGCTGCAATATGAGGAAGTTGGGGCTTCCAAGTCTAGTAAGATGTAATGCTGTTAGCTTTAGTGGTCAGATGGAATCTGGTGGATTCTGCATGTAAACACGACTACATGACCAGATATTAGGTGGGCAACTATTAGTGTCTATTCTGTATCCATGCATTACCTGAATAGGTTAAAGGAAGTCATGATCGAGTGTGTTCTGAAGTGAAGTTTGGGTGTGTTTTCCAGATTGTATGCTTAAATTTTCTGGGTGTGGCTTTTTACAAATCGTACACAATGGTGGGAGTTCTATCTGGAAAATTTGCATAATAGCCTCGAACCCGCCCCGCCCTTCCCCTAAAAGACATCATTATTGTGCTCAGTAGTCAACCATGCACATAATGGTTGAGGGGTGGGATTGTTGGCTTCCTTCGACAATTGGGCGTGGATATATGAAAACACATAATTGGCTGAAGGTAAGTTGCTGTAATGCTTCCAAGTGCAGGAATTGTTTCCCTAGGATGCATCTCAGAACTGTTGTATGTTCTCAAAAATTGTGACCGCTTTGCCTCAGTTCAACATTATAATAACTCTAAAGGTTGGCCTTCTGGCTAACTTAGCTGTGCATTCTGAAATACTCGGCATAATAACAAGCTACAACTATTCTGCAAACTTCCTTTCACGTCAGAGGCAGACTTTCTTCTATAAAATGTTTTCGCAAAATCTTGTTTTGTGGGTCTCTTGGAGTCAGCCTCTCTACGGGTAGAGATGCGGGTAGAGGTAAGGTTGCCTACATCTGGATCTCCCCAGACCCCGCGAAAATGGGACCCACATTGAGAGGTGGTGTTGTTGGAAGGTAAGTGATGTATCATTACTTCAAAAAGTGATCAAGCAGTACACACAGGAAAACAAGCCTGGACATGCCCAGGTGGGGGGTGGCCATCAGCATACCCCTAATGTCCCTACTCAAATAAGCTTAACTGGTGTTCTCTTAGATGTTTGCCTACTCTAGTACAAATAGTAAATTGCATAAAGCAGACAATTACATTAATAGACCTACATTTGTTCTGGAATTTCTGCAAGTTCCTTTCTCTCCACACTTCATATATGACAGCACATAAACAGGCTCCTAGGATTCTGTTGTTTTGATATTCCTCCCCCGAGCTGTCCTTTTCACCCATGCCAGAGTTTGCTTCAGAGACTGTCTTGGGATTATTACCTCCGACCAATCTGTCATGGTGGACCGAAGATTAGCAGCAATCACATTTAAAGTACTGGTGATCATGTGACTCAATAGCATTAGAACATAAGCAGCATATACTGGGTTGCCTGTGTGCCATGATTGCTGGCCAGTCTTCAGTTAGAAGTCTTCCTTGTGCAGCAAGCCAAGCACAGAATGATTGCCTAGGTAGGACTAGTGTGTCCTAAATCATGAAGCCCACAGAACCATCCTGTGCGCTGAAGAAATTGTATGCAGACTTCATTCTAAATTTGCCCCCAAGTGCACAGGTATAGCCTGTGCTAATTCAGGTGTTCCACATTTAGCCAACACTTAGTCTCTAGTTTGCAAAAGTTTCCTCTAGCTCTAGGAACTTGTAGACTTTGCTTGGACAGTTGGACTCCCCAGATATTGTATCCACCTAAATAATGAGTTCTCCTCCATTCAACCCACAGGGAGGGTTGAGCTTCTTGGATTTTCCGTAGAAGCTTTACACAAGCCCCTTTGTTCCATGCAAGAATCTCTTTAAAATTAAGTCCCCCAGATTGATTCTACAACAAACTCTGTCCCAGCAGATGAGAGCCTCCCCCTTTTTTCAAACCATCCTTACCACCCAAAGCGGAGTTTCTACAAGCACTTGTAATCTTATGTAAAATCCAGGCTGGAAGAGCAAAAGATGCACGCCAAAAGACCCGTAGACTAAATAAAAATACTTCAATAAGTTTTTTCCTCCCCGCAAAAGATAACATTCGTGTGGCCCAATGTTGTATGTATCCAAGTATCTTCCTTAGGAGTGGCTGACACATCCTATAAGTAATTCAAGATGATGCCAGAGGAAGACCAAGATATTTGAATGGCATCTCTCCCCTCACAAAACCTGAGCCCTCCAAAATCCTTTCTTGCTCCGCATTGGATAAACCTCCAAAATAAATGCAAGATTTGGCTGGCTTTGCTTTCAAGCCAGATATCATGCCAAAGAAATCAAGGGTCTGAACAACAGTTTGGATAGACAACAAATCACCCTTAGTAAACACAAGCAGGTCATCCGCAAAAATCGGGTGTGTAATCCCCAACTTCATACATTTAGGATCGTAAATCAAGGGCCCCTACTTCGTTCTAAGTTGCAATTTTCCATTTATATATATTATGATATGGCTATGGCCTTTTTGTTCTAATGTAACATGGGGTGTGTTCGGCAATGATCAGGCCGCAAGGGATGGTTACTCTGCACAAATACAGAACATGTCTGATATTGAGAGAGAAACAAGCATTTGCATTAATAGATGTGTCGACCTGGGAAAAACAGCTCTATATATAGCAGCCGAAGATGACTCACTCATATCTCACTCTTCTGTTCCACTTCCTATTGATGCTTTCTTGGAGAGACTGGATGATCTTACGACAGATTATTGTCCTCACTATAGCTCTTCAATTGGTTCGTCGCCAGAGACTCTATTGGACAGCATAGAAAAGTATTTGTACAACATAAAGGTATATTTTCACGTAAATAGTGTTCGTTGAATGAGTCAAATCATTGAGAAGTCATTTCTCGGTTTTAATCGTACTTTAATGAGCATCAATGTATTAGCAGACTTCCTTTGTACTAGTAATAAAAGGGGATTAATTGGGAAAGGGAGGGGGATGATGGAGGTGGGGGAAATCAAGGTGGTAGCTGAACCTTTTATATTTGTTAACCAACGGCAGCATTTGCATTTTCCCTTCATGGTTCAGATAATCTCTGCCAAGAGAATATTATATATTCTTTTTCTTAGAAGAAGGTTCAGATAACTTTTCAATTTTCATTGCAAAATTTAACCTAAGGGGGTACAGACCACTTCAATGCTATGTTACTAGACTCTTGAATTCACCTCAAGCAACCAGGACGGACACTTGATACTCCGGCGTAGATGTGGATGTTGGACCCTTATTTCGGGCCAAAAAGGACACAAGATATATAGGAAATTGATTTGTCTTGCTGACACCTGTATCAGTCACTTCATTCTCCAACATGAGGCATGACCAAGTCTGAGCAACACTTCCTGAAAGAAAATGTTGCCCTAATGCAGGCCGCCCATACTGTTTCTGCTCGTTTAGCATCTCCTCCTGTTTTTTTTCTTTTTTTTTTTGGGTTTTTTGTTTTTGGCCCACGCAAATTTGCTCAGCTTCTTCTCCTTCTGGCTGGGAAGAATACTATTACCTTGTACCAAAGTGATCTAGCACGTCATGGCTAGCTATCTTGGTCTTCAAGTTAGTATTGTGCAGTATCTCCCTATTGGAACTTCTAGAGGCTAAAGCATTTTCCTGCATGGCAATGTTTTTTCATGACGGCTAAACGGGTGCATCTTGATAGGGCTTTCGGAGGACCATTTCAAGTCATCCTCCTGCACCAAATGCCTTTTATCTTCACTCGGTATGCAATTATGTATTTTTCACAACTTACTCTGATTATACCACAAAAAGCTACCATTTAGATGGACTTGTGTGAATCATCGTATTTTCTATTTGCAATCAGGTTCTGACACAGCGTTGTGGGTCTGCAGTCATCCTAGCTCTGATTTATTCAGAAGTCCTCAAAATGCTGCGACTTTGGGGTGTCATAGATTTTGATGTGGAAATTTACTATCCACATGATCCATTGGGCCTTCCTCGTGCCTATGACAAAAAGAAGAGCAAGGAATCCGATCAGCAACACATAATGACTTCAGAATCCCTGTTGGTGGAGGTAGCCTCATTGCTATTATTAGTTCTAAGTTCTTTGCCTTCCTAGTGCTGGTCAAGATGATCTGATCCTTGGCTTACTATTGTTTATATTTGGCCATGACGATAACATGATGTAGACATAAGCTCTGCTATGTAGATGACAGATTGATCTAGTCATAGCATGTTGTTGATAGGATAAATGAAGCAGAAATACTTCTTTGCAAGAATCAAGTTGGTCAATCGTTTATTCATCTACATAATATGGAGCAGAAAGAGTTCAATTTGAGTGGTGCATGACTACCATGCATCACAATATGATAGGTTTCAAGATGTTAAAGTTTTAGGGTAATGTAAGTAGGTTAAAACCTGAAGGGTGAAATATTGCTGAAGTGGGAAACTTGATGATTGTTCCTGCTATAGGACATCCAGAAAGAGAAATGGTTTCAGAATGGAGCTAACAATCTTCTGGAAGTTTAGAGAAAAATTATCAAGTTGATGAACAATGCTATTGGTTAGATTTATTTACAGGAAAATGTTGTTATGATGTGGGAGGGATGATGGTCTCACCCAAAATAGAAATTCAGGCAATCATATGGAACAAAGAGAATAACATTCCAATGATTGAAGCATTGTTTTCCATCAGCATTTACCGAAGTAACAAATCCAACCAAATTGAACTGTGCTCAGCCCTATTGCCCATGCAGGTTGCAAGGGGATGTTAGCTGTACACACTGTTGAGTTTAAACATGACTCACACAAAATAGATCGATAGTAGGAAAACACAAGGAAAAATACAAGACACCAATTTTAAGTGGATCAGGACCTCTGCCTACTCCAAGACCACAAACGAAAAAATTATATTCCACTAATCAATAATGATTAGAACGACTTCAACCCAAGTTGCCAACTTGGAGCAACCTCTCAACCTCTATCTGAAGTATATCTCAAACACACACTAGAAAGAGGAAAAATGAATCTCACACAATAAACCTAGATACCTCCAACCACCGCCTTCACACAACCTACACAAAATTGCCTTCTTGTCAACGTCAGTTGGCGCAGCTGCTTTTCTTCTCACCACCTCATGATCATCAATCAAGGCAAGAAAGCCCTCTTTATAGTTTGCACCAAGTCGGTTCATGCCAACTAAATTCCACGCCTGACCAAATCCTTCTAGAACTCCAACTTAACAAACCCCTTGTTAGCTTCTAATTCAAGTGATGCACCGAGACTTCAATATTGATTACTTCCTTTTTTTTTCCCTTTTTCTGTTTTCCTTTTTTTCCTTTTATTTTTCTTTGAGCCAAATTAATTAACGAAAAACTCAACATAATTTTGAAAACCTACCAAATCTCAAACTCTTACTCCATTGCGTGGAGGTTGTTTCTATTGGACTCAAGATTTTAAAAGTGTTAACTGCATTTTAGTTCATCAGCAAAAGAAGTAGAGGACATTTCAGTGAGCCATTTGGCTTTAGCCAACTCTCTGATCTAAAGCTAATAAGTTGTCGAGAAGTGATTTTTTGGCTATCCAGAAAATCGACAGTTTGTCCGAATTATCTTAAATTGAACTTTTGTCTTTTTTTCCTTAATTTGTCTTTGCAGAGTGTTATGTTTATCAATGTTGAAAATTGGCTAGATGAATAAAGTTTGACTAAAACACAAAATGCAGTTACTCTTTAAACTTATATGGCTGGTCCACTTCTCATGTGTTGACGTTACTGAAGAGCTCTGGCAATGCATGCTTATCCCTACTTTTGTTGTTCTCGTATAGATCCTGAGAAATTTGAAGGAAACCTACTGGCCATTTCAGCATGGGAATAGCAAGAGTTTGTTTTTAGGGGCAGCAGATGCAGCTGACTGCACAGATAGGTGAAGTCCTACTGGTGTGAATTTTTAGTCTCATTCTTTTTGGCTTTTTCCTCTCTTCTGTGAGCCTCATGAACCTTTCACTCCACTTGTATCAGTGGCTTTCATTGTGCCTCTGCAAAGGCCGCCCAGCATAGGCTGAATCGTGGCGTGTGGACAAGCGTCCTTTTTGGCGATATGAGGTGTGCATTATCTGGTGAGTCATGTACAGATCAGCCCAGCAATTTGTGTTTAGATTGTACTTTGATTAGATAATTCCTGCTTTTTGAATGTCTGGAATGGGATCTAATATGCTTTCTAGGACACCCCCCCCCCAAAAAAAAAGAAAAAAAGGAAGGAAAAGAAGTACGGCTACTAAAACTGAACGAGAAGTATGGAAGGAGTTCATGATTTTTGTGTTCATTGTTATTGTTACGTGGTTAAAGGTCCTTGCAAAGGACCTTCTAAGAATGAAACAGGGGAAGCTTGATGATATTTGTGTTGAAGTGGTAAGCCATGAAGGTGGCTCTATGATAAGCATGTTGAGAAAACTTACATCCCTGTGGAGAAGTTTATTTGTCTAGTATGACCACTAATTCCAACTCAACAGCTCCTAACAAAAGGCTGTCAACTTGGAAGCAGTCAATCATTCATGGGTTGTCATGATCTCTGTTTGAGACTTCTACACTTTTAGTACCAGCTCTAGAGCTGTCATATAGGGATCTGCAGGTCACTTGCGAAGTTGGGTGCACTAACTATAGCCATCAGCTCGATATTTGTGGTTTCAGAAAATAGAATGACTTAGACAAGTATGAAATTACTGACTTCACTGCTATAGGTGCATACTTGGAGTGGTATGATTTAACTCCACAAGATTAGTATCCAAATCAGTTGACGGAGCAGGTAAGAGTGGCAGCTGTAGCATATTGGTGTCCAATGTGCCCATTAGCTGAAAATTTTGTTGAAAAATTTGTATAAAAATCTATAATTAGAAAGGACAACAATAAAAATGAACTGTTATTCTTTCCAAGAAACTAAAAAATGAGACACTTTTGTATAAGAATCCTAGATCCGCCACTGGATTTTATTTATTTGCCGTGCTATGCTACTGTGTGCAATTGTCACTATACACTGGGTTAGTAACGCTGCTGCTATTTGATATCATCACCCCTCTGCAGCATGCGAACGCCTAATCCTTTTGCGATCCAATTGGGATGATTTGAGAGACTATGCTGTGCTTCTGTACCATTGCGGCTACTATGAGGATGCTTTGCAATGTTTTAAATTGTACAAGGAAGCAAAGGTACTTCCTCTCAAAATAATTGTCAACATAGCTTTGCCTTACCGCCTTCTTGTTCCCCCTGTCCTCCTAAAAGGAGTCTACAGATATTTGAGGCTTTGAATTTCTGTGTTTGCAGCAAACATCAGGTTTGTCAACCAATGCCGCTGAAGATGATGCTCTCGACAAGCTCATTTTTCGGCTTAGCCTGATTTTAACGGAAGAGGGCTGGAGACGGCCTTCTAGGAACTTCCTTCATCGTAATTCCGAGCCATGGTAGAACATCTCATGGGTGAAATGCAGCACTTGAGAATTTTTAACTTCAGAATTGAGGCTTGTTTCTCCGGTTTGCTTTTTGCCATTGGGAAGGCGGCAAGGAGCTTCAACCTCTCTGGGAGATGGAAACAGCTCCCTGCTGTTGCCCAAGGTTGCAAAATAAACATGATTCTTCTCACCTATGTATCTAACATTCTGCTTTTTTTTTGATTTTTTTTTGGGGGGGGGGGGGGTTGTTCTTCTGCCAACCTTTTACAAAAACAACTGTAGTTAAGTGTCCTGTTTGTATTTAAACTAGCAAATTCAGGGAGATTTAATGTATATGAATGCCACTCCAGTTCCAAGATGTAATACATGCTGTATACAGAACTTTTGTGGTTTTCTTTGGAACTTTTGTGGGGGGTTGATAGTTGTTGTGGGGCTCAACCTGTGGGAGAAAAGACGAAAACGAATTTTGAAGTTAAATCTGTTGATTAGCATGCCATGATCAAAGAAGTTGAGTTAGACAGATTTGGTGAGAGTGTAATGCCTCATGAACTGTTTCATTGAGATGTTCTGAGTTCTCAAGCAGACACAATGCAAGCAAGAAAAAGGAAGCTACCTAGCAAAATGTCTAGCTCAGGAGTGCCAGCATATAACAAACCAATGCCAGCTCAGGAAACCCCAACCGAACCCTCTAACCAACTCTGTTATCTTCCACTAATACCGAACACACTGATATACTTTAACGAGGTCATGGTCTAGTTTGTTACGTATTGTATAAAACAATCTTTTCTTGGAATTGGTTTCTTTGAAGGCAGAGATATTTGCAAAAGATTGCTTATATTTGGATCTTTTTAAATCTTTTGAAAATGAGATCCATATTGGGTATTATTATTGGTGTATTGTATAGGACGGTCTTACCTAAGAGATAGCAGAAGACAGACAAAATACCAGTGGCCAACAACCATTGTAAGCAACATGCTAACAGCCATATCTTGATATGACGCAAACACAATTACACAAATATGGACTTGATATCTCTCATTAACAAAACAAATTTGAAAATATTTTGAGGTGGGTACTAACTAGAACATATATTTGACATGCAAAAGAACAAGCAATAAAATAGAAAAAGAGGAAGAATTCTAAGTGTTTATTTTAACTGCAAGCTAATTAAGTTATAAGTCGTCTAGTTGGAAAAAGTTGTGCATAACCAAAAGAAATTATATAAAAGTTGTATTTCCTGATTTTGCCAAATATTTGACTCTTTCCAATCCATTTGTTGACTTCCTGTTTACTAAATAAATTACCAAGGATTTGCACTACTGAACAAAATCCAAATGTACCTGTTCCCACGTCTACGAGTTAATCCTTGAGCTTTTAGACTACAAACAGTTGATTTTGATTTGGACCTTTTCTTTTCCCCTCCTTTTTGTCTAATAAAACTGCCATATAGTTTACTGGCATTCGGATCAACCTTTTGAAAAAACATTGGATAATTTACTAACATTTTAGTGAGTTAACACATTTAGGGAGCAAATCATATGTAGGCCAGCATTTTAGTGAGGTAACATATTTAGTGAGCAAATCATATCTAGGCCAACATTTTAGTGAGCAACATAACTAGCATTTTAGTGAGTACTCTAGTGAGCAAACAGATGTTTTTAGTGAGCAAACCAAACTAAACTAAAGTTTTAAGTAATAGATGCTTCTGGTCACTTAGGTTGCATTTTTAGTTAGCAATATTACTAATATTTTAGTAAACTAACAAATATTTAAAGTAAGCCAACCAGACTCAAGCCAACACATGATAAACCGGGTGGACGTAACTCATATCCACTCAATTGTAACATATAATTTTTGGCTTTTAAAACTGTCTATTAGCCTTTTGCTGCATTTTAAAATGATTATGCTATTATGTGTTCTGAAATATTTTTCATTAGTCATCCGAAAATTGTTTGCAAATATGTGGTGTATTCAGTATAAAAACTTATATTAAGATGCACTCTCTAGCTTGTCACATGAACCGCTCCTAATGTGAATTTCTCATGTAATCACCCCTGCAAATCTGTTGGAGTATGAGAGCGGGTATTGTCCCATATTGATAAAAAATACAAAGAATATGAAAGTGGGTGTTGTTTCACATTGATAAAATTGAAGGGTTTGAGTATGTATATAAACTTGTAAGTTACTCTAACCATTGCCAATTGGTTTTGGGTTAGAACCTTATTTGAGCTTGTATATATGACTCTTTGTTAATTGCCCAATTGATATAAAAAATTTAACATGGTATCAAAGCGGGTTGCTCGATCTTTGATTTGCCATCGTCCCCGTTTGATTAAAAATTGTGTGCACGTCTTGGGCCTTGTTAGTAGCCCACACGTGAGGGGGCGTGTTGGAGTATGAGAGTGGGCATTGTCCCACATTGATTAAAAATACAAAGAATATGAAAGTGGGTGTTGTCCTACATTGATAAAATTGAAAGGTTTGAACATGTATATAAGCTTGTGAGTTACTCCAACCATTACCAATTGATTTTGGATTGCAACCTTATTTAAGCTTATATACATGACTCTTTGTTAATTGTCCAATTGATATAAAAAATTTAACAAAAAAGGAAGAAAAATAGATTCATAGATCCAAGATAGTAGTAGTTGAGGGACAAGAATGTTGAACATTTACAAAAAGAAAAAAAATATTAATGCTATGAGAAACATTGATAAAACTCCCTTTTTTTATCGGAGAAAGAGGGACGGGTGTTATATTATATTGGAACCAATAAAATCATACATATCTTGCGATGCCCGGGCAAGTATATCCTTTGGCACATCAAACTCCCATAATCCCCCCTGAAGGCATAAAGGTTGCCAATGAGCAAGAGCATAGGCAATACGATTGCCTCCTCTCTTAACAAAAGACTATGAATGAAAATCAAAGCGTCTAATAAAAGCAAGAATTTCCTTAATAAAGAGACTAGTAGCATTCTCTTGGATAGAACTTGACCGAAACCACTAGATCAACACAAGGCAATCCCCTTCGATAATAATATTACGAACCCCAACCTTGAACGCACACTTGACCCAAAAAAGACACGGCCACGCCTCTTTTATGAGGAGTCTGCAAAACTAACCCCATACTTTGCACCCGCCAATGGTATATCACCCAGACGATCCCACAGCACAAACTCCCTCCCCTAGTGTGTCTCACCTATGTTCCCACCATCGAAATTCAGCTTCATCCATCCCTCCACCGTAGGCTTCCATAGCTACGGATGTGTTGCTGCAGTGGGAAGGGCTTCCCATTATTGGGCTTCACCAAAGCTCTTCACAAAAGCTATAGCCCCTGAACCCAAAATGCTCAAATTAGTATCTGCCTTCCTAAATATGAACCAGTTCCGGGTGTTCCAATATCCCACATAACCACGAGAAAGTTGCCAACTTGCTCACCGTTAAGGACACTGCAAACCTTTTCCTAGCAATCCCTTAGGGATCTATATCCCGAAGCCCATAGGTTCTCATCCAACCCACTTCTATCTCAGATTTGGATAACCAAGGGACATTCAAAGATAGTGTGGACATCCGACTCCTCTACATGACCACATACTAAACACGCCATAAAAGGATGTCCATACAAGGCCTCCACCCAAATAGTTTAATTCGGGGAGGCACGTCACACCTCCACACCACTTTGAAAACATCCTTCATGTGAGAAGAAGGACATGCAAAACTAGCTTGATTATCATCAATGAGCATATAGTAGACGGTTTTAATAGAAAAAATGCCATGGGAATGATAATGCTATATCAGTTTATCAATAGGCCATGAACCACATAATGGAATACTCAGAATATGATCAGCATTGAACGAGAGAAAAACGTCTCTCAGCATAGACTCACGCCAACAAACATTACGGTGATCAATCAAGTCACTCACCTGTAAGTTGATCAAAGTCTCATTGAGTGGCGTGACAAGTCTGAATGATTTTTGTCTGGGTAGCCACCTATCCTTCCAAATGTTCGGTGAATGACCGTCATCAACTAACCAATGAGAGCCATGCCACGGATAATCACATCCCAAACTGCCATAATACTGCACCAAGTAAAGCTAGGCCTATTTCCCAAAGAAGCTTGAAAAATATCCCCTCCTGGATAATATGTAGCCTACAATAACCGGGCCACTAATGACGAATCATCCTTCAGCAATCTCCAAAGCTGTTTGGCTAATAGCACATCATTAAAAGTCTCCATATCTCGAAGGCCAAGAAGATTGTCATCCTTGCTCCTACAAAGCCTAGTAGAACTGATCCAATGAATTCTGCGACCCTTCTGCCTGTGACCCTACCAATAATGGTTAATGGAAGATTGAATAGACGAGCATAACTCCTTAGAGAACTTGAATACAATCATAATATAGGCTGGGATAGCTTGAGTAACAGCTTTTATTAGCATCTCCCTTCCTGCCCACGATACCAGTTTCTCCATCCAACCTGACAACCGCTTCTTGATATGATGGATAATAAACAGAAAAGGCTTCTTTTTTGAATGACCAACAAAAAGTTGGGACGCCCAGGTATTTGTCGTGGGATAATACCTCTCGAATGTCCATGGCAAGAGTAACCTAGCTGCGCTGATCAGTTGGAACTCCTTTAGTAAAGGCGACATCTATTTTTAAGAAATTTACAGTCTGCCCAGAAGCTTTCTCATAATCTGTCGGTAGATGTTTCACAGCAATAGCCTGAGATAGACTAGTCCCGTAGAAAATAATAGTATCATCCGCAAACATTAAGTTGGAAATAATAGGTGCATTAGGGCAGAGACGACAACCATGAATCACCTCTCTCTCCACCGCTCGTCTCAGCAAACCTGATAACCCCTCATAATAGAACATGAATAGATAAGGGAAAATTGGATCGCCCTGTCGAAGCCCACGGCTAGGGATAATATGACATGTCGGGGCTCCATTAACCATGAAAGCAAAGGATGCAAATTTAATTCACTTTATGATCAGCTCAATCCAACAAGGTCTGAACCCCAACTTCAGCATCACCCTCAACAAAAAGGCCCACTCTGCCTGATCGTAAGCCTTCGACATATCCAACTTAATAGCCATTGAGTCATTAGAACTAGCATCCCCCCACATAGCATAAAGGATTTCAAAGGCTACAAAGACATTGTCAGAAATTAGCCGGCCTTGAGCAAAAGCCCCTTGCGTGTCAGAAATTATAGTAAGAAGGAACGGCTTCAGGCAATTGACAATAACCTTGGTCACAAGTTTGTATACCATATTCACAGGCTGATTGGGCAGAAATAAGTAATTTGCTTCGGCTCAGACTTCTTCGAAATAAGGACTACTAATGTGTGGTTGAGCTTTGGCGGGATGGCATGACCCTCCAAAATGGTGAGAACTGCAGCTGAAACATCATCTCCTATAATGTCCCAGTATTTCTGAAAGAAAAAAGGGTTCATACTATCGGGTCCTCGAGACTTATGGGGGTGCATCTATTGTAACACTTTATCCACTTCCTCCCCTTTGTAAAGGGCACAAAAGTACATTATTCATTTTCTCAGTGACACGTGAGGGAACACCTTCAAGGACATCCTCCATAGCCAGAGTATGTGATGCTATAAAAAGATTACCAAAGTACTGTGTGACAATGTTAGAGATGCTAGCATCGTTAAAGACACGAACTCCATTGTGTTTGATTAAGCAATCAATGGAATTCCTGACCCTTCTCATACTCGTTCTCGTATGGACCACCTTGTATTAGTATCTTCATGCTTCAAATAATTGAAACGAGCCCGTTGCCACCACAAAATTTCTTCATGTCGTCCATTCTCTTATCTACTCAAGTGTCTTATGTTGGCTAATCGCACCCCATCCCCGAAGTTGTTGCTCTAGCTTGCGTATCTCAGCCCCCACAAACATCTTCTTATTCCATTTACTTAACTCCTCAGCACATCTCTCCACCCTCTCCACCCGCCTCAGCAAATTTTCCACAACATCAGAACAGAAAGAAGATGACCACGCGGTTCCCACCAGTTAAGCATAAGACGGATCTGTTACCCACATGTTTTCAAAGAGGAAGCGCCTTCTCCTTTCGTTCCTACTTCCCACCAACGGGAGCACTTCAACAAATCGGAAAGTGATCAGACATGTCAAAATCCACATGGGTTACTCTCCATTAGAGAAGGTGATGGTCCATTCTATATCCGCATAAAAACGATCCAACCTTTCTTCAATAACCACCCCATCCTTTTGATAATTACGCCATGTGCACTCATGCCTGGAAAACCCTAAATTGTGCAAATCATTGTCAACAAAAGTTTCCCTGAAGTTGTCTACGGCTGATTGTGCTTTGGATGGTACTCCCGATTTCTCTCCATGGTAAAAGATCTCATTAAGGTCCCTACCAATCAACCATGGAAGGTCCGAATGGGATTTAAGGTCAGCAATAAGTTGTCTCATTTTTCACTTAAGGTGAGTTTCAGGCCATCCATAGATACCACTCAATCGCCAAACCTTGTCATCTCCCTCCCAATGTATTGTACAATCAATGTGATTAAGTGAATAGAAAAGTAGAGTTACATCGACTTTCTTGTCCCAAAGTATAGTCAAGCCACCAACACGACCCCTCGCATCTACAAAAACTCTAAAGAGGTTACCTAGCTCAGTCAGTATGGACTCCATCTCCACTTTACTCCATTTGGTCTTCAAAGGAAGACAATTTTAGGCTATAATCTTCGTAACAATTCATGAAGATCAAAAATTGTCTGGGTTGTGCCTACACCCTGACAATTAAAATATAAAAGACTCATAGCGCCTGCTAGGGCTGCATGACAGTCGCCACCTTCACAACAGTAGATGCAATTTCGGTCTCATTGTCCACAACTCTACATCCTGTGAGGTCACAGTGTCCTCAAATTTACATTTTGATGCTTTGTTTCCCAAGATGAACTCACTCTTCTTGTTCATGACCATTTCACTAGAACCAGCATCATGGGAGTCGCGGCTAGCTACCCCAGTAGTAGGCTCAAGTGTAGACCTCTGGTCATCAACAAATGATAATTTTATGCAACATTGAGATTATTGAAAGCATTTCCTTCTGGTATGATAATTGGATAGAGAATAAAAAACTTATTGAAATACTTGATGCTGATGAAGCAACCATTACTAGCCCACATGCTAAAGTCTCTGATTTTATCCAACATGATCGGACATGGAATTTCACAGAGCTAGCTCTACACTGGGTAATCACCCAATTTTGAAAACAATTCAAGGAATCGTCATTCCTGCCCACAATAAACCCGACTCTTTCTGCTGGGGTCTGAATAATTCAGGTACCTTCAGTACTAAATCAGCAACGTGGCTAGCACATGATAAATCAATTAACGAAAACCCAGACTGGGACTTTAAGTGGATCTGGAAAATAGATACGATGCCAAAAATTAAAATCTTCTTATGGAAAATATGCTATAAAGCAGTTCTTGTCCGAGGAACTTTACTTGAACGAGGATTGACTATTGATGCAGGTTACCCAATCTACTTAGGAGACATTGAGTCAATTGACTATTTACTTAGCGAATGTCCGATAGGTAAAAGGGTCTGGGAGCTAGCAGATAAACATCAATGGTTCTCTATCCAGTTTTTACTAGGTGGATACCAACCAATAACCGAAGTGTTACAGAGGGTAAGATCCTCACGCAATCCCAAGCTTCTCCAAAAATTATCCTTTATCATTTGGAGCATTTGGAATGAACGCAATTTAGTAGTATTTGAAAATAAGTTCTTTAATCCTTTAAAATGCCTAATCAAAGCAAAAAAGACATATGCCGAATAGAGAATCCGAGCTTGTCTATCGGATGATTACTCATTGAGGGGAGACCCTTCTTCCCCTCCAAAATCCCCCCACCTTATTAGGTGGCACCCCCCGCCACCAGGATTCGTCAAAATCAACTTTGACGGATTGCTCCTCAATTCCTCAGCAGCGAGTGGCTATGTATTGCGAGACTGGATAGGCAAACTGCTCAAAATAGGAGCGATCAACTATGGGACTACATCAATCATGGTAGCTGAGGTAAGAGCACTCAAGAATGGAGTTAGTGCGGCCATACAAGCAGGATACAGGAGGCTACTAATCGAAAAGACAACAATACAGTAATTCAAGCACTAGTAGGAAAAATACAAGTTCCCTGGAAAATTGCTACAATTATGTAAGGGCCACGCTTTCATTCTACTGCTGACTAACTGCTTCAGTTGCTAAATTTACCGGTTGCATTTGAGTTATAGCTCGGCTAAAATATTAAACCGACTATGTGAGTTTTAACGGATAATTTCATTAAAAGGAACGATTATTTGATTAATGTTATCCTCGACGTTACTTATTTATAAAATTATTGAAGCAACGCTAAATCGAGTTTTTAAAATCGTTTTTCGTTTTACTTAGTTGAATCCCAAAGTTTAAACTGAAATGTTAATTGTGGGTCGTTTCGATTCAGATTTAGCCTAGTCTTTAGCAGGTACGGGATTGGGATTCAGTTGAATGATGTTATTGAGTCAAAAAAAAAAAGAAAAAAAGGAAGAAAACTAATAAAAGAGGAAGGGGGCTGGGAACAGGGTCGCAGAAAACCCGACCCCTCCTCCCTTCTCTCTCTCGCAGCTCGCTCTCCCTCTCTCTCTCTCTCTCTCTGCCACGCTCTCTCTCTCCCTCGCTCTCGCCGGTCACCGGTCGCCGCCTGGTGGCACCACCGGCCTTCACGTGTCGCCGGCGAGAGGAGGAACCGCCTGGTCCCCTCAACCACGCGTCCCAGCCACCCAATCCTCCAACGAATCTCGTCCACTTCGCACGGCCATTTACCCACGCGTCTCCTTCGCCAGAACCGGCCGCCCAGTTGCCGTTAACCGGCGGCCCGCCTTCCTTTCAGCCTCCCCTATAAATTCGAACGAATTCAAGCCTCAATCAGTCACAAGTGACACCAAATCGTGGGCTAGGGCTTGGATTCGCTACTGTCGGGGCTTGGGTTCGAGTCTAGCAGCGTGGAATCTTGGTGGTTTACTGTTCAGAGCCGAAATTAAGCTAATTCGAGTGAGTATTCTTGCTCTCCTAAACTGATATTATGATTCAAGAATGTTTAGCCTGGAGGTTATTGCATGTCAGTGTAGTTTAGGCTAATTCCATGGGATGTGTATTGAGGATAAATGCATGTTATGTTAGGTTGAATTTACACTCAAATTATGTGAATATGTATACTGACAGATTACACCTTATACATGCGCCTATCCCTTGCTGTTTTTCATGCCTGTCTGACATAGTTTTAGCCTAAATCTGTATGTATAAAACTGTTAGAATGCAATGGGAAATTGCTGAGTTTTATGCCTGTCATGCATGCCTAAAAACAGTTGAAACTAAGGTGGAATTATGCATGCTGAAGCTGTCCGAAGAGTGCCTTAAATTAGACGATTTTCCGGCCTAAAACGATGGTGTTTAACTAAGTTAATTTATGCCGAAAAAGCATTTCCGAATTAACATGTTAGCATTTGAAGCGATGTTTGTTTAATTGAGTTAATTCATGCATGCAACCTTCGAGTGCCTGAAATTAGAAATCAAAGTGAGTTTCATGCCTTTAGTGTTGATTCGAATAAATGTAATTACTAAGTTTATCATTCGAAATGAATTACATGCTTTTAGCGTTAATTCGAATGCCTGTAACCGCTAAATGTTTGAGATTTTACCTCGAAGTGAATTAAATACCTTTAGCCTCGAATCGAATCAAACTAATTATCTCACGCATGTGACTTTAATTCGACGAACCATGTATGTTAGGCATTAATGCGATTTCATATAGTTAAATCATACCAAGAAAAGGGGTTAGTTGAAACGAATCATGAAAGTTTAGATTTAACGTATACATGTATAACCATATGAATGCTTTCTCTAGATTGTATATATATATATATATATATATATATATATATATATATATATATATATACTATATATATATATATATATATATATATATATATATATATATATATATATATATATACACATACATACATGTGTGGTTGGATGTATTCGTTGGTTGCAGCACTCGATTGATCGTTAATGCTTAAAGTGGTAAGTTCAGCAACAGTAAGCACATAAGCTATGCATTACCTTTCAGTATCTCGCATTGACTAGGTTGCTAGATTATGAAATTAAAACCGAGATGGTAGTTGGATGGTTCGAGGAAGAACTATGAGTGGTTCGAGGTCTTTGTGGTACGGTGCTTGTGAGGAGGGAGTTCGGGTTATGAAATTACCGCAATCGTGTGGATTGCGAGGCCATGTGTGGCTCATTGTGTTGAAATGATTACGAAGTGTTTAAATGTGATGTGTGTGTTTCCCTTTCCTTGCATATTTAAAATGTAACATGTGTATGGAAGGGGGATGTTTTGACTAATGACTTTTCATGTGTTTTAAATGAACAATAGCCATGTCTAGTAACGAGCTATGGCCTATTTTAGCTATTCAAATAGTATTTGGGAGGAATCCCTAAAACGTTTTAACAAAAGGGAGATGGGAATTATACGTTGAATGATTTCGTTGTTTGAAACGGAAAACTACTAGCCGTTATAGCCGATACGCTTTGAGTGGCTAAGATAATGTGCTGCGGACAATATGATATGATGTAATGTTAACCTAGGGGATAAGTCCGGATAAACCCTAGAGGCCCTGACGAGGGCTAATGTAATGGTCCGATATGTTATATGTAGCCATCCCGGGAGTAAGAGCTTAAGCGTGAGCGTTAGGTCTCACTATGGGGTCGAGAATAGTTCTCACCCAATCAGCACCCTGTAATGATCTTAGGCCACAAGTATTTTCCCTTATGAATGAAAAATGTAGTTGGCAATTGCCGTCTTAAATGCTTTATGAAAAGAAAGGTTGAAGGTCGACTAATAGTCGACTGAAAGAAAGATGAGCAGTCGTAATACGACTAATATGAATGAAAATGCTTTGTTTTATGTGATCTCAAGTAATGTACGGTCAAGTTCTCATGTTTACTCCAGATAGTTACGTTTGCATCAAGTCATTATGTTGCGTTAAATAACTATACTTAGAAAGTGCATGTTGGACGAATGAGTATTAATGCATCTCACAATCACGTCCTATGATGCCCATCAAATAGTAAATCCTTAACATGCCAACGTTCCTCGCATGAAGAACACTTTATGTTAATAATATGGTCAAGTGCCCCTAATGTGTATCACATAGCTCAACGTAACTTGAATACCACGTGCATATTAACAAATGCATACTAAAGGTCATAGAACTTGGAAAAGGTTTACTTTAGGAAGTGGAGGGGGCACTCATTGAGCACATAGTGACTAACTCCATTTCCTTTCCCCTTTTCCCCCTTCCCAGGTAATGAATGAAAAATTATGCTTGCTGCTTGCTTACGGACATCCAGTCTTCCAGAAAGTGTTCTTATGTTGCTGCTGCTTGCTGAAGCTGCCATGTCCTTCTTTTGTTAGATGTAATGTAAAGAGTAAACATGTAGTTGGCTCTGGACTAGCTGCGAACCATGTAACTAACTGTATGACTGATTGTAAGGGCATAAGCCTTAATTCCGGAGGGGGGTGTGTCCCGTGAAGGACTTTTACTTTTGTAAATTAACTAGTATAATGTCTCCAGGTACCCCTCGGCTAGTGCCAAAATTTTGAAAATGTCGCAGTTTTAGGCGGAACTCTTGCAGTTTCGCTCCAGGAATTCCTTAGCCAACCTAAGGTTAGATGATCATATAAGAAGATCTTCAGCTACGACAGCCTTAGGGGTCTCCCTCGGGGGATCCTGGCGGTGTGACATCCCCGGAAGGTAGTCGGGGGTGTTACAAATTATTGAGGATGTCTAAATATGGGTTAATCCTGACACACTGTTCCGTGTTCAACACATATTTCGAGAGGCAAATATAGCGGCTGATTGGCTATCTAAATTTGGTCACACTATCCCGAATTCAATTTCTTCCGAAGTCTGTTTCTCCCCAGAGCTTCGTGATATTCTTGCAGCGGATGTAGTTGGGCGTACTCTTATGAGAAGAGGCATCTAACATTGAGATTACTCCTTTTTACCATTTAAAAAAAAAAAAATGATAATTTTTGGCGAGCCTTACTACGCTCTCGACTTTTCCGGAACGCCAAGTAGAGCTTTGTGTCCTCCTTGATCTCCGCTTCAGCATTTCTGCTACGAGACTTCAAGGGCAATGCCCGAAGCCAGTCCCTGTATTGTAAGTCCTCCTCGTCTGTGTTAGGGTTTGTAGTATTGCACCCCTTAAGAACATGTCCAATCATGCCACACCCATAACAGAAGTCGGAGAGCATAACGTATTTGATCTTCATCCAAACTAGCCCCTTCACCCCCAACATAAGGGCTTAGTAACATTAATGTCGACTCTAAAGCACAAGGACCTATCCACCCCAAACATCATCGTTGCCTCGCAACTGACAAAGGTTCCCAGCTTATTCCTGAGGCATTAAGCAAAGCAATAGTATGTTTCTTGGTAGGCAAATCATATGCCTTCACACAAAGTCGAGCAGTCGCAAATTCA